>LPNX010952430.1:201829-243927 GCA_001517045.1 Pseudotsuga menziesii | reverse complement strand
AAGAAGCTGCTAGTTTTGGCGGAAAGAGAGAAGTTTTGGCGGAAAAAGGACAGGGCGGAGCTACGACGCCGTAGCACGTTTCCAGCTGGAGAGCAGAGCTGGAAACCATGACTTTTGGGATAGAAGAGTCAAGAAGGCAACGGTACCTGAGCAGCCGAGAGAAGAAAGCTCAACCACTGCATTGAAGGCAGCGACGGAAGATAGGAGGGCTCAACGACCCTCATAAAGAAGAAGGAGCAACGAGGCTCAAGCATTGAAGGCGAAGGACAGAAAGAGAAGCGGTGCATAGTACCCATGGTCAGTGCCGGGAAGCATGGAAGACTGCAGAGAGTTGCGGTGTGACGGGAAGCGGCTACCTCAAGGATAGAGAGGACCAACTGTCACTATTAAGGGTATGGGTTTACTGTTGGGACAGGCCCACAGTGTTGTAATGGCACGACCTTCAGGCTGCCTATAAAAGCTTGCATTTTTGTATTGTAAAGAGTTAGCTAGTCAGTCAGTTAGTTAAGTTAGGCAGTTGATAGCTTTGTAGACTCAGGAATCAGTCAGACAGACTGCGTTGTAACGATCCAGACACATAGTTGTCTGTGAGTCATTTGAGTCTCTATGTAACCATTCACAGAGAGAACAGAGAGGGAAGGGATATTGAGAGAAAGGCAACATAGAGATAAGATCAGATATCTAGAAGAGACCTTGCGCTGCATTTGTAGTGCAACAGACTGTGCTAACTGCCCTCAAGATATATAATAGAAGCACAGTTTGGTGGACGTAGCTCCCATCCCGGGGGTGAACCACGTTAAATCTGTGTGTGATGTGTTGTATGAATGTGATTGTATTTTCTTATTGTGCTGGTTATTATGCATGTAATGATAGTAGCAGTAGATGAATGTATGTAGTGTTCTGCTCATGAGAATGCAAAAGGATAAAGACAAGTTGAAGCATTTTAGTAGGCTGTTTAAAGACTCCTTTATGTCTGTCTCTAACGACCAGTTACTCACAATATACTTCTGAGAAGTAGAGTTTCGCACCTCGGCACAGTCAACGCTAAGAGCGCAAAGTCGTAGTGGTAAGATATCGCAGAGAGGTGATATCGCATCGGCAGAGGAGCTGCGATGCGCGATACTGCGAGCTGAGGGCTTAGCGTTGAGGAGAGGATGGGTGTTCCACGGTGCGCAGAGATGCGGTAAGGTTGGGAATATTGTGAGTAAGTGGAAGTTGTGTGACGCGAGAGGAAATCGTGCGACTGGAGCAGGGTTAAGCATCGCACGAGTAAAAGTGCTGTGAGTGGAAGGGGACGTGCGGTGCGCAGAGTTAGTTGATCAAGTGGCGCGGAGGAGTAAGAGAAAAGAAGTAGGATGCGCAGAACCTGGTCCAAGACACTTGAGTCTTGGCCAACCCATTAGATTCACTTCGGGTGAGACTTCAGATCGCTTCGCGGTCTGTCGCCGAAAGGGCCAGTGAGTTTTGGGTGTTGTTTATTAATTATAGTAAACCCGGGTCTGCCCATGCAATCAACAGGAAGCAATGAAAAAATGATTCATGACGAAGATCTTCCCATGCATCTATGGATGAAGAAACAAGAACAATTGTGTATGTGCATAATAGATTATCTCATAGTTCTCTTGGATTCAAGACTCCTAGAGAAATATATATACAGGAAAAAAACTTGAAGTGAGCCATCTCAAGATATTTGATTGTCTAGTATATGTTCATATTTTGAAAGAGAAGAGAACCAAGTTGGATCCTTCTGGAAAGAAGGGAATATTTGTTGGATACTGTAAAGTCTCCAAAGAATTCAGGATATATATTTCAGGATTCCATCATATAGAAATTAATAGGGATATGACATTTGTTGAAGAAAAAGCTCTTAATAAATCCAGAAGGTGTCATCTTGAATAAGTACATGAAGAGGATGTACCTCCTTAAAAGGTAGAAGTTGAACCTGCTACTGAAGTAGTAGCATCAAAATATCATGATATGCTAGAACCTCAAGAACATCCTACTATGGATATATCTCGAAAGAGAAAACCTACTTGGGTAAGTGAAATCATACAATAAGTAGAGAAGTATGGAGCTCTAGAAGGCTCCACAAGAAAAATCAATAGATCAAATCCATTCTCCAGTTATGTAGCTTTGATGTGTGATCTTGTATATCAAGAACCCACCAGCTACGAGGAAGATGCACAAAATAAAGAGTGGGTGGAAGAAATGATGGAAGAATACCAGTCAATCATGAAGAATGATGTTTTGGATATAGTACCCAAACTAGAAAATAAGAGTGTGGTATCTTCAAAGTGGATCTACAAGATAAAACATCCAGGTGATGGAAGTATTGAAAAATACAAGGTAATATTTGTGTCTAGAGGATTCTCTCAAAAAGAGGGGATTGATTATGAAGAGACATTTTCTCTAGTACCAAGGTATAGTTCCATTGGAACCATCATGGAACTTGCTTACATGATAAAGTGGGATCTACACCAGATGGATGTAAAGACAACCTTCCTGAATGGTGTGATTGACGAAGAGGCATACATCAAACAACCAGAAGGATTTGAAGTCAAAGACATACTGACTCATGTATGTAAGTTGAAAAATGCTTTGTATGGATTGAAGTAAGCTCCTAGAGATTGGTATGGAAGAATAGACAACTTCTTGAAAAGATTTGACTTTACCAAAAGTAAAGTTGATCCTAACCTTTACATCAAGGTTATGGATAATGAACCTGCCATACTATTGTTGTATGTGGATGATCTATTTCTGAAAGGAAATGAGAAACCTATTACAGATTGCAATAAGAAGCTAGATGAAGAATTCGAGATGAAAGATAATGGATTGATGAATTATTTCCTCCAGTTGGAAGTGTGGAAGAGCCTAGAAGGAATCTTTTTTAACCAAGGAAAGTATGCACTATAAATCTTGAAAATATTTGATATGTTGGATTGTAAATCCATGGCCAAACCAATGGACACCAAGCAGAAGTTTTTATCTAATAAATCATCATAGTTAGTGGATATGACTCCATACATATAGATTATTTGTTCTTTTATGTATTTGACGAACACAAGGACAAATATATGCTTTTTTGTGAAGACCTTAAGTTGGTATCTATTAAAACCTAGACTGGTTCATCGGATAGCTACAAGGCATGTGATGAGGTACCTAAAAGGTATGATAGACTTTAGACTATACTATAATAGAGATCATGACTACAGATTGTATGGATATACAAATTCATATTGGGAAGTATGTGTTGCAGAGAGAAAGAGCACCTCAGGTAGATGTTATTGTCTGGGATCCACCATGATCTCATGGTTTAGTAAGAAAGAGTCCAGTGTTACTCTCAGCAAGACCAAAGAAGAGTACATAGCAGCTTTCTCTACTAGTTGTGAAGCGATATGGATTAAAAAGATGATGTCGGGTCTATTTGAGATGGAGTTGGATACCACAATGATTATATGTGACAACCAGAGTTGTATAAAGATGACAGATAATCCTGTGTTCTGTGATAAATCAAAGCATATAGAATTATGATATTTTTATATAAGGGATATGGTACAGAAGGGACATATAAAACTCTAGTATGTGAATATCGATGAGAAAGTTGCTAATGTGCTGACCAAGCCTCTATTTCGAGTAAAGTTTGAATACTTCCATGACAATCTTGGTGCACTCTAAAAATAATTTATGATGATACTAAATACTTTCCTCGCAAGGAGGAATGATGAATATATGGAATCTCTTCAGAAAATAGGAACATGTCAAAGCTATGGACTCTCCTCGGAAAGGAAGAACAATTTGAAGATATGAACCCTCCTCGGACAAAGGGGGAGTCGATTGATGATATGGATCCTCCTTGGAAAAGGGGGAGTGATGATGATATTGTCATTGATGATGGGATGGCAATGATGCTCTAGTACAAAAGAGGCCAAGTATGCCTGCAGATACTGATGAGGTCCGACATTCACTTGTGGATGATAGTATCCTCCTTTGAGGATGGTCTTGCATATAATAACACTCTGTTCTTGAGAGTGGTCCTAACTCTTACTGTCTAAGTCTAGCCATGCAAGAGTATACTCTCACATGGAGAGTGTACCTACATTCACTTATAGATGGCATAGAATAAACTTGCTTAGAAGTGGTCCTATCTTTGAATTTGAGGATTCTCAAGGATGAGTCCCTACAAACGATAGGTCCTGCATTTAGGTGTGGAAGAGATCTATAGCTACATATTATACTCACACATGGAGTGTGTACCTTCATTAATTTGTATATGCCGTAGAATAAAACTCGCTTGGGAGTGGTCCTATCTTTAAAACTAAGTATTCTCTATGATGAGTCCTTAATGACGTTAGGTCCTGTATTTAGGTGTAGAAAATATATCATTAGAGGAAATTTGAGGTCTAAAATGGGCCTCCTAAGGAAAATAATAAAATAACAGTTATTAATTTTGAAGGAAGAATGAAAAAAACTTCTTTTTTTGTTCGTATTTTCGACATATCTCCCTGTGTTTTTACTCAAATTCCGAGCGAGAGAGCTCGTTTGATGTGGAATTTAATTCCACATACAACGAGTACCCATGATGCATACTTTTGATAGACCCCACTACCCCAAAGACAATAAATACCTGAAAAAACATGATGATGATGTCATCATCACATTTTTTTAGGTATTTCTTCTTTTTTTCTTAGCGGGGTCTGTCAAACGTATGCAGTGTGGGTACTCGTTGGATGTGAGATTAAATTCTGCATCCAACGAACTCTCCCACTTGGAATTTGAGTAAAAACACACGGAGATATGTCGAAAATACGAATAAAAAAATAGTTTTCTTTTATGACAAATATTTCAATTCAACCATTATGGTTGACTCATTTTATTGAAATTCTATTGTTTCTTGAATTCCAACTCAAAAAAATTATTGTTGGCATGTTTTCTTATGAGGCCCATTTTACACTCCAAATTTCCTCTAATGGCAGTTGCAAACGATACTCTCGCATGGAGAGTGTGCCTACATGCATATGTAGTGACGTAGTATAACACTCGCTTAGAGTGGTCCTATCTCTAACAGGATGAGGATGGTCTATGATGAGTCCTTATGGATGATAGGTAGTACCTTCATTTCAGGATGAGATCTACATTGAGTTGTATATGATGTGGTCATGCATTCATTTGTGGATGATCCAGCTGGTCGATACTATGGACCCTTATCGTTAAGGGGGAGTAGGATGATGAGGACTACATCATCCTTGGACATATTTCCTAAAGTGATAGGGATTGATCATCCCGCAAAAATATTATGTGTATTGTTGGTTGATGATTTTGAAATTGACTTTTGTCAAAATACCTTTATCATTGCATCGACATTTCTCCAAATGCCAATGGGTTCGATCAGTCCTTGGTCAGCCAGCTTGAAATATATGCTTGATTCATTCAGTCAGGGGCTACCCAATTGTTCCCATGTATCCCATGTCATGATATTTACTTGGGATCCAAAGTCAAGAACGACTTATAGAATGTGGTAACCTTCTATTTTGAGATCGACAAGTGGGTCAGTATCATTCTTTTCTTTTTTATTTAAGCAGCATATACTCTTAATTTGTTTATGTGTATCAGTTTTTTTTATATTGTGCATTAGTTCAATGAATTGTGCCACCGAATTATCTTTATGTATTAGGTTCAATAGTTTTTAAAGTGTGTTCTGCAAATTGTCATCAACATCTTCTTGTCTAGCAAATTATTGAAACATGTTCAATGCATCGTTATACAATTTTTTTTGCTTTATAGGGTTAGGATACTCATTTTTGTTCCATCTCCAATTTTTGTTCCTTGTCTAGTTACTATTTGTAGGTTCTTTCTACAAATTATATCACCTTTTTGAACATAATAAAAGACATTAACATTCTTCTTTTTATTAATTTTGTCAAGTATGGTGGGACAATCTTCCAGTGAGAGGTTGCCCACACCACAACTAGTATAAAATTTTAGGTCGGTTCTCTCTTTATATGGACAGTACGCATACTTGTCCTTCTTTATAGTATCTGAAGCATTGAATCAGTCATCTTGGTCAATTGTCACGATTTCCAGAGAATCATCTTCGGCTTCCAAATTCTCCACAACAGTTATCGAATCGGCATTCGTATCTACAGCCTTCGTATTGTGGATTGTTTGGTAAGTTTTGTTCGTTTGAGGCATTATCATTATTTTGGGCCACAACATTTGCTTGGTAGACTTCCTGATAGTTTTGTCAGTTTTTCAGATTTAAGTGGAAGTCAGTTGTCGCATGACTCTTAACTTCACATATCGCACACCAAGAAGTTTTTTTATTCTTCATGTTGTATGGGAAATATTTTATCATATGATCTCCATGCTCTTGACAGCTATCACAAAAAAATTTTGTCTAAACAAAATGGATGTCTTGTTGACTTACTTCCTTTTGACAATTATCTTTGGTGTGGCTGGCTGTAGAACATTTTGTAGACCAGATCTCTTGACCCTTGAGATTCAGTTCTCGCAAGGATTTATGCATGATTTCCAACTATTCTTCAATTCATGCATTGACAGCAGGGTATGTTGGGTATTCCTCATCCATCTCGATCTGCAGATCTTTTTTCAGTGCTTCTTCATACATTTTGAATGTTTCCAGACTTATATGTCATCGAATATTTTGGAAGAGTCTTGCAAGAAACAGTTGAATCAATAATTGTTCATCAATAACATAGTTTATTTAGCTCAAGAGGTATTTCCATCTTTTATCATAGTCTTGGATGGTTTCTGCTGGTTTCTGAACTATAGACTTGAGTTTTTTCATTGCCAGATGCTTTCCATCTAGTGTTTTGAAGAAGGAAAGAAATTGCTACTTGATCTCTGATTTAGATGCGTTATGTGTTCTTCCGGTATAGGTCATATACCAAGTTAATGCTCTTTCTCGTAGCGCACCTGTGAACTGCCCCATTCATCTATCGTCATTTGTAACTTGATTGGCTTCCCATGTCAACTCGTAGATGAACCAATATCTCATGTGGTCTTTATCGCCCTCATAGAGGGGAATGTGTGTTGAACCATGCCCCATGTCAGCGTTGGTTTCTCCTCTAGTAAGTCGCGATGGTAGGGGTGGTGGTGGGGGTAGTGGGATAGTCCGTGTATCTCTTTGTCTGTAGATAGTCCCAACAAATATTTTGTTTCCGTCAGATGTTTTGTTTGTCAGTTCTATTTTGACAACTTGTCAGTCAAATTTGACTTCTTCTGTCGATGTCCAACTGCACTGTTGTGCTCGTGAGTCCGACTGGTTTGTTTTTGGTAAGCTGTGTTTGGCAGGGGGGGTGCTCCTTCATGTCTAGGTTAGAGTAAATGGATGCTTCGGTTGGACGGGTATGCTTGAAGTGTAACCCAATTTCCTTCCTCCAGTCAACGGATCACTAAATTATTGTCATCATTACGTCGTCGTCTAGTTAGCTCCATATACCAAAATCACCAGCTCTTAGTCTCATGTCCTGCTCAACAATGGCCTGCATTCGGGTACTCGTATTTATTGTAGATAGAGGTATTACCTTAGGAGGTATTTCTAGTTGGAGAGCTTCTTGTTTCTCTATCCAGAAGTATTCTTCCATTGGTGACACCTCTTCATCTACGCCTACCTCTTGTTAGTCATGACCCAATTATGGAAGATTTTTCTCATGGTCTATCACCCTAGCGACCATTCTTCTTTGGAGTGCTATAGCTTGCTCTTGTATCTCTTCCCTTATTTTCTACCTCTTCTACCTTTCTATCTTTTGTAGGTCCGATGTACCTTTGTGAGTCGTTGTCCACTCAATTTCCTTCTTAGGTCAACTTTTCATTGCTGGTGGTGGTATTTTCTTAGGTCGACTAGAATCCTTTTACTATGCCATGACACATGGCCGGCTACCCCCCCATATCCTACCCGACGCTTTAGTAAACTTGGATAGTTTGGTCTATTTGTTCAGGAAGTACTCCCACTGCCTTTCTGCAATAAATTTTTCCCACGCCTTCTGTTTTTTTGCCCAGTTAGTTTTTGTAGGAGGTTCAATGAGTGATGGTCGAGGTTTGACTATATGACCTACTCCTCTATCGATTAAAAATTTGAACAACATGGTCGGTAGTGAACAAATAAATTGCTTAGTAAAGTCGGTATAGAATCTTTTTTCAATACTTTCAACTGAAACTCTCTCCTCTACTTCTTGTTCTTGATAGAATTCATCTGCAATTTTCTCAAACCACTCTGACAGGTTTGTTATTCCTCCTCAAATTAGTTTTAGTAAGTAATTCTTGGTCTTTAGTTTCTTCTGGCTTCATCTAATAATTTTTTCAACAACTGAGGCACCGATTCTACAAATTTCTCATGGGTTTTGGTGAAGAATTTCTCCTTCACCTGAGCAATGGTCAATCTATTTCTTCTCACGTAATTTTGTAAATAATTTGCGATCTTACGCACCCACCAATTATTAATCTCTTGCTCTGATATCATCTACGTATGGTCATTTCATCCGTATATGAACTATCGTCAACGGAACCAATGTTGTAATCACCCAGATCACCTAAGGTTACCAATAATACTCATATAGAATCATATAAGCATACAGAGACAAGAGACAAGAATAGATAGTAGAATAACACATTATATTATAGAATCACATGAGGGTCCATACAAATAAAATACTAAACCAAGTTGTTTATCTAGCTCAACAACCTATTATAAATGATTACAAAACAGTTATGAGTAACTACTTGTCGGTTCGGTCAGCTGACATGACCTTTGGAGGTTGACCCAATCTCCAATTAGTCAGTTAACTAGTCTAGTTGGCTCACCGACTAGCACCTCCAACAATTCCTACAAAGGATCGAGAAGATCGAAGTGTTGCTGCAAAGGAATGAGAATATCAAATTGCTGCTACAAAGGATCAAGAATATTGAAGTGTTTCTACAAAGGATCAAGAATATCTAAGTGCTCTTGCAAAGGATTGGGAAGATCGAAGTTCTTCTACAAAGGATCAAAAAGATCGAAGTGTTGTTGCAAAGGATCAGGAAGAACGAAGTGTTTATGCAAAGGATCGAGAAGACCAAAGTGTTGCTGCAAAGGATCAAGAAGATCGAAGTGTTGCTACAAGGTATCAGAAGATCGAAGTGTTGTTGCACAAGGATCAAGTTATTGAGTTATGGAAAAGATGAATACTCGGTGATTTACAAGATGATGTTCCAGTAATAAATACATTGAAGATATTCCAGTGACTATTCCCGTTGCTGATGTTTGTTGAAAAATTTCTATGACGTATAGATGTATTACCTTGATACTACCTAAGATTCTCTTTCTTGTTACTACTATAGTTGATGATGTTGTTATCAGTAGAATACCCTTCTCATTAAGGGGGAGTGTTGAAATTTTGTAACTTCAAAGGATATTCTAAATGTATTTTACTAAATTACCCCAAGGGAGATGCTATATTCCTTTGTCGAGATATTATTATTGTAATTGTTCATCATATAATCGTGAGTTAAAGACTCCATTATAATTCAAGTCAATAATACCCTAATGAATATAATATAATATTGTTTTGTGATTTCCTAGGTGAAGTCAGCCCAATCAGTTTAGTAGGGCCAACTTGTTAGGGTAAAGTTCAAGTGACAAAAAGAGTATAAATAGAGGAGTTGTGTTCCTTATTTGAAAACATAGACTCACACTTGTGTAGTGCATAGGCTAGAGAGAGAGACATGCCAGCAAGGAGGATAATACCTATTTTGGGGTTTTATCTTATACATCCATATAGAGGAAGTTTTGTTGGGTTTTCTTTATCTTGAGGATTTCCCAGAATAAATACTGTGTATATCTTGTGATTGTGTTTCTTTCAACGATTCTTCATATGCTACTATTGTGAAAATTTGAATTAAACACTAATTATATCTAGATAAGCATATGAAATCTTAAGAATCCTCATGCTCATTTCCATGGTCACCATCATGCCTAATCATTGTCATGCTCATGTTCTAAACACCATCCTCCTCATCCATAATATGTCATCCACCATCATCTCCATTCTCTTTGTCACCACTACCATCATGCTTCATTGTCACCATAACCATCATGTTATGTACATATTTCATTGATGTTATATTTTTTATTCATGCATGCCTCATTATCCTCATGCTCAATATATTTCTATTAATGGATTTGTTGTATTTTTTTCTCTCTCATTTAAGTACACCATAATACTGTCATCCTCCTGATACATATTATGTCATCCACCATCATCGTCATGCTCATTTTCACCATCACCATCCCATCCCTATTTAACTTTCACCATCATCCTCATCTTCATTGTCACCATCATTGTCCTCATTGTCATCTTGTCTCTTCATCACCATCATCATCATGCCTAATCATAGTCATGCTCATGATGTAACCACCATCCTCCTCATCCATCATATCTCATCCACCATCATCTTGATGCTCGTTGTAACCATAATCATCATTCTTCATCATCACTGTGCCCATTTTCACCATAACGATGATGTTATGTACATAGTTCATTAATGTTAGATTGTTTATTCATGTATGCCTCATAATACTCATGCTCACTATACTAGTATTGATGGATTTGTTGTCTTTGTTTTTTTCTCTCATCTAAGTACACCACAAGATTCTCATCCATCCTCAACCTCCTCATCCATCATATGTCACCCACCCTCATCCTCATGATCATGTACAACATTAGCATCATGCTTAACCCTCACCATATCCATGCCCATTATCACCATCACCATCATGCCTCATCTTCCACATGTTCATTGTTACAATCACCATCCACATTGTCTCATTGTCACCAGCCTCATGGACAAATTGTTTCCTTGTAATTATCACCATCACCATCTCCCATGAGCCAATGGCCCAAATGTTGTATCCCTAAAACCATGACATTTATCTCAGTAATGTGCAATTTTTTTAAATATTGTAGCTAGATACTCATATGCCTAGGCGGATCATAAGAATATCATAAAAAAAGTGAAGACAACTTGGTTTTTTTCAATCCTTGGGGTTTATAGGATAGGATATATGTTGTTATTGTCTGTGTCCCTAGTTTTAAAGCTCATACTTCTAAGGAACATAATTGAAATTATTCTTACCAAATACCTTAATGAACACAATGATTCCAAGAAAAGTAATGGTTTGGAAGCAAATAGACCATAGTTAAGCTAAGTAAGAGCTCAAAGAAAGAAAAAGAGAGATCCAAAACACTGGCGTGGATAATTTTTTTGGTGTGAGACAAGGTTATATATGAGACCCATATCCGTGATATCCCATTCTAATGGGATCTCTCATCTGAACTGATTTCCTAAAAAAAACATTGTGTGAATATAATCACATACTACAATAATTGTATCGGTTGGGGAAAGGTATAGAACTTCAAATACAATTGTTTTAATTTATAAACGCACAATTAAAATGAATCTAAATATTTGAAAAAATGAAATGTGTGAATTAAAATGAAGCTTAACATATGAAAAATTAAATGCGCGAATTAAAATGTTAAATGAATTGACTACAATGAAAATGAAGCGAAAGATATGAAAAATATTGGTAAATATATTTTTGTTGCTAAATATTGATAACAATGAAACTTAATACTAACTTTTAGTGGAAATTATCACATAATCTTAATATATTTTGAAGGATTCTTACTACATTGGATTCGCATAGTTAAAGGAAATAATACATGTATGCTCCACTTGACAATGTCATAGTTTGTCACAAGCCATGATAGCCATGAGATAATATAATAGTACATAACAATACATGTTACCCATCCAATCCATGAGACAATGTCACCGCTAACCATGAGTTTATGGTCCACAAGGTCTTCACTCAGTGAAACTATGTCATAGCACCTTTGTTCATGGGATATTAGAGAATACCCCTAATTTCACTAGATATTGATAAATATCTACCAAAATCCTTTTGTTTATTCCCTCTCCCAGTACATATCTGTAATAAAAAATACCCTACTTTTAGAACTTATCCCTTATTTTTACTAGATACCCCTTTTACCCCCCCATATCCACTCCCCCCACCCCAATACCTACAATATACTAAGCTTATTTTTCACGACTGAAAACCACCCTTTATGAATGAATGTGATAAGATATTGGTCAAAAAGGTGAAGCCCCCCGTGTTATGGTAAAAAAATTTCCAAATTTGTCCCCTTGGTGTAGAAATTGCACTCTCTCTTACTAAGAGAAACCCTAGTGTTTTAAATTATAAATGTTAGATTTTTAACATTAAGCTAGCATTATATTAGGATCTTTAACTCAAAGAATAACAAGCATAACAATCAAACACAAGAGACATTGAACACAGTGTTTTTCCTTGGGGAATCCATAAATGAAGAAAACCCCCGCAACTTCCTCCGGGATAGAATCAGCAGCAAAATTAAAACCCCAAAAGAGTAAGATGATCTCCCAACAGCAGTAGCCTCTTTCTTCCTAGCCCCTGTTTCTTCTTCTTCCTCATCTATGAGCTACAACTGAGTGCGAGTGAGTGTGTGATAAATAGAGAGGCTCACTCTTTATTTATACTAATTCCATACTTGACAATAACCTACTAGGTCCCACTTCTCTAGGAGAGTCTAATAACCCTAGTGCCCCGGAACTGCGGGGAATTTAACCCTTGATCAATAGGAGGGTTATCCACAATGACTTGACATGACTTGCTTACATTATAGAACCTCCCGATAGGAACATCGGGGCATGACATGACTCAAGTACATTACAAACACATCCCGGAATAAACATCGGGGTACAATACATAAGATATATGGATGAATACATTCAGAAGTTACAAATACCTTAACAATAAAAGTGGATGAAATGTAGGCCTTCGAACCAAGAGAGAGGGGAATTTGGTTTAGGAATGTTTGATGTGGTAAATCTATCCATGATATCATGATCGAGGAATTTCCAAAGTTGACCCTTAGTGCAAAAGTTTCACTATCTCTTACTAAGAGAAACCCTAGTCTCTGCAATCAATGAAACTGATGATCTCTTGGACATGGACCCAATGGAGAGGAACATCCCTAAAATTATTTTGATTTCTTGATTCCAAAAATTTTATGTTTTTTCAATCCAATCCACGGTCATCATTCTATGGCCAATTGCAACTTGCGTGCTAGAGGATTTCATGGACACATGTTGAATTTGTGTCGGGGGCACATGATTCAAGATGTGTAGGGTAAATGAGTTTAGTCAGATCCTACAAATGTGTTTGAATAGGTTTTATGTGAAAACTCCAACCACAATCTCACAATCAATGAATTTGCAAAGATGATCCCTTAGTACGTAAATTGAATTGTCTCTTACTTAGAGAAACCCTAGTATCTAAAATCATTGAAAATGATGAGCTCTAGGAAATGGACCCAAGGTATAAGGGATCCCTTAGAATTATTCCAATGTCTTGATTCCAGCAAAGTTTACGGCTCATTGATATGAGCCATGATCATCACTATATGCCTAGTTGCAACTTACCGCTTAGAGGTTTTCAGGGACACATGTTGAATTTGTGCCCATGGGGGCACATGATTCAAACTAGGTAGAAAAATTTAGTTCCATGAGATTGTGAAAGTGTGTTTGGTAATTTTTTATGTGGGCATTATAGCTACAAAATCACGGTCAAGGAATTTCCAAATTTGACCTTTTACTGCAGAAATTGTATTGCCTTTTATTGAGTGAAACCCTAGGTTCTGAAATCCTCAAAAAGGATGGAGTATTTGGGCCATGGACCTAGGGGATAGGAGCACCCCTATAATTATTCCAATGTATGAATTCCCAAGCCATGATAATTTTCCTACGGTCAGTTGAAACTTGCCTCCTAGAGGATTTTAGGGACACCTTTTGAATTTAAGTCAAGAGCATAGGATTCGAACCGAGCAATAGAAATGAGTTCCCTAATATCCTACATGTGTGTTTGGGTACAAACACACCAACCATGGATACAAAGGATGATAGGATGGTTACAAAGTGTACATCCTTTTTTTATTGACCCAAGCCAATTTTAAACAAGGGGGTCCAGTTTTTAATTGAAATATCTCAAGAGACCGTGGGAAACATGACCACATCCATAATGTCCAAACACAACTATGGGAGATTATGGAACACAACTATGATACACGATTTGAACTTTGTGCACCTGGATAAAATCGTAAATTGTCCCTGAATGGCCCTAAGGTGGAGTTTCATTTGGTGATAGAACGGAAACCATAAAAAGGATTCAATAAAATTGTATATTCCACTGAATTTAGGTTTCCACGTTTCACCCAAGTGAACCCGTTTACAATGATTGAATTTCCAAAAATTGGTCATGTTATACCATATCCAAAACTAGTATTTTTCTTAGTAAGGTCTAATGCCAATTTTGCACAAGGTTATCAATGTTTAATTTAAATATCGTAGGCGATAGTTGGAATCATTACCGCATACACCAAGTCCAAACACAGTATTGGGATATAATGAAACCCAGTTATGCTTCCTGGTCTGGATTTTGAGCCCCCCAATGTAGTATTCATAGTTGTTTCACTGAGAAGAGCCCTAGTGTTCTATCCAACCCTATAAAAGAAACCTTTTTGCCATGGGACTTGTAGTAGTCAAGCACCTCTTCCTGTAATATGGTTCCATGAATCAAACATAATCAACCATTTTATGATTTGATGTATGGTTTTTGTTCTATTTCCATTTGCAATTAGCCCTGTATAGTCATGCAAGGACACATATTGAATTCATCCTGGAGCCTAAAACCAATATCAAACATTCGAATTGATTGTGAAATATTGGTCACTGGTGACATTGCATTTGATATTAGTGATTTGTTGATGATATCTTAGTGACAACAAAATAGGGTTTAGAATGTTGAATATTTGTTGAGATTTGATGTTTAAACTATAAATGCAGAAATACAGAGCACATGAAATCAATGAACCATTCATACACATAATCATTGACACATAACAAAGGATGTACCCTGGGGAAAACCCTCAAAACAATAAGGATGAAAACCCACAACAAATCTTCTTAGTATAATAGTGATAAACAACAAATATTGTCTTACAATTGTAGATTTATTTTGGCATCCCAACTACAAGATAAGAAAAAATCAGAACACCTTGGGTTTTACCACTGAACAATAAAGAAGAGAGATCAGCTGGATGAACTTTGTAATGTTTCCAACACATTAATAACTTTCCAAATTCAATCTCATGCAAGATGTTGTGAATCACTACCTACAAAATTAGGTTCTCATGCAACATATAGCGAATACTTTCTTAGGAGAATAGCCCTGCTCTTCCATTTCTTCAATCATGCACACACAATCCACAATGCCTTTCATCGTTGATATTATATTCATGCTCTACTAAATTCAGGATGAAATTTCCTTGTAACTAAGTGCTAGTTACCATAGTTAGTATGCTAACTCAAGTGCTATAACATAAGTGTCATCTTTTATTTTAACTAAAGTGATTTCATGCAAAACACATTAGTCAACTAGTTCTTATGAACTAACACTTTAGTTAACACTTCTTAAATTGAGTCATATTGATTGGTTTATTTAAGTGAACGCTATGAATTATCCTTAATTAACTTAAGTACTCATTGTTAATATCACTTGAGTTTAACTAATTGAGTTATCCTTAATCAACTAAATTCATTCTCATGAGAAATTCAAATTCTCTTTGTTCTCTATGCAACTTATCTTTCTCTTTTATTTTATTTGCATGGTCCATATGTTCTAACTTTAATTTAGATATAATATCAATTATGTAAGAAGATTTGTCTAATGATTTGATCATATTATATTACTCTCGTTCCAAGTGGTCAGTTGCTAAAGTAATTTACTATAGAGGTGGCCAGTCTCTAGAGGAGACTTAATAGCTCAGTAATCTTGAGTGACCATGGTTAGTAATACACCACACAACATTAATAATTTTACATGCAAAGCATCACCTCTACACTAGAGATCGACCTAAACACATGAGGATCTGACTTGACACACAAGTCCTTGGCCTTGTCCAACAAGATGATACAACCACATCACTTTGACATATCAAAGAATTCACCTCAAAACAAGAGGATTAACCTTTTACACATCAAGTTTAGTAATTATTGAGTCCAACCCAAGAATTTAATCCAAGTTCCGCAGTCCAACTCATGCTCCCTACCTGAACATATGAGTCCCATTCCTAACACACAAGATTGGCTTGGAGAATGACTCGTGATGATGCAACTTTAACATAGAATACAAAGTAGGATTTATGCTACAAAATATTCTTTCTGAGTTTTAGGATACAAACTAGGGTTTATGTTATACACTAAGGATAGGTTAGGTGATTTAGGTTAGTGTAGGATAGGTTATGTACATGTAGTTTAGGTTATAAAGGTTTAGTATGTGAGGTTGGGGTAGTTTAGGGTAGATTAAGTTAGGATGGTAAGGGTAATGAATTATATATGATGCATGTTGAGGCTAGGTTAGGAAATGTTACTCTAGGGATTATGGAAGTATTTAAGGTAGGATATGGTAGTGTATAGGATTTATTATGGTTAAGGTGGGATACGATAGATTATGGTACTTTAAATTTAGTGTAAGCAAGTATTAAATTAGAGTGGTTTTGAACAAGTTATGATTAGTTAAGGAAGATTATGTGGTTAGTGTAGGCATGGTAGGATAAGTTAGAAATGGAGGATGGAGGGTAAAGTAGGTTTGGTTATAATTAGCTAAGTAGGTTTCTTGGCTTGAACAATGTAAGGATAAGTAATCGGCTTAGGTAAGTGTAGAATATCTTATATTAAGGTGGTTCAATTTAGGAAGGTGTAATAGGGGATGTTTTAATGTAGTAATTTAGGAGGTGTAGTTGAGTCTAAATTAGGATTGCAACATATATAATTTACCCTCCTATAATTGCTCCAAAAGTAAGTATAAAAAATCAATTAATTTTAGGACATTCTTAAATCGGTATTACCATGAAAACTAAGAAAATATACAAAGAAAATATATATGATTGCAAATGACACAAAAATTCCCTATGTATGGTATAACGATCTATACCATAGATGTCTAAGGTTCTGAAGTATAGTCCAAGGATGGATGGGCCATGCATAATGCTTGAAGACACCTAGCATGCAATGTAGAAATCATAGGAGCTTGTGAATTAAATGTGGTCAATATTTTAAGGTTTTGCACAATAAATGTGGGTGTCCAACCCATGGACATGGTCTAATGATAAAAAACAATATTTTAGACCTAGAAATGGGACCATGGACAAGGCCCTAAACCTTAGACAATCCTACAAAGAAAGTTCTTGGCCTACAAGAGGGATATGGCAACTACTTTGGGGACTTCCACACAAGGCATGAATTTCAAGGTCATGATATGGTCCAACGATGAAAACAAATGTATTAGTCCCTATAGTTAATTAGTTAATTAATTAGTGGACAAATGCAACTTTCATATGTTAACATATTCCATTTTTTATGGGAGTAATTTAATTAGTTAATATATTCCTTTTTTCATGGGAGTAATTTAATTAGATAATATGTTCCATTTTACAAGGGAGTAAGTTAATTAACTATGGCCCTATATTTAATTAGTTAATTAATTAGTTAATATATTCAATTTTTCACGTGAGTAAGGCAACGACATCTCAAGAATCCAAATGGTAAAAAAAATGTACATCTCAAGAATCCAAATGGTAAAAAAATGTACATCTCAAGAAACTGGATCCCTGGGTGCTTGATAGATCCCGGTTTAAAATAGATCCAAGTTAGTAAAATAGATTAATTTTTTTCATATTTTATTAAGTCTATATGTAATTTCATTTTTTTAATATTTTTTTATTTACGTGGGCTAGCATAATGTGAGAGGATCTCCCCCATACTAGGTTGGAGAGTACCTAAGTTTTTTTATTTTTTACTTTTTATTATTATTAAATTTTATAAAATGGACATGTGCCACATGTATGAAGTGAAAGGGCCTTGAAAATATGACCCAAAATCAAACAATGTCATATGAGAGTATTTACTAGTCAAATTTACATTTCATATCATTGCACCCACGATTGTGAGAGATGTGTAACTCCCTCCATGCTCATCCTACAGCTCACATTTTCCTTTTATAACATATAATTTATAACATATAATAATTTAAATTAAATTTAAATTATTTAGCTTTTCATATATATAAAACAACACAAATTACTCCGTGCTTGGTAGATCTGCTTTTAGATGGATCTATGGTTGTATTAAGTTTTCAATAAATTAGTATGATCATTTAACTTTTGGCATTGAACATAGGTACATGGTAGAGGTGTGCATACCCTACCTCTTCTGGATTTGAACCTATTTTCATTTACAATAAAACACATGTTCTTAAATTCAACTACATTGAATTAATCACAAATTACAAATTGCAGTGAGAGACAACCTTCGATTTGAGATTTGTTCAACATGATCTGCTCTGGTTTTAAATGCATACGTCACAAGCGTCAACTTATACAGTTCGAAAACTTGATGACCTGGCATAAGCATCAGATGAACCCTTGGAAGATTCGAGATAAAATCCTGTGAGATGCCTGTGAGATGGGTCTGGCCAAACCTGTTGGCTCCCACGGGGTTTAATTTCTCATTGTTTGCTTTTATATTAGGGTAGTGTTTGCTTTTATATTAGGGTTAAGTGTGGAGCTGCAATTTTGTGACTTTTTATCAATTAACGCAATTATGGCCGAGCATTCAATTCTTGCCGACTTCTAGCTAATAAGTCATAAGAGTTGAATTTGTTATTTTTATATTAAATAAATCTTTTATTAAAACTACATGGTTGAGGTTTTTTTTATAGAGCGTACCCAATTCGTTCATCACACTTTTTGTTTTCTCTTCAGTTCTCTAAAATCTTTAAATGTGACTATTCAAATAACTTGGTTTATGAAACTAAAATTTTAGTTATTTGGAATTTTTATTATGAAAATATTTATATATTTAAAACTTAAAAATTAATCACATTATCTTATTATACTAAAATTTTAGTTATTTGGAATTTTTATTATGAAAATATTTATATATTTAAAATTTAAAAATTAATCACATTATCTTATTATATAGGAATTATAGAATATGTCAAATATAAAATTTGTATCCGAAAATATAAAATAATAATTAGTTTCATTAAATAATATATACATTAAACTCTTGAGGTTTTAAGATATACCTTAAATTCTTATCTTAGCTTGCTCAAAAGTACAAGTCATTCTCTAATTTTTTATGTAGATCTCATTTTTATTATTATTGTGCTCATCTTCTTAATGAGACATAAGTTACTTTCAATATTTTTTTAGATCTTATATATTATTATTATTGTATTTGTCATGTTTTTTTAATGAAAAATAACTTATTTTCATTTTTTTCTATGTATTTTGTAGATTTCAATCTTTATGATTGTTCATTGGTAATATCTTTGTAAAGTAAGACCTTTCTGCTCATCTTAATAAAAATAATAAAATATTACTAAAAATAACAAAATATTATTATGCGAAATAATAAAATATTATTCAAAATAACATTTCCACTTAAATTAAATGTAAATCATTTAGAATTGCATATATATAAAATAACATAAATTAGATAAGTGTTTGCACCTTGAAATATTTGATCCCTTTGGATGCATGGTAGATCTCGTTTTAGATGGATATATGGTGGTAACATACCATCCTAAAAGACCCTATGAGTCTATGTAAATAAGTTGTATAGTATCCCTTACAAAATGCATCTAAAAATTATTGTTTCGTTGTCCAAGAGGTAATAGTTAGGGCCTTTGACTCTCGATGGTGGAGGATAATGAGAGGTCTATGGAAGAACTCATAGAGGAAAGTTTTTTTGATATTAACGTCTATTGTGAAACCAACTGAATTCCTTCCATAGAAGGTAGTGACTAGGATCCCTTCCTTATCATTCAAGTTCCAAATAGTATTGACATATTTTCCACCTTTAGCATATGCCTATAATTTTAATTTTTGTGTTTTTGTCCCCACATTTTAGCAAGATTTCCCAACTTTTTAATCTCCAAAAAACTTCACTTTCCCTCATAAATTTCCTCCTTTTTCCCTCCAATGACAGAAGGTTCTCTTTTGGTTCAACTGAAATATATCCTCCCCCTTCCAATGCATATATATCTTTTAAGTCAACATCTTTTAGTTCATGGTCATTCCTTTACTTCTCTTCTTATGCCGAAGCCTTCACTTGCTTGTTTGCACTCTTGATATTTTCCATGAATCATAATTCTATTACATGACACCCCTCTATATCAATGGGAACCCCATTTTTTTATGATAGTTTTGAATCCTTCATCGCTTAGCTAGGAAGAATTAAATTTGCATTAGAGGAAATTTGGGGTCTAAAATGGGCCTTATAAGAAAACGCGCCAACAATAAATTTTGTGAGTTGGAATTCAAGAACCAATAGAATTTCAATAAAATGAGTCAACTATAATGGTTGAATTGACATATTTGTCATAAAAGAAAACTACTTTTTTTGTTCGTGTTTTTGACATATCTCCCTGTTTGTTTACTCAAATTTCAAGAGGGAGAGCTCATTGGATGCGGAAGCAGAATTTAATTCCACATCCAATGAGTACCCACACTGCATACTTTTGATGGACCCCGCCACCCTAAAAACATTAAATACTTGAAAAAATGTGATGTTGATGTCATCATCACGTTTTCTCAGATATTTCTTGTTTTTTGGGTAGAAGGGTCTATCAAAAGTATGCAGTGTGGGTACTCGTTGGATGCGGAATTAAATTATGTATCCAACGAGCTCTCTCGCTTAGAATTTGAGTAAAAACACAAGGAGATATGTCGAAAATGCGAACACAAAAAGTAGTTTTTTTCATTCTTCCTCCAAAATTAATAACTATTATTTTATTATTTTAACTATTATTTTATTATTTTCCTTAGGAGGCCCATTTTAGACCTCAAACTTCCTATAATGAATGGGTTGCTAAGCTTCTAACTATCCCCTGCCATATCCATAAATATGGGATAATGATGTGATCCTTGCTTAAAGCCCACCCATTACTGAACCCTTAACGAGATCTCCACAAATTTTTTTGAAGTTAGGAACCGATCTAGTATTTTTTCAATTCTATAAGGTTTGATTCTCTTGTTTCACCAAGTAGGCCTCAATTTGACAAGTTCTATATTAAACAAAACCCCCATACTAATCTTTAAGACAAAATATTTTATAAGTGTATCCACTCTAGCTTTATCACCCCACACTTCAGCTTCCCCAATAGAAAAATTTAGGTCACCCTCTGCTAATTTTTGAGACAAAATAGTTTATAAGTAGATCCGCTCTAGCTTTATCACATGAGACTTGAGCTTCCCCTAAAGGAAAATTTAGGTTAGCCTCCATCATAAGAGAGTCAAAAGACATGATATCTTTAGAAAAAGTGAATCCAAAAAATGAACACTATCATGTAGGGCCAATACATGTTGATTACAATAAGAGTTCTACCCAACTCAAGGACACTGAGGACCATGTTGAGTAATAGGTCAAACCCCCATGTACTTAGAAATTGTATAGTATGTGGGTTTCATCCAACTTCAATGGCTCTTGATCTACCTTTTCCATCAACCCCCATGAACTTCAAGGGTTTTAACAATAACTATATTAAATTTTCAATGATCTTACCATTTCCAAGGGTTCTTAGAGATAAAAAAAATGTCATGTTGATTTATAGCCATCAACCACTTCAGTGCCAACTTTTTTAGGGGTACTATGAACCCATCAACAATTTAATGGAAGAATATTCATGGGTTGAACCCATAAAGAGAATGCACCACTCTAAGTTCCCCAATGATGGAGAGTTGTCTTCCAAACATCATATCCATAAGATCCATATTTTCTTCTCTCACAGAATGTGACATTCTCCTTCTTCCCTTTCCATCGAGATAAAGAGAATGGTTTTTTTTTAGCCTGAAAGATAAATTTGTATCATTAGTTACCCAATATGTTATAGATCTATTTTTGAGTTGATGAATAATGGTGAGATCCTTTGAATCCATGGAAGGGTCATTTGAATATTCTTTGTCAAGGGAGGGGATTTTTGAGGGATTCATCTCTTTGAAATAGATGACTCATTAGAAGAAATCTGGATGAAAAATTGTCCTTTCAACCCTAATTCAGTTTTCATGTCATCGTGTCTTAGCAAATCAAATTGGTTTAAAATTTAGCAGTATATGTGTTAAAGAAATTTTTATTATAAAATTTGGGGATAGGTGGAATTTTTTAATAATATAATTTATCTACTAGTTTCCCAAAATACCAGAAATTATCTTACATATTGATAATAAATCTTGATAGTACACTTGTTACATCTTTCTGCAATTTAGGAAAACACCTCTTCTTTGTCTACCCAAAATGTAAAATATAAACATGTATCCATAAAATTATATTTAATAATTTAATGTTATGACTTATCTTTACCTCCTTATCAATACAATTAACATTCGTTTTCTTCTGCTCGAAATTTTCTTGCGAATAATGATGTCCCAAATTTACACATTATATATTTAACTATGTATTCATATATTCAACTCTGCAACTTTATGTTAAGATCCTTGGAAATATTTGGGTGTTTTTAACTACTTGGCTCACTTCATCTTTTGTACTTTATGTTAATATCTCTGAAATCTTTGGGTAAAACTCGGTGACTAAATAGGTGTATTTTAAGTGCACCAATGAAGGTACTTCCCAACAATCTCGCTAGAAAGTTTCTGCGTGGAGTGCCCTACACATCACATGAAAACCCTATAAATTTAGAGGATAATTTAAATGTTTTATGAATTGCTTATTTTTCTACTACTCAAAATAATGGAAAGGGAAATCATCTTTTTCTTAAACTATAACACAAATAATTTTATATTAAATGAATTGCACATATAAATCATTTAAATTGCAAAAAATAGCCAACCATAACACGACTCCCTACTCTACAATTTTAGGTTTTGAGGGTCATTGATCCATTTTCGTGCTCCAGGCGGCTTGGGTTCTTTACCCAGCCACCTTCCCCATTCTCCTCTGGGGGAGATTTGGGTGTGTTCCTATGTGGTTTCCATCTCATATCCACAAGATGATTTCCCTTGCGCATCAATGTGTTCTTGTGGCAGTGGTGATGAATTTCAGTGGTGTTTTGTTTTCTGCAGTTGGAGGATTGGGAGTAGGGATTAGATCTGAATCTAGATCTAATTGAACTTCATCCTTAATTCCAAAAATTGATTCAACTTGGTCCCCAACTTTGAATTTTGAAGCATCGTAACAACCATAATCACATGAAAATGGTTTAGGTAGAATGAATTTACATTCCCTTTTTAACTGGATGTAGAGATTGCACTGGATCTTAGTATGCAAAAAAAATGTGAGAACTCATATTCTTTGGAAGCATGGTTTTCAACACCTTCCACTATCATTTTCGCGATAGAGATATTTGATATCTCAACTGAGTCAGGTTCAAATACAACTCGCTTTGGTGAGCCTGTATTAGTCATCTGATATACAGACAACATATTTGATTCTAAGGAGGGTACATATAAGAAGTTTTTGAACACTCCATGCTCCAATTTCACAATACGCTTCCCTTCAACTTGGATTTGAGTATCATCTCCCATGTGAATACTTGGATCATCAAATAAATTTAATGAAGAGAATGATTCTTTGGAGGAAACCATGTGATTGGAGGCTACTGAATCAATGAGGAAGGATTGATATTTTTAAAATATAGCCTTTAGTGTATGGAATCTCTCATGATCTTTAGTCTTTTCTCAATAATCAACCTTCCTTGCACCTTTAGGGACAGACATATTATGTTGTTCAATAATTATTAACATCTGATCTATGGTTTTCTTTGTACAACCTTTCTCTGTATGGTTTCCTTTCTTATCGTACAAACACTTGGGCTTATCAAACCTCTGATGTATGTCCTTCTTAGAGTATGAGGGTCCATCTGATGGATGAAACTACTCCTTTGGTTTGAAGTCAGCATTCTTGTATTCCTTCATCTTCCATCTTCCTTTATTTGGCACATGCTTGGTCTCCCCAACTAGAAAGGATATATCTTTGGATGGTTTTAGAGATTTTAGGTGGATCAGCTTATGTTGATCTTCAATAAGATATTTTGTGAATGCATCAAGAAAGGGAATTTTCCAGTTTGGAGTTGATAGACTCCTTGAATGAAAGGTGGACACAAATAATGATAATTCTAGTCCAATATTGCTCAAAATGCAGAGCACCATTTTCTCATCCTTATTAACAATTCCACACTGCTTGGATTGCATGACCAAAGACTTAAACTTCGATAAGAATTGTCAAATAGTTTCAAAATTGTTGGGTTGAAGAGATATCAATTCATTCACTATACTATCTCCTCTTAGATCTTCCTACTTTCCAAAAAATTATTCAAGATTCTTCCATACTTCTCTTAGATATTTTAATCCATAAATGTGGAAGAGTAACTCCCTGGAGATATGAATGCACATGAAACCAAATTATTCATCCAATTTGTTTAGATACTTTTATTTGTCTAGAGATTTTTGGGGTTTGACCTACTTTCCCATAGTGACCTTGTATAGGAATTTGTTGCAGAATACAATATGCATATCAACCCTCTAATCAAGATAGTCGAAAGGTGTGAGGATCCTTGGTGTCAAGGCTATTGAATTCTCCATTTTTAAACTTTAGTAGCAACACAATTCTTTTGAATTATTCACTTTACCTACAAAAACACTTTCAATTCAAAGGAAAACAAATTCAATAAATCTCTACTTCAAGGTGTACACATTATCAGGGTGCTTCACACCTCACTAGACTTCTCTAGATAAATCCAAAGGGATAAAGTCACAGATACCAAGAATTATGTGGAACTGAGTTGCTTCTGGTTCATCAATGGAAGCTTCTAAGGATTGAAGTTGGTTTTATCACCTAATCTAATACCATGTAAAATTTAGCGCATCTATAGGATCATTATTATGGATTAACCCTTACTGTGAAAGAAGAATGAATGAGGAAGATGAATTTCAGTGTTAGAATGATGAAACAATCATGGTGAAATTATTCAAACAAGAGTAAATAATTTGACAACATAACCTTAATCTCATAATCATTAACCTATATGTAATACATCCATGATACAATAAAGAGAAGTGGAATACAGTAGGTGTGATTCAAATTCCATGACTTGGACTAAATCTAGATATCACTAACTGTGGGAAATTACCCATTGGAGAGTCACTAGTGTAACCCCGTACAACTGAATCAACTCACAATCAGTAAAATGGCCATGTTAAGTGAGAAAATTTTCCTAACCTGCTTAAATCATGCAAATTTGGTGCTAGGCTAACTGAAGATGAACTAATTGATTCCCATTGGAGCATAACTCAACACACTAGGGTGAATTGATGGTGGAACTCCCATGACTCATTGTGGATTCCTAAATTATAGGGATTAGCCATTGGAGTTCCCAAACTCATGTAAGTTGGTGCATTAGGTGGTAGATGGGCCCTAGATGACTTCCCCATGGCACTAATGAAGTGGAAACATACTCCTAATCTATTAGTTTTTTAACATTAAGCTAGCATTATTTGGATCTTTAACTGAGAGAATAACAAGTACAGCA
Source organism: Pseudotsuga menziesii (assembly GCA_001517045.1). Classification (NCBI taxonomy): domain Eukaryota; kingdom Viridiplantae; phylum Streptophyta; class Pinopsida; order Pinales; family Pinaceae; genus Pseudotsuga; species Pseudotsuga menziesii. The sequence goes on along the minus strand of LPNX010952430.1, from coordinate 218,222 downwards.
ATCAAACACAAGAGACAATGAACATAGTGTTTTTCCTCGGGAAGCCATAAATGGAGAAAACCTCGCAACTTCCTCAGATATAGAATCAACACCAAAATAGTAAAAACCCAAAACAGTAAGTGATCTCCCGATAACAGTAACCTTCTTCTTATCTAGCCCCAGTGTCTTATCCTTCTTCAACTATGCGCTACACTTGAGTGTGTATGAGTTGTGTGTTAAATAGAGAGTCCAACTCTCTATTTATACTAATATCGGCATGACTAAAAACCTACTAGGTCCTGTTAGTTTTTCATCATTAAAGCTAGCATTATGATCTTAGGATCTTCTAATTGTCAGAATAACAAGCAGAGCAATAAAACATAAGCACAACACAAGAGACAAGAGACACAAATAATTTTCCTTGGGGAAACCATAAAGGAGAAAACCCCGCAACTTCCTCAGAGATAGAATCAACAGAAAAAGGTAAAACCCCAAAACACTAAGATGATCTCTCGACAGCAATAGTCTCTCTCTCTCTCACTGAGAAAGCTTCTCCTTTCTCACTCATGCACCCCAATGAGTGAGTGTGTGTGTATGAATATGATAAATAGAGAGGATCTCACTCTCTATTTATATTCTTCCGTTCACTTGGAACCTGCTCTGCTCCAATATGTCGTCCTCACTTAACAATTACTTACTAGAGCTGACATCTCTAGGAGTGTCTAATAAACGTAGTGCCCCACAACTTGTGGGGACTTTACCTCCTCCAACCAACAAGGAGGTTTATCCTTAACACAATGGTGGGGACTATTGCCATGGCTTACAATGACTCACCTAGGGTCAACTTCACTAGGATAGTCTAATAACCCAAGGGCCCCACAACTATGGGGACTTTAACCCTTGACCAATAGGAGGGTTAGCCACAATGACTTGACATGACTTCCTCATTATAGAAACTTCCCAGAATAAACATCGGCGTATGAGATGACTCAAATACATTATAATACATCCTGAGATAAACATCGGGTTACAATACATAAGAATTACATATGAATAAATTTCGAAGTTACAATTACATCAACACTCCCTATTAAATAGGAAGATATTCTCTCGACATAATTTTCATCATTGGTCTTCTTCTCTGGTTCTTCTTGTCATTTGCATATTCAATTCATCTTCATCTTCAAGTCATCTTTCATTTGGATCTGGATCATCACTCGATCTAGATCATCGTCACTGGATCATACTCGATCTGGAACATCGTCACTGAATCTAGATAATCATTCGATTTGGATCATCATCACTGGACTTGGATCATCACTCGATTTGGATCATCATCACTGAATCTAAATCATCACTTGATCTGGATCATTACCACTGGATCTCGATCGTCACTGGATCTGGATCATCATCACTGGATCTGGATCATCACTCGATTTGGATCATCACTGGATCTGGATCATCTCTCGATCTAGATCATCATCACTAGACTGGATCTGGATCATCACTCGATCTCGATCATCACTGTTGAATCTATATCATCACTTGATCTGGATCATCACTGCTGGATCTGGATCATCACTTGATCTGGATCTCTCGGAGTCATCATAACTGGATCTAGATCATAGCTCGATCTGGATCTAATCTGGTCATCATCATGTGTGCTATCTCATCATAGGAAGTTCTATAGATCCAGACTTCTTTCATGTTGGTTGTAGGCCTAGCCATCAGGTAGGTATTCTCCCAGCACTTACATCTGACCTACTCGTCAGAAAGTCATTCCTAGCACTCACATTTGATCATGTAGGAAACTACAATCACATCAAAAAGACCCAGCACTCACATTCACTAGCATGATAGGACATCACATCACTAGCATCTATGAAAAGGATTCAGCACTTATATCTGACGTGGAAGGAAACAAGTCCTCCACCCTCACCAAAAAGGTTTTCACTCACATCTGACATGGAAGGAACTGAATCCTCTCACCATGATATAATGGCCCCCAATCCAAGATTGAGCTACCTGGTAACAGACCAGGTGCCTCAATTCTCCCAGAGAATGGAAATTGCCCTTATATCTGACCTGGTAGGAAACAAGTCCTACACCCTGGCCAGAATGGTGTGCACTCACATCTGACATGGAAGGAACTGAATCCTCTCACCATGATATAATGGCCCCTAGTCCCAGACTGAGCTACCTGGTAATGGACTAGGTTCCTCCACTCTCTTGGAGAGTGGCAGTTGCCCTTACATCTATCCTACTCAATAGAATGTCCAGCACTCATATTTGACATGGAAGGAACTGAATCCTCTCACCATGACAAAATGGCTCAGCCCTTACATCTGACCTGCTCATCAGAATGGATTTGGATCTTAGCACTCATATCTGACATGGAAGGAACTAAATCCTCTCATCATGACAGAATAGCTCAGCCCTTACATCTGACCTACTCATCAGAATGGGTTTGGGACTCATCACTTTCCCTTGGAGGAAACCTTGATCTGGAGAACACCAAGCTTCACCTTAAAGTACTCAAACTTCACTCTGGCCAATAGCTTCATCAACACATCAGCTATCTATTCCTCCGTCGCAACATACTAGAGCTTCATTGCTCCTCTCTACACCATATCCCTGATATAGTGATATTTGATCTCGATATGCTTCGACTTGTCATGTAACACTGGATTCTATGACAACTTCATGCAACTCTGGTTGTCACAATGTATACAAATAGCATCCATCTGGAGATCAAATAAATCAGACAGTAGCTTCTGTAGCCATACTATCTCACAATTAGCTGAACAAGCTATGACATACTCTGCTTCAGCTGTACTCAGTGCCACACATGATTGCTTCCTGCTAAACTAAGAGATCACACCTAATCCCATACTGAAGCAACACCCTGAAGTTCTCTTCCTATCGATGGCACTATGTGCCCAATCTGAATCAACATAACCCTCCAGGTTAATCTTCTGATTCACATTGTACTTGAGCCCATAATCAACTGCACCCATGCATGCTTTTCCACCATCAGGTGAACATGTCTTAATGTGTTCACAACAAAGCAAATATCTGGTCTCAGGTACATCAAAGACCCAATCATCTGAAAATACATAGTAGCATCAACTGTATCTGATGAAGCATCAATCAATAGCTGTAGGTTCGATGCCATAGGTATCGTCATGCAGTCCATCATCCCGAACCTATTCAGGATCTCTACTGCATAATTCCCTTGTCCACACCTCCATGCCTAGATTGTCATGCATCGACACATAACAGGAGCATCACTGGTCTTCCGCCTTCAACCTTGAAGCAAATGTTGGAATCTTCATTACTCTTAGTAAAGCCTAGAGTCATTAGTAATCTGTCCATCCTTTTGTATCATGTTGAACCTTAGGATCTTCTGCAGTCACTCCCTCTGAAGCATCACACTCCCTCTGTCTTTTGTACTCTATGCACTAAAACATTCTGTACTGGAGTGACAAGTAGATTCCTATGCTACTAATATTCTATGTATCCATCTAGGATCATTGGATACCAAGATCCTCTATCTTGAACCTTTTCAAAAGTTCTACTTGCATCCATCTGTGAGCTTTTCAACCTTGTAGCAAAGGTTAATATCTTCATTAAGCTCCTCATCTATGTGTTATCTCATGGGTGTCTTCTGATCTCGTACAAGGCTTTCTTTCATTTGCACACATGATTCTTCTTGTCATGTATATCTCTAGTGGCTGCAACTATCTCTTCATAGTCTATGACTTGTGCTACGAATATTTCCTTGTATCCCATGATGTTTCCATCTACTACATGATGGAGCTACGAACTTCCCTTCACGTATTGATACTTCATCCTAGGCATCATTCTTCTTGAACTGGTTTTCAATTTCTTCTTGGTTACTTCTTCATGGCTAGAATGTTCTGTATCAATGATGTCATTGTACTCGTCATATTATTCTTCATTTTGAAATGTCATCACTTTTTCTTCGGAACAAGTTTCATCCTTCTTTGCTTGTAGGCGATTATGTATGCGATCTTTCCTACAAGTCAAATGCATTTGTATGGTTAGAAACATTTCATAAGGAATATTCATACTGGCAAATTATTATGCATAAATATATGATCATGCAATTACTTTAGCCAATACAACATTCATCCATATCTCATGAAACATTTCTAGATGCCTTCCATCTCTACCAGGACAACATTGAGATTATGCACTAATACAATATGTCAGCAAAGAGGTTTCATTCTAGATAAGTAGCAATGGAGAGTTTGTATAGCACCATGAGCTACATACCCATCACATGCATATTCATTAGAGGAAATTTCAACTCAAAATGGGCCTCCTAAAATGAACTAATAAAATAATAGTTGAAATAATAAAATAATATTTATTAATTTTGGAGGAAGAAAAGAAAAAAAACTACTTTTTTGTTTGTATTTTTGACATATCTCCCTGTTTTTTTACTCAAATTTTGATCGGGAGAGCTCGTTGGATGCGGAATTAAATTCCGCATCCAACGAGTACCCACTCGGCATACTTTTGACGAACCCCGCTACCCCAAAAACAAGAAATACCAAAAAAAAAATGGAATGATGACATCATCATTCCATTTTTTTTCAGCTATTTCTTGTTTTTGGGGTAGTGGGGTCCATCAAAAGTATGCCGAGTGGGTACTCGTTGGATGCGGAATTTAATTCCGCATCCAACGAGCTCTCCTGAGTGAAATTTGAGTAAAAACACAGGGAGATATGTCAAAAATACAAACAAAAAAAGTAGTTTTTTTATGATACCTATCCCCAAATTTATATTAAAAAAGTGTTTAAGACCTATACAGTATTTCAAATTTAAATCAATTTCATTGGCTAACACATGATGACATGGAATTTGAATAAAAGTTAAAAGGCCCATTTTGAGTTGAAATTTCCTCTAATGAGTAGTATACGGTCATTAATGCAAACATCCTATCATGCATAATACATCAACTAAATATAAACAAATGCATAACAAAACAATATCATGAAATGACAATTGAATACTTATCTTTATTTGTTTCATGGGTAGACTTCTTCTTGAGCCTTCAAATTCATTATCTTCTTCATTCATAATAGAATAGTTTCTTATCCAAATGCTAGGATGGATAAGATTTTCTTCAAGAGTTGAGTCTGTCATATTCCTCATCACTTGAGGGATCTTCTTTCAATGGTGAGATCTTGATCTTCAATTGCTTCCATCTTCTCTTCTCTTATTATGAGTTGAGCTTCTTCTTCTTCCCAGAGTCTGCTGAAAGTAATCACTTCCTTCTGGCACACATTCCTTGCATGAATGAATCCCATGATCCTGGGAGGCTATTCAAGGTGGCTATCACCACTTCGGCATACCTCACTTCTGCTTCAAGTTGTTCTTTGATTTGAGAGACCCTTATGACTGCATGGTCTCTACATTCTAGATCTCCACATTCTTCAACTGGTCTCTTAAGGTCATCTTCAGATGTATGTTATTCCCTTCAAATAGCTTGGTCAAGGAATCAAACATCTCCAGTGTCTTTGGGAAAGGCACTTCTAGTACAAGTTGATTCGTGACTGAATCAGCAATGATCTTCTTGGCCTTGACTAAGTTCTTCTTGTGTAAGGATTCTAGCCTCATCTCCCTCTGGAACTGGAACCTCTATACTCATGTAGGTGTCCAATCCATTTTCTTCAGAGAGATCATATACTTCCAGTCTTGGAATTTTTCAACTTCCCCAAGCTTGTCATCAAGCCGATGTGATAGATCACTTTGAAATTCGAACCTCAAATGAAGATACCAAAGGATTAGATCTTACCGATTTGAGGTGTCCGTCTTGGTTCCGGAGCTATCTGATCTAGGGTTTGTCACAGAAACCGTAATTTTTAAAACTTGGAATCTTTCAGATCTAATTGGATAGATAGATAGATCTCTTCAAATGGAGATGTCCAATGTACTATCTTCAAAGTGAAGCTCCCGGAACAGGAATCCCTAGTTTTCCAATTTCTTTTGCAAAAATTTCTGTCACTGTTTCTATGATATCTCCGAAGTTACTGCACCTCTGTGTCTGAAACTTTTTCACTAAGGTAACCTCGCATGTTTATGATCCAACACCATAGTTTTCATCGGAATTGGTTTCACCATTTGGGATATACTATCCTTTTCCCAAGGTGACGTGTTACAGGACGATTCATAACGATGAAGTTGTACGGCATCCCACGTGTCACTGGTTCAACTTCTGAGTCTGATATTCAGACCAATTAACATAAATTCCATGCCCTTTCTGGAACATCTTCAAGAATTCCATTTGGACCTCTGTAGCCCAATATATTGCAATTCTCCCCAGGTGTCCTGTTTAGGGATGAATTCTGGAAGAGGATGGAATCCTAACTTGGACGGATCATATCACCCAGAATATAGTGATTCCAAGGCTAAATTTTCGACACCATGTTCATCAAGAATGTATATTCGGCCCCTGTTATTTTTCACTCTTGATACTTCGTCAATATCAGGATATGGTAAATTTACCAAAACTTAGCCGTTTTAGTATGTAGGGTTTTTCTAGCTCGAGGTCAAACTAGGGTTTGAATTTCCCGGAGTCTCACGCAACCAAATTTCTTGATCTAGATCTCTAAAATTTGGTTTTGATGAGGAGAACAATCTTGTGCTGGGCTCACTCAAAAATTCCTCTTTTGTATAAAACCCTAATTTCTGCATCGAAAATTGAAAATGCTCGGAATCGAATTCTGCTTCGACAGAAAGATGCGCCCTGCAATGGAGAGTCATCCTGGCATACTTTTTTTGATGGATTGTGGAGAGAGACCCAAAAAGTAAGAATCCCTAGCTTCTGGAGTTGCACAATGTGTTCTTCTCAGGTTAGATCTAATACCATGTTAGTTTTTCATCATTCAAGCTAGCATTATGATCTTAGGATCTTTTAACTGAGAGAATAACAAGCACATCAATAAAACATAAGCACAACACAAGAGACAAGAGACACAAATAATTTTCCTTGGGGAAACCATAAAGGAGAAAACCCCACAACTTCCTCAGAGATAGAATCAACAAAAAAAGGTAAAACCCCAAAACAGTAAGATGATCTCCCGACAGCAGCAGTCTCTCTCTCTCATAGTAAGAGAGATTCTCCTTTCTCACTCCTGCACCCCATTGAGTGAGTGTGTGTGTATGAATATGATAAATAAATAGGCTCTCACTCTCTATTTATATTCTTCCGTTCACTTGGAACCCACTCCAATATGTTGGCCTCACTTAACAATTACTTACTAGAGCCGACATCTCTAGGAGTGTCTAATAAACCTAGTTCCCCACAACTTGTGGGGACTTTGCCTCCTGCGACCAATCAAAAGGTTTATCCTTAACACAATGGTGGGGACTATTTCCCTGACTTACAATAACTCACCTAGGGTCCACTTCACTAGGATAGTCTAATAACCCAAGGGCCCCATAACTGTGGGGAATTTAACCCTTGACCAATAGGAGGGTTACCCACAATGACTTGACATGACTTTCTCATTATAGAAACTTCCCGGAATAAACACTGGGGTATGACATGGCTCAAATACATTACAATACATCCCGGAATAAAAATCAGGTTACAATACATAAGAAATAAGGATGAATACATTTCGAAGTTACAATTACATCAACAGGTCCGATCTTTACTAGGACAGTCTAATAACCTTAGTGCCCCGGAACTGTGGGGACTTTAACCCTTAGACAATCGAAGGGTTACCCACAATGACTTTACATGACTTGTTTACATTATTGATCCTATTGATGTGAACATCGGGGCATGACAACATGACTCAATTACATTATAGATACATCCCAGAATAAACATCGGGTTATAATACATAAGATACATAGATGAATACATTCCGAAGCTACAAATACATCACACTCCCTCTTAACTAGGAAGGTATTCTTTCAACACAATTTTTAGCACTGGTCTTCTTCTCTAAATCATCTCGTCATCTGTATCTTCAAGTCTTATTAATCTTCAAGTCATCTTCATCTTCAAGTCATCTTCAACTTCAAGTCATCTTTGTCTTTAAGTTATCTTCATCTTTGGATCTGGATCATCACTGGACATCATCTCTTGATCTAGATCATCACTTGATCTAGATCAATACTGGGCATCATCACTGGATCTGGATCATCTCTCGATCTGGATCAACACTGCTGGATCATCATCACTGGATCTAGATCATCACTGGGCATCATCACTTGATCTAGATCAACATGGGTGCTATCTCATGATTCTTCTCGTCATAGGAAGTTCTACAGAGCCAACCCTTTTTCATGTTGGTTGTAGGCCTAGCGTCCATGTAGGTCTTCTTTGGCACTTATATCTGATCAACTAATGATCGAACAACGGCTCAACATTTCTATCTGATCAACACATGATCAAAGATAGATACTGCACTTACATTTGATCAACACATGATCGAAGAAAGGCTCAACATTTATATCTTATCAACGCATGATCGAAGATAGATACTGCATTTACATCTGATCAATACATGATTGAAGAAAGGCTCAACATTTCTATTTTATCAACACATGATGGAAGATGGATACTGCACTTACATCTGATCAACGCATGATCGAAGAAAGGCTCATCATTTCTATCTAATCAACACATGATCGAAGATAGATACTGCATTTACGTCTGATCAACACATGATCAAATAAAGGCACATCATTTCTATCTAATCAGCACATGCTCGAAGATAGATACTGCACTTACATCTGATCAACCCATGATCGAATAAAGGCACATCATTTATATCTGATCAACACATGATCGAAGATAGATACTGCACTTACATCTGATCAACACATGATCAGAGAAAAGGCTCATCATTTCTATCTAATCAACACATGATCGAAGATAGATATTGCACTTACATCTGATCAACACATGATCGAAGAAAGGCACATCATTTCTATCTAATCAACACATGATTGAAGATAGATACTGCACTTACATCCGACTTGCTCATCAAAATGGCCAACAATCACATCTAACATGGGAGGAACTTAATCCTTTAGCCATGACAGAATGGTTTAGCCCTTACATCTAATCAACTGGGAACACATCCCTCTATCACATCAGAATGGCTTCTCAGTCCTATACTAAGTTTTCCTGGTAACTGACCAGGTACCTCCATTCCTAGAATGGCAGTTGCCCTTACATCTGTCCTACTCAACAGAATGGCCAGCACTCATATCTGACATGGAAGGAACCAATCCTCTCACCATGACAGAATGGCTCAACCCTTACATCTGAACATGGAAGGAATCAATCCTCTCACCATGTCAGAATGGCTATGGGTCTCATTACTTTCCCTTGGAGGAAACCTCAATCTGGAGAACACCCAGCTTCTCCCTAAAGTACTCAAACTTTAGCCTAGCCAATGGCTTCGTCAATACATTAGCTATATGTTCCTCCATCACAACATACTAGAGCTCTAGTACTCCTCTCTGCACCATATCCCTGATATAATGGTACTTGATCTCAATATGCTCTGACTTGTCATGGAACACTAGATTCTTTGACAGCATCACGCAACTCTAGTTGTCACAATGTATACAAGTAGCATCTAACTGGAGATCAAATAAACTAGACAGTATCTTCCTCAGCCATACTACCTTACAACTAGCTGAACAAGCTGTGACATACTCTGCTTCAGCTGTACTTAGTTCCACATAGGATTGCTTCTTGCTAAACCAACAGATCACACCTGATCTCATACTGAAGCAACACCCTGAAGTGCTCTTCCTATCAATGGCACTGCTTTCCCAATCTAAATCAACATAACCCTCCAGGTTACTCTTCTGATTCACATCTTACTTGAGTCCATAATCAACTGTACCCTTTAGGTACCTCAGAATATTCTTTGCAGCAATCAAGTGAACATGTCTCAGATCTTTCAGAAACTGGCTCAAGGTGTTCACAGCAAAGAAAATGTCTGGTCTCGTGTTCGTCGGGTACATCAAGGACCCAATAATTTGACGATACATCGTAGTATCAACTGACTCTCATGAATAATCGTTCAATAGCTTCAGGTTCGATGCCATAGGTGTGGCCATAGCCTTGAAGTCCATCATCACAAACCTCTTTAGGATCTCTATTGCATACTTCCCTTGTCCAAGGAGGATTCCATCTGCACTCTGCCACACCTCCATACCTAGAAAGTAATGCATCATCCCCAAGTACTTCACTTTGAACTCGGTTTCAAGCTTTCTCTTAGTATCAGAAATCAAACCATCCATACCTATCACAAATAGATCATTTACATATAGTAGAAGTATCATTGGGTTTCCATCTTCAACCTTATAATAAAGGTTAGAATCTGCTTTACTCTTCGTAAAGCCCAAACTGGATAGAAAGTTGTCAATTCTGCCGTACCAGGTCCTGGGTTCCTATTTCAAACTGTACAAGGCTTTCTTTAATCTGCACACATGAGACTCCCTGTCATGAGTCTCGAAATCGAGTGGCTGCTCTACATACACTTCTTCTTCCACTACACCATTCAAGAAAGTAGTCTTGACATCCATCTGGTGTGTCTTCCATTTCATTACTGTAGCCAAAGCTATTATTGATCTAATGGAAGTGTATCTAGCTATAGGTGCAAAGGATTCTTTATAATCTATTCCTTCTTTCTGAGAGAAACCCCGAGCCACAAATATTTCTTTATATTTTTCAATGCTACCGTCTCCAACATGCTTGATCTTGTAGATACATTTGGAAGTTACAACTGACCTCCTTTTAGGTCTTGGGACAACATCCCAAACATCATTCTTCATGATCAATTGATACTCTTCAATCATAGAATCCTTCCATCCTTTCCATTATGTCACTTCTTCATAATTGGAAGGTTCTTTATCAATGAAATCACATAGTAAAGCTACATACTCGGAGCAGGATCTGGTCCTCTTCCTTTCTCTATGATTCTCTTCTGGAGCCCCATATCTTTCCACACCTCGGATAATTTCACGTACCCAAAAAGGTTTCCTCTTATGGGGATTCTTCTCCAAAGGTGGATCTACAAGTATTTCTGGTTCTTCAAAATATCGATCTACTTCTTCAGTTTCTTCATTCATGGTTGTATCATGAATTCTGGGTGCTTTTGCTTCTTTAGGTTCTTCAACAGGTTTTGTTCTAGATTTGTTGTAAGCTATGTCTTAATCAAATTTCATATCCCTACTGATGTCAATCTTCTTGTATCCTAGGAAATATATTATGGAAGCCTTTGAGCTTTTAGAGTATCCCACAAATATACCCTTCTTTCCTGAAGGATCTAATTTTGTTCTCTTCTCTTTTGGAATGTGTATGTACTCCAGACAGCCGAATATTCTGAGATGGCTGACTTTTGGTTTCTTGCCAGAGAAGACTTCTTCAGGAGTATTGTTCTTGAGTACTCTATGTGGAGTACGGTTTTGTACATACACCGCTGTTCTGGAATCTTCATCCCAAAGATGCACAGGAAGGTCTTGATCATGAAGCATAGCTCCTGCAGCTTCCATGATTGTTTTGTTCTTCTTTTCCACAATCCCATTCTATTGTGGATTATAAGGAGTGAACAACTCCCTCCTAATCCCTAATTATTTGCATAGCTCTTTCAATTCATTCGAAGTGAATTCTCCACCATTGTCTGATCGAAATGTCTGGATCTTCGTTTCAATGTGGTTCTCGATCAAGGCTTTGAATTCCTTGAATTTGCTGAATACTTCATCTTTGTTCTTCATGAAGTAAACCCATGTCTTCCTAGAAAAATTATCAATAAAAGAAACATAATATGCATACCCGCTTAGTGAGCTTGATGACATAGGACTGCATACATCGGAGTGGATGATTTCTAGGATTCCTTTGGCTTTACTTTCGGTGTTGGGAAATTTCTTCTTTGTGTTCTTTGCTTTCACACATCCTTTGCAGACACCATAATGTTTTTCTTGGAATTCTGGAAGACCTTCAACAGCTTTGCTTGCAATTGGTAGTGCTCTGTGATGCACATGTGTAATCCTTCTATTCCAAAGTTCACTTGGCTCTACTGTGTCATGGACTAGGGCTTGTTCTGGATGGCCCTTTAGTTTGTACAATCCTCCTTCTTGTTCTCCAATCACCACTGCATCATCGATACTATTTCCTCTTGGCCACATGATGACTTGACCATATATTAATGCAACCCTCATTCCTTTTGCATCTAGTGTAGATATGGAGAGGAGGTTCTTCTTGAGTCCTGGCACAAACAATACTTCGTTCATTGTTAGAGACTTTCTAGAATCTAGTTTATAGGAATATTCCCCACTACCTTTTATTGGATATTGGTAGTCATCACCTACCTTCACCTTGTGAGGTGATTCATGTTCTGACAGTCTCACAAATGATTCCTTGAATCCAGTCATATGTTTTGAAGCCCCACTTTATATAAGCCAATCATCACTTCCATGAGTAATGTTACCTGTGAGAGCGGAGATCAAAACATATTCATCCTCTCTTGAAGAATCTTCACTTTCATATCTGGTTCTTTTCTTGGATGGTTCATCATCTTCTGTAGCATGAGCATGATGCCTTCTTTTGTTCCCCTTCTTCTTATGAGAGTGAACCTTCTTCTTAGGATAGTATTTTGCAAATTTTCCCCTTTCATCACATGTATAACATCTCATTTTAGATGGGTCCCTTCTAATGTTATCTCTATGATGAGGATCCTTACCTTTGGAGTGATGAGATCTTCTTCTGCCTTTCTTGGCGTGAACTCTGAGAGCTTGATCTTCGTTTCCCATCTTCTCTTCTCGAGCTGCTATCTGAGAATCTTCTTGAGAACATTCTTCCCATAGTCTACTGAACTTGACTAGCTTCTTTCTAGCACAGATCCCTTGAATGAAGGAGTCCCATGTCCTAGGGAGACCATTCAAGGTGGTCATTACAATTTCTACATTCTCGACTTCTTCATCTACTGCTTCTAACTGTTCCTTGATCTAAGAAAACCTTGTGAAGTAATACTGGATGGTCTCTGCATTCTGGATCTTCACATTCTTCAGTTGATTCCTCAGAGTCATCTTTTGATTTATGTTCTTCCCTTCAAACAATTGGTTAGGACATCAAACATAGATTTAGGTGTCTTGAGAGAGGACACCTGTGGGATAAGGTGATGTTTCATAGAATCAATAATGATCCTCTTTTCCATAACCATCTTCTTCTTGTGTAAGTCCTTAGCCTCATCTCCTTCTGGAACTGGAACCTCCTAATGGATGTAGGAGTCTAACTCATTTTCTTTTAGGACCAGGGTGATCCTATACCCAGGATCAGAAGTTATCAATTCCCTCAATATTTTCATCGAGCTTGCTATGATGAGACATCTTAATCTAAGAACCTGAAATGAAAATACAAAAGATTTAGATCTTACTAGGTCAAGATGTTAAATTTGGATCTGGAGCTAAAATCTCATAGTACTGGATCAGGAGGAAATTAGGGTTTTGCTTTTCCAGAGATCTATCCACCCAAATGCCTTGAATTTTATCCCTAACTTGGATTTTGGGGAGGATATCAATCCAGGCCTGGGCTCACTGAAAAATTTCTCTCCGTGAAAATCCCTAATTTTCGGCAGCAGTGTCGGGTCCAAAACTGAAAAACATCAGAATTAGATTCTACTTCGACAGAAAGATGCTCCCTGAAAAGAAGAGTTATTCCACCTTACTTTTGCTGAAAATCTATGGAGAAATATCCACAAACTAGGAAGCCCCAGTTCCTGCAGCTGCACAGTGTCTTCTTCTCAGGTTAGCTCTGATACCATGTTAGTTTTTCAACATTAAGCTAGCATTATTAGGATCTTTAGCTGAGAGAATAATAAGTATAGCAATCAAACACAAGAGACAATGAACATAGTGTTTTTCCTTGGGGAAAACATAAATGGAAAAAACTATGCAACTTCCTCAAAGATAGAATCAACACCAAAATAGTAAAAACCAAAAACAGTAAGTGATCTCCTGACAGCAGTAACCTTCTTCTTATCTAGCCCCAGTGTCTTCTCCTTCCTCAACTATGCGCTACACTTGAGTGTGTATGAGTTGTTTGTTAAATATAGAGTCTAGATCTCTATTTATACTAATCCCAGCATGACTAAAACCCTACTAGGTCCGACCTCTACTAGGCGAGTCTAATAACCCTAGTGCCCCGGAACTGCGGGGACCTTAACCTTTAGACAATCAAAGTCTTAACCACAATGACTTGACATTACTTGTTTACATTATTGATCCTCTTTATCGGAACATTGAGGCATGACAACATGACTCAATTACATTATAGATACATCCCAGAATAAACATTGGGTTACAGTACATAAGATACATAAATGAATACATTCTGAAGTTACAAATACATCAACATAATCTAGGAAACTGACATTTATACTATGGTGGTAAAGAGAGGATTATAAATAATCCTAACATGGACGAGAAACATAGCAAGTTTGAAGAAAGAGATGCTAACACAACAATCCATATTGAAGGACTACCGTTTATATAAATAAATACATAATATTATCATCTTAGTTCAGTAGGAGAATAGATACTACATCCCAGTGGCAGTACTCATGTTGTTCCATGTGTCGAACCCATGCCTTTGTGTGTAACTCGAGGATCCAAGGTAAGAACTGGAATTTTTGTACAAACTCTTATAGTTAATACAGTAAGTAAAGGTGGTAGTAAACCTAGTCAAAGTAGTGGAATTAGTGAAACAAAAAAAAATAGTTAGCAGCACCCATGCATAACCCTCTGTTGTACATAATGAGAGATCCCGCATAGAGGATGTCTATTTTTGATGGAGGGGAGAATGAAAATTTAGAAAAAAAAATTATTCATGTGTGATGTGATATGGACCATGAAGTAGGTCCTATATGATGATACAAATATTATACAATTATTAACAAAATTAAGAGACCACACATTACTCTAGTTTCTGAAATACCAATGTACATCACCTTCAAACCAACCTAGAACATTATTAGATTTCAAACAAGCTCTACTGAAAAAATTTAGGAACCTAAAATAGGAGTCAAATTGAATTACAAAAATAAAGGAGATCAAGAAATTATGAAATCAATATGCATGGGAATTTGATAAGAGGTTCAAGGTACTAATGGATAGGTTGACCTTCTATATTGTTAATGAACAACACAAGTAATGGTTTATTGGGGGATTGCTACCCCATAAACATTTTCCATTGAAAAAATAGAATATTACATCATAGTCAAATGCATGAGATATATCCATGAAATTAGAATCATAACCTATAAAAGGGAATGACATAGGCATGGGTTAGGTGCAGTCATAGTTAGTTGCACTGGCCATTCAAATCTAAGGCATTGCTAAAGGAAAAGAAAATATCAAAGAAATCTGGTGCATCACATGTAGAATGAAAGGTCAACACAAAAATGACTGCCCAACCTTCAAATATTACTGGGATGTACGAGAACCAATCCCTTTCCTTGCAGGAGAAGGGATATGGCATGAGATATATAGAATAGGAGGGATTCATCCCTCCCATGCCTTCCCATTACTACAAAAGTATGCAAGCACTACTAGGAATTTTTATTGTAATTTCTACAAGTTAGTGGGGCATGATGAAAAGGATTTGCATGCACTTTATATGATGAATAAGTGCACTTTATATGTCTACATAGTCCAAGGGAAGGATGGATCAGAAGGAGGGGTACCACAAAATAATACTTCGACGGGAGGTCACTGTTAGAATAATCAACCCATAGTATTTAGCCACTTAGACATTATTTCATTTATTTTGTCTTATTTGCCTAGTCCATGAGTCGCACCATGTGCAAGTTGTCAATTGCCTATCCATAGAGGTCAAACTTGCCATTATTGATTCATGGAGCGCTTGGGAAATCCTTAGGAATCAAATCTGCTTTATTCTTGGCCTCCTAGGTGCCCTTCTGCTTTTTCTGCTTTATTGCCTGCTTTTTCAGTGTTTTAAGGCACATAGGAAAGCAAGACTAGGTGAGGTGAATCAGCTTTGTTGCCTCTTCCTCGTCCACTCTTTCCTCCATGTAAAAGCATGTATGAGCTGAAATTTGACCACTCTTTAGCTTGCCCATGCACCCTCGCTAATTCGTGGGGTCCTTGATATATTTGGGATCAACTTTTTACACCTATGGGGGATTTGCCTATTTTGGGTAAGCCTGCTTTATGCTAGATTTGGATGCTTCCTTATGCATTCGATTTGCTCATGTATTCTATATATTCAGCAGCCTATGTTATTATAGGGTTGGCTATTGTACACTCAGTTAATATAATTTTGTGTTACAGCTCCATATTCAGTCTCCATTGTTGATAATTTTGCATGATCAATTGTTAATTGCTACGA
>LPNX010952430.1:187947-198781 GCA_001517045.1 Pseudotsuga menziesii | reverse complement strand
AGTGTTTTAAGGCACATAGGAAAGCAAGACTAGGTGAGGTGAATCAGCTTTGTTGCCTCTTCCTCCTCCACTCTTTCCTCCATGCAAAAGCATGTATGAACTTCCATTTGACAACTCTTTAGCTTGCCCATGCGCCCTTGCTAATTCGTGGGGTCCTTGATATATTTGGGATCAGCTTTTTACACCTATGGGGGATTTGCCTATTTTGGGTAAGCCTGCTTTATGCTAGATTTGGATGCTTCCTTATGCATTCGATTTGCTCATGTATTCTATATATTCAGCAGCCTATGTTATTACAGGGTTGGCTATTGTACACTCAGTTAATATAATTTTGTGTTACAGCTCCATATTCAGTCTCCATTGTTGATAATTTTGCATGATCAATTGTTAATTGCTGTGAGTGAAATTAATCTACTGCAGGCCTGAATTTCTACAGTCACAATCAAGCAAGAAGAGGTGGATTTAGACAACACTCACATATTGCCGACATCTATAGCATGTGACAAAATATTTCCCATAGTTAATTGTAAAATGGAAGGAGAAAACAAGCCATAACCAAAACCAAAATGCGTAGAACACATCAAAAGAAACTAGACCCCTGAATTGATTTGACAATTTAATATTGTATGCAATCAAATATCATGCACAGTTGATTTTTACTATGTTTCAAAATTTACGATAGACTATACCTAGTCATATCGTACAGTTGAACGAAACTTTTTAAAGGTCTACGCAGTGATATTTGATATGTTTTCTAAGTTGATTAACATGATGCTATGTGATAAAGGGGTTTTTAATTTGGAATACGATCACTAGGGTCCTTCACTCTTATAGGGGGACTAGGGAATAAATAGGGATGATATAATTTTTGTAAAGGAGATAGAATAAAATGAATAAGGAATGAATGGGATGAGAATGCTGAGAAACAAAGAAGGTTTGTCTATAGAAAATATTTGAGTGTTTCATAGTGGAAAGATATTTTAGCATAGTAGGAAGAGGATGGTGGCTGACATGGAGGAGAAACGTAGTGAGTTTGAAGAAAGATAAACTAGCACATCCTTCCAAATCAAAGGATTACCATGCACATAAATAAAGAAAGAATATTCTCAACTCATTTATGTAGGGGAAGAGCTATTGCGTCCTCTCAATAGTACCATGTGTCAAACCCATGACCCCGTGCACATCTCTAAGATATGAGTTAATAACTATAACTTTGTCACAAAATCTTATAGTTAGTATAGGAATTAAAGGCAATAGTAAATGTAGCCAAAGTAGTGGAAGTAGTGCAACAACCTAGACCCAATCAGTGGTACCCATGCATAATACTATGTTATACATAATGACATATCACACATTGATGATACATGCTTTTCATGGAGTGGATAATGAAGCTCCTACCAACATTTATTAATTTGTGATGTGATATGGACCATGAAGTAGGCCCTATATGATGATGCAAAGATTGAGCAGTTAATAACAACATTAAGAGACCATGGATCACTCTAGTTTATGTAATACCAAACAACATCACCTATAAACTGACCTAGAACATTGGCATATATACAACAAGCTATGTTGAAAGAATTTGGTAATCCAAATTGTAGCCATGGCTCATTATAGAACATAAGGAGACCACAAAATTAAAAAATGAGTCTATATGGGACTTTGATCATAGGTTCAAGGTATTGATGGTGTTGTCCACTGATTGCACACAAGTAGAAAAAATATTCCGAAAGTTATCTCCTCACTTGAGAAAGTGGGAGAGGTGTGACCTTGGGGGCAAGCATAGAACTAGGTACTATCACCTACTCCTAGCTCCTCTGTTTAGGCTAACTCCTAACAAAGCCAAGCGGGGTGGTCCCTAACAAAGAATTTTCTATGGCTCAATGTTTAAGTTAATTTTTAGATGTTTTGGATGTAGATGGGTGCTGTTTAGGAGTTATTGTGATTTAAGATGATTAATGTGATGAATTTAACACAATACAAAGCAATCCACATTGCTATCACCAAAATTGAAAGATAGGCAAATATTTGAGAGCTTCATGAAATAGATAAAGCATTCACAGATATGACTTATAATCAAACATTTGATGGACAAATGGCCTAGATTATCAACAATGCATAAAAGATAGGACCAATGCCTATGGAGTCAACTAATCAGAGATGCTTCGAGTGTAAATATGTGAATCCCAAAAGATGCCAGTGAATGTTAGGTTTCGCAAGTGCTCTTGGTAAGTTTTAAGAGTTTTTACTTGTGATATTCACTTATGGTAGCTGGATGTCCTAACCGGTAATACCTTCAGTGGCTCCGTTCGAAGACATGACGTACCTGTCTGGAGTCAAATGTAAGTGTTCAATAACTTAACTACCAGTGCCCAGATTAGGTATCCCGACGCCCATTTGGAATTTTCCCACATGCCTTGGTATTTATCGAACAACACTGATGCATTGGTTATGGGGAAAATTTTTAGTTAAGTTCCACTTGTGGGGTTTAGAAATCCAATGTCGTTTCTAGGTATTCCGATCTAAGATCGGTCAGAGCATACTCCGGCAAGGAGGGAAGGGGGTTAATTAATTAAATGGGTGTGAGTTACGAATTTTATTAAGTTAATTAATAAAAACTCTCCGACAGAGAGCGCTCTTGACCTCGTCTTATGACCGTGGTTCAAGAGACTTATCTAATCTATATGAAGCTAATGTAAGGATTATGCAAATCTAAAATGTTTTCTGGTAGACAATGCTGTTGACTTGTGTTTTTGCAAGTTCAAGAGTGTTATTTATGGATTATTAATTGATTAAACAAGTACAAGATGATATTAGTTGCTTAGAATCTCCGATAGAGAGCACTCTTGATCCACCTTATGGTGAGATTCAAGAGATTCAAGTAGTTGATTAACTTAGAAAGATAAACAATTAAACTAAATAATCAACTTAGCAATGATGAATTAACAATTAATGATCTAAGCATGAGATGTAATGAATGATGAAAAGTAGCACTAATCAAAGCATGCACACAAAACAAGCCTCCCCAAATGGGGGAGGAAGAGAGTGGGGACTTAAAAACCCCACTCAAACAAAGATCTTTTATTAAAATTTATACAATGTGCCTTAAGGAACCTGATCATTCAAAGGACTTTTCAAATAAAGGTAAAATAACTCTACAAATATTGTAACCTGTAAAAAGGAGAGTGCCTTGTATTTTTACTTTTGAGATCTTTTATTAAACTTTGAAAAGTGAAAAGGGAAGAAGTTTGAAGAGAGTAAAAAAGAACAAAAGGAGAGAGGGCTGAAACAATAGAAGATGAGAGAAGGAAGGCAAACAAACTAAGCAAGAATCAAAACCAAAGAAAGGGGAGAATAGAGCAGCAAATTAAGAAGCTAAGTGATTAACAAAATTGAAGAAAATGGGGTAGGAAAAGAGGAAATAAGTGGCTGTAATAAAAAATGCAAAATGGGACAGTGAAAGAGGAAATAAGTGGCTGTCATAAAAAAGGCAAAACGGGACAGCGAACAAAAAGTAAAAGAAATGGCCAAAAACAAGGTTAAAGGAAGCCCAAAAATTTGGGCAAAAAAGAGGCAAAAAGGGGAAGAAAGGTAGGGCACACTAGGGCTGTCCAAAAAGAGAAAAAGGGATGGTAAGAAAGGTACTAACAGGGAAACAATGAAGAAGAGGTAAAATAAACAAAGCAAAGAGACCGGTAGAAAAGGGATTAAGAAGAGGGACAATGGGAATTTTTTGCAGCTTAATTCTTTAGTTTTTTGCAAGTTTTCCCGCTTAACCTGTCATTGAGAGAGAAAAAAACCAGCGAGCTATTTACTTGAAAAATGATGGGTTAAACAATAGAATATACTACAAAAATACACCCAACATTTGATCAAAATATATGAACCTTGTGCTGCTTCAAATACCAACTAGATCTAAGAGAAAGAACACTTCCTACATCTAGAAATGGAAACAAGTAGATGTAAAAGATTTAATTTATAGATCAAGATACTACTTGCAACATAAAGTAAAATAATGAGAAAATTTGACTTTAGGGTGAATGGGGAAGATAAACCACTTGGATCTTGAATCCCTAAAATCACTTTCGATCCCAATTGCATGCAGCTGCTAAGTACATATGCTTTGCTCCAAGAAGAATAGATGCAATTTAGCTTAGCCTCTTACTTTATACAACGAAGTGATCTGCAAAACAATCTTATACAATTGGAAACATGGGAGTTAAAACATGTATTATTTACTAATAAAATCTCAAAAGCATGAAATACAGCTGAATAAAACAATGCTCTTTGAGGGTTTTGAAAGTAATGAAATAAACAGGTAACTTGAAGCTACAAATACCTATTCCTACATGCTTATAGAATCCTTCTAAAGCATGTATTAATACCCACACATTATCAAAAGTAAAGAAACTAGAACAATTTCACCTCATTAGCAGGAACATATGCACCCAGAATCCACACAGCATGAGCCTCCAAAGCCTTTATTTATTACAAAATAGGTTGCATAAGAGCAACAAGCATTACAATATTTTACCAGAGGTTATTTACATTAATCATCCACCTTGATAGAGCTGAAAGAGCCTCTATTTATACAATGAGAGAGTGCTAAAACCCTAAAACCAAACTTGAAACCCTAACCAGTCTTGCCACCAAATAGAGGTCCAAACCTAAATCGAAGAACCAGGAGTGAGGGGAGGCCTCCACCCAGGAAATGCACCCCCACTCCAACCCTAAACACTGAAATCCACCCACAGATGAGCCCACACGTGTGGAAGGTTCCCTCAGGAGAGAAAGGGGCAGGAGCTGCTGAAGGAGGCATCCTGCTGCATGGGAAAGCTGCCTACTAGGTATGGAAACCTACTTTGTTAGGTCTGGAAAGCCTACTAATGGTGTAAGCTTCAGTCTTCACCTCAATCAAATCACTGGACCAATGAGAGCTCTCCATCTTATCTTTAGTTGGAGATGACATGTTTGATAACTGATAATAAATTAATTTCTCTCTTAATGATGACTGAAGCTGAGTTATGATAACTCCAATCATCATAAGTGCTCCATGAGATGTCATTTAGCCTTTTATTTTACTAAATTTGGATTAATTGGGAGAGTTTTATTTTTCTCCAAAATAATCATTTCTTTACTCAAAATTTTCTTTTTTGAGAAAAAAGGCATTATGTGTTCGGTTGTTGATCTAAAAGTTCTGACTGGATGGATGATCAAGAATGATTTTTGGCTTAAGGTTAGAGCCATCAATCACTGAATTCGGAGTCCGAATGGCCGACTTACCACGAACGGGTTTTTTTCATTTATTTTATGGAAAAATTAACCCAAAAAACTTAGGAAAAGTAATTAAGAATTTACAAAATAAAAAAATAATTTTTCACTGCTCGAAAAAGTTTTTTTCAATTTTTTTTATGTGTCCAGATGACTTAGTACATGACCATGATCTATCTAAATAATTTCTAGTAGGCTTATAACACTTGGTTGGGATTTAATAACCCCCCAAGGCCCAGAATTCAACATCGGGCATTCCAGCTTTGGAGGAAGCGGGAGAAAACCTCGTCAATTATACTCAGCTGAAGTCAAAGCATAATTGTCAGGGTCAAGATACTCCCTAGAATACCCTATTTGAGATTCTACGTCTCAGGAGAACGAACCACTCAAAAATATCCTACTAGCACATTTTATTACAAACCCCGCGGGGACATGGTCAAAATTATTCAAATAAAAAAGTGACTAGCCAATATTGGCTAGACAAGCAGGAGGATCAACTAATACACTGGAATCAGACTTTGAACAAGTCTGTCAACTGGTGGCTCCTCAGGTAATCCAACTATGGTACAAATAAGTGGATAACAAATGGATAGGTTGACCTTCTAAAATTCTAATGAAAAGCACAAGAAATGGTTTATTATAGGATTTCCACCCCTATACATTTTCCATTGAAACAATAAAATATTACATCATAGTAAGATTCCCGAAAAAATTCTATGAAATTAGAAACATCCCCTATGGGAGAGAGTGGCATAGGGATTGATCAAGTGTAGTCGTAGTTAGCTATGTTGACCATTTTGTTGTAGGACATTGATATAAGAAAAAACATCATGGAGAAGTATTGCGTGACACATGTAGAATGGAAGGTCACCACAAAAATGAGTGACCAACATTCAAATATTTCTTGTATATAGGAGCATCGATCCCCTTCCCCATGGGATAAGGGATATGGTCTGAGATATGTAGAATCAGAAGGAGCCATCCCTCCCATGCCTTCCCATTACTACAAAAGTATCAAAGCACTACTAGGAATATGCATTGCAATTTTTGCAAGTAAGTGGAGCATGATGGAAAGTATTGTCATGCAGTTGATCTATTGAAGGAGTGCAGTTTATATATGTTGGAGACATTTACCATCATACACACTCTTTTTGGTCAAATTGGCCTAGTTAAACCACTATCCTAATTATAATTGACATTAATTGACATCAGTGGAGCATTAATTGCCATCATCCAGTCACACCCACACCTACCTATAGTCAAGGAGGCTAATTGGAGCATTCCACGGGTGATCTGAGTGATATTAATGCACCTAATTGCTAACTGGTGGTTACAAGCAGTTCAACCAGTCAGTTAAGGTGCCTCCTCTCATTAAATATATTATTTAATGATTATTTAATATTATTTAATGATCTGGAATCAACAGGGGCACCTCCACCAACTTCTTATGATTGGTTTAGCTTCAGTTAACCTCATCGGGGTTCATTGAAGTCATGGTGCACTAACACTTGATGGTTGGCTTGCTATGACATGTGTTTGATCTCCTTCAGTTGAGATTCAGTCATTTATTGCACTTCAACTTCAGTTAGGGTTTAGTGAGTCAATTAGGGTTTTGGTTAAGTGGTTAACTAAGTGTGATTGAATGGCTGACGGTCAGTTAAGACAGACTCACTCATGATTTTGAATTGCCTCGTTAGGTATTCGAATTTCTCATTGATTCAAGCTATTGCTTGACATTGGTATTGTAACCATTCATTGTTTATTCAATATACAGAGAGGAAACCATTTTGGTTCTGATTAACACCATTTCGTGAGTTATTTGTTGATTATTATTTGATGAGATTGATGCTTTGTTATTAGATCAATGTGCAAGAATAATAATATACCTACAAAGTCCAAGGGGAGGCTGGAATAGAAGGAGGGGTACCAGAAAATGATACTCCTATAGGAGGTCACAATCTAGTAGGAAGAGGTGCATCCTGAGTTCTTGGATGAGAAGGATTTGGTATAGGAATACGACTAACTATCTATTTCAACTATAATAATCCTAGACACTTTGTATGAGATTTCCAAAATCCCTAGATTGCATGCACATATTGTTGATAAATGGACTATGTGACAAAATATTGCTCGAAGTTAATTGCAAAATGGATAAAGAAAAGGAAATAGAAACATAACCCAAATGTCTAGATGATATCAAAGGGAATTGGACCCTGAATTGATCCAACAAGTTAATACTATAAGTAATCAGAATTCATGCACAATTGATTTTTGGATACATAGTGTGTTGAGGGGTTATGTTCTAGAATTTTCCATATAATATACCCATTCATATAGTAATGCTGAAACAGAATTATTTAAAGTTTTGTGCAATGCATATTTGATATATTTCTCTACATGGATTAATATGTTGCTATGGGATAAATGGGTTTTGCGTTTGGAATACAATCACTAGGGGCCTTCATAGTCATACGGAGACTAGGGGATGAATAGGGATGATATATCCTTATGGAAATGATGCAACATATAATGAATAAGTAATGGATGCGATGGGAATATTAATAAATGAAGAAGGTTTGTTAGTAGATGAGATCGAAGTGTTTCATAGTGGTAAGAGATTACATGATAGTAGGAAGAGGATTGTAGCTGAAATGGAGGAGAAATTTAGGGAGTTTAAAGAAAGACACACCATCATTGCAATCCACATGAAAATATTACCGTGCATAGGAATAAATAAATAATATCATCATCTCAGTTCAGTAGGAGAAGAGTTCTTCCATCCCAAACGAAATGCTCAGGTTGTTCCTTTTGTCGAACCAATCACCCCGTGTGAATCTCCAAGATATGAGGTAAGAACTGGATCTTTTTCACAAACTCTTATAGTTACTACAAGAAGTAAAGGTAGTATTAAATATAGTCTAAGTAGTGGCAGTAGTGCAACAACCCATACCTAGTCATTAGTACCTAGACAAAATACTATGTTCTACAAAATGACAGATCCCACATTGAGGATGCCTATTTTTCATGAAGAAATGACTAAAGATTCATACAAACATTTATTGATTTGTGATGCAATATGGACCATGAAGTAGGTCCTAGATGATGATACAAATATTGAAGAGTTAGTAACAATATTAAGATACAACGCATTACTGTAGTCTCTAATGAAATACCAAACTACATCACCTACAAACCAACCCAAAACATTGGAAAATATCCGACAAGATTTGCTAAACTAATTTAGGAAACCAAAATCTAAGTCATGGTGCATTATAGAACTAAAGGAAATCAGGAAATTCAAAAATGACTCTATATGTGACTTTTATCTAAGGTTCAAGGTAGTAATGGATAGGTTGACCTTCCAAATTTATGATGAAAAACATAAGGAATGGTTTATTGCAAGATTTATACCCCATATACATTGTCCATCGAAACAATAGAATATTACATTTTAGTCGTATACATAGTGGATTTCTATGAAATTAGAAGCATCCACTATAGAATAGATTGGAACAAGGATGGATCAGGTTGAGTCATAGTTAGTTGTGTTGACCATTCAGTTATAGGACATTGCTAAAGGAAAAGAAAAGCGTGAAGAAGCATGGTGTGTCACTTCAAGAATGGAATACCACCATAAATATTAGTTCCCAACCTTCAATTTTACTTAGATATAGGAATATTTATCTCTTTCCCCATAGGAAAAGGAATATGGTATGAGATATGTAGAACACGAGGAATTTATCCCTCCCATACCTTCCCATTAAAACAAAAATATCAAAGCAGTGCTAGGAATTTATATTGTAATTTAAGCAAGTAAGTGGGGTGTGATGAAAAGTATTTTGATGCATTTAATTTGATGAAGGAGTGTACTTAATATTCGTACACAGTCCAAGGGGATTCTAGGCCAGAAGTAGAGGTACCACAAAATAATACTCTAATGGGAGGTCACAATCAAGCAGGAAGAGGTGGATCTCAAGCTCTTGGAAGAGGAGGATTTGGTAGAGGAAGAGGACCAACTATCTATTACAACTACAATCATCATGTACACTTTGTGTGAGATTTCACAAATCCCTACATGACATCCACATATATCCTATAGCTAGACCATGTGACAAAAGATTACCTGAAGTTAATTGTAAAACAGATAGAAAAAAGGAAATAGAACCAGAACCAAAATGTGCAGATGATATCAAAAGTAAGTAGACCCCTGAATTGATCCATCAATTTGATACTATAAGTAATCATATCTTGTGTGCAGTTGATTTTTGGCTAGATAGTGTGTTGAGATGTTATGTGACATAATTTTCCATAGATTATAACTAGTTCTATAGTAATGTTGAAAAAAAGTTCTTTAAAGGTCTGCACAACACATGTTTGTAATATTTGTCTACATGGTTTAATATGCTTCTATGTGATAAAGGGGTTTTAAGTTTATAATATTATCACTAGGATCCTTCATTCTCATAGGGGGACTAGGATTTGACTAAGGATGGTGTCATATTATGGAAAATATACAATTGAGAATGAATGAGATTATATGGGATGAAAATGATGAAAAATGAAAAAAATTTGACAGCAAATGAGATCTAAGTGTTGCACAGTG
The DNA here is from genome assembly GCA_001517045.1 of Pseudotsuga menziesii. Classification (NCBI taxonomy): domain Eukaryota; kingdom Viridiplantae; phylum Streptophyta; class Pinopsida; order Pinales; family Pinaceae; genus Pseudotsuga; species Pseudotsuga menziesii. Next base: position 188,904 of record LPNX010952430.1, on the reverse strand, counting down.
AAAATATATTCTAGCATAGTATGAAGAGGAATGTGGCTGACATGGAGGAGGAGTGCAATGAGTTTTAAGAAATAGACACTAGCACAACATTCAAGATTAAAGGATCAGCATGCATAGAAAGGAAAAACTAATATTCTTAGCTCAGTTTAGTACAAGAATAGCTATTGCATCCCAATGTAAGTACTCAATTTATCCCCTATGTCGAACCCATGACCCCATGTGCATCTCCATGATCTAAGATAAAAACCAAAACTTTCTCACAAACTCTTATAGTTAGTACATGAAGTAAAGAGATCGAATAAGGTACATCGTGCATAACATGATGTATTGATGGAGAAACTTAGCAATAGAGAGGATCCAAAAGACCTTATTGAATGAGATTATTAGTTGATGTTGATTCTGTGATGAAAAAAAATCACACTAATGTAATTATTTCATGTTATATGCATAGTTTATTAATGTTAGATTGTTTATTCATGCATTCCTCATCATCCTCAAGCTCAATATATTTGTATTAATATATTTTGTTTTATTCTCTCATCAAACTACAACATAATATTCTCATCCATCCTCATCCATATTATGTCATCGACCATCATTCTTGTTTAAATATTGTAACTTAAAAGTTATTCTAAATGTATTTTATTGATGTACCCAAAGGGAGATGTTCTATTCCTTTGACGGGATGCTATTATTGTAATTGGTCATCATAGAGTCATGAGGTAAAGAATCCATTATAAGTTGGTTCAACAGTACCCTAATGACTATAATATAATATTTCTTTCTGATTTCCTAGGTGAAGTAGACCAAGTCAGTTTAGTGGGGCCGACTTGTTAGGGTAAAAGTCAATTGACAAAAATAGTATAAATAGAGGAGTTGTGTTCCTCATTTGAACACACAGACTGAGACTTGTGTAGCGCATAATGGATAGAGAGAGAAATAGGAGCAAGGATGAGA
>LPNX010952430.1:130563-187257 GCA_001517045.1 Pseudotsuga menziesii | reverse complement strand
ATTCATTCATATAGTCTCTATGGGACAAAAAAGAAAGTATGAAGTTTGGCATTGTATGGGAAGATTGCATCCAAGAAGAAGCTAGAGTAACTAACATATAATCTCTACTTAAAGAATATGATCAATATATACACACACATACTATAAGAATAATACAATCAAACCTCGAGAAGGATAGTCACAACGAGTATAGACCTCTAAAGAATTTTCAAAGGAAAAGAGAAAAAACCTAGAAGAAATACTACTCCAAATATCAATATTACAGTTGTCATAACATAGGATACCTTGCGAGAGAGTGTCCATTGAAGAAGAAGAAGAAAAAAATAGATCGCGCCCATCTTGCCAAAGATGAGGATGAAGAAGCTGAATAAATACCTCGAAAGAGACAAGAAAAAGAAGATGTAGAAGAATATGTACTATTCTCTGCACTCTCTAGTTCTATAACACTTGGAGAAGATACATGGATTATTGATAGTGGTGCTTCAAAGCACATGACAGGGGAGAATCAAACTCTTTTAAGACTTGAAGAAAATAAAACTCTTCATAAAGTATCATTAGGATATGACTATCAATATTGCATCAAAGACATTGGTGAATCAAGCTACAAGATTGACTCTGGAACCTTGTTGGAGCAGGATCCCGCAGCTACAGAAGAAGCTGCTAGTTTTGGTGGAAAGAGAGAAGTTTTGGTGGAAAAAGGACAGGGCAGAGCTACGACGCCGTAGCACGTTTCCAGCTGGAGAGCAGAGCCGGAAACCATGACTTTTGGGATAGAAAAGTCAAGAAGGCAACGGTACCTGAGCGGCCGAGAGAAGAAAGCTCAACCACTGCATTGAAGGCAGCGGCGAAAGACAGGAGGGCTAAGTGACCCTCATAAAGAAGAAGGAGCAACGAGGCTCAAGCATTGAAGGTGAAGGACAGAAAGAGAAGTGGTGCATAGTACCCATGGTCAGTGCCGGGAAGCATGGAAGACTGCAGAGAGTTGCGATGTGACGGGAAGCGGCTACCTCAAGGACAGAGAGGACCGACTGTCACTATTTAGGGTATGGGTTTACTGTTGGGACAGGCCCACAGTGTTGTAATGGCACGACCTTCGGGCTTCCTATAAAAGCTTGCGTTTTTGTATTGTAAAGGGTTAGCTAATCAGTCAGTTAGTTAGTTGGTCAGTTGATAGTTTTGTAGACTCAGGAATCAGTCAGACAGACTGCGTTGTAATGATCTAGACACCTAGTTGTCTGTGAGTCATTTGAGTCTGTATGTAACCATCCACAGAGAGAACAGAGAGGGAAGGATATATTGGAAGAAAGGAAACATAGAGATAGACCATAGATCTAGAAGAGACCTCACGCTGCATATACAGTGCAACAAACTGTGTTAACTTCCCTCAAGATATATAATAGAAGCATAGTTTGGTGGACGTAGCTCCCATCCCGAGGGTGAACCACGTTAAATCTGCGTGTTATGTGTTGTATGAATGTGATGGTATTTTCTTATTGTTACTGGTTATTATGCATGTAATGATAGTAGCAGTAGATGAATGTATGTATTGTTCTGCTCATGATAATGCAAGAGGATAAAGATAAGTTGAAGCATTTTAGTGGGTTGTTTAAAGACTCCTTTACGTCTGTCTCTAATGACCAGTTACTCACAATATACTTCTAAGAAGTAGAGTTTCTCACATCGGCACAATCAACGCTAAGAGCACAAAGTCGTAGTGGTAAGATCTCGCAGAGAGGCGGTATCGCATTGGCAGAGGAGCTGCGGTGCGCGATACTGCTAGCTGAGGGCTTAGCGTTGAGGAGAGGATGGGTGTTCCATAGTGCGCAGAGATGCGGTAAGGTTGGGAATATTGTGAGTAAGTGGAAGTTGTGCGACGTGAGAGGAAATCGTGCGACTTGCGTGGGGTTAAGCATCGCACGGGTAAAAGTGCTGCGAGTAGAAGGGGACGTGCGATGTGCAGAGCTAGTTGACCTAGTGGCACGCAGGAGTAAGAGAAAAGAAGTAGGATGCACAGAACCTGGTCCAAGACACTTGAGTCTTGGCCAACCCATTAGATTCACTTCGGGTGAGACTTCAGATCGCTTCGCGGTCTGTCGCCGAAAGGGCCAGTGAGTTTTGGGTGTTGTTGATTAATTATAGTAAACCCGGGTCTGCCCATGCAATCAACAAACCTCCATGAATATGAAGGAAGTACTTTATGTACTGGGTTTGAAAAAGAACATACTTTCCATCTCGGCACTAGATAAGAAATGTTATAGAGTCTACTTTATAGATGGACAAGTACTCATGTGGACCAAAGGAAAGACAATTAAAGATGTTGTGGTCATTGGTGAAGAAGAAGGAGGATTCTAAAAACTCAAAGGACATCTGCAGACAACTCATATCCATGAGACCACTAGATCAAGTGAATTGTGGCATAGAAATATTACTCACATCAACCATAAAGAAATACCCTATGTGAGAAAGGTGGTAAAAGTTTTACTATATCTGAAGATTCATCATGACAGAACTTGCAAAGGATGTGCAAGAGGAAAGAACATCAAGAATCCATTTTTGAAACATGAAACAAATACTAAGGGTATGTTGGAATTAAATCATTTTGATGTATTTGGTCCTATTCCCCCCACATATTTAAGTCGATATGAATATTATGTCAAATTTATTTATGAATATTCAAGAAATACATGGATATACTTCTTGAAGACCAAGAGTGAAGTGTTTGAAAATATTCAAGGAATTCAATGCCTTCATATATAGAACCATTTAGAAACAAGAATCAAGACAAGGAGATCATATAATGGGGGAAAATATACTTCAAAATAATTTGAAGCATTCTGCAAAGAAACTGGAATAAGGAGGGAACAAACCAATCCCTACAGCCCCCAACATATTGTTGTTGTGGAATGAAAGAATAAAACCATTATGGAAGCAATGAAAAAATGATTCATGACCAAGACCTTCCCGTGCATCTATGGATGAAGAAACAAGAGAAATTGTGTATGTACATAATAGATTATCTCATAGTTCTCTTAGATTCAAGACTCCTAGAGAAATATATATACAGGAAAAAAACTTGAAGTGAGCCATCTCAAGATATTTGATTGTCTAGTATATGTTCATATTTCGAAAGAGAAGAGAACCAAGTTGGATCCTTGTGGAAAGAAGGGAATATTTGTTGGATACTATGAAGTCTCCAAGGCATTCAGGATATACATTTCAGGATTCCATCATATATAAATCAATAGGGATGTGACATTAGATGAAGAAAAAGAACTTAATAAATCCAGAAGGTGCTAGCTTGAATAAGTACACGAAGAGGATGTACCTCCCTAAAAGGTAGAAGCTGAGCCTGCTACTGAAGTAGTAGCATCAAAATATCATGATATGCTAGAACCTCAGGAACCCCCTACTATGGATATATCTCGAAAGAGAAAACCTACTTGGGTAAGTGAAATCATACAATAAGTAGAGAAGTATGGAGCTCTAGAAGGCTCCACAAGAAAAAGCAATAGATCAAATCCATTCTCCAGTTATGTAGCTTTGATGTGTGATGTTGTAGATCAATAACCCACCAGCTACGAGGAAGATGCACAAAATAAAGAGTGGGTGGAATAAATGATGGAAGAATACCAGTCAATAATGAAGAATGATGTTTTTGATATAGTACCCAAACCAGAAAACAAGAGTGTGGTATCTTCAAAGTGGATCTACAAGCTAAAACATGCAGGTGATGGAAGTATTGAAAAATAAAAGGTAAGATTTGTGTCTAGAGGATTCTCTCAAAAAGAGGGGATTGATTATGAAGAGACATTTTCTCCAGTAGAAAGGTACAGTTCCATCGGAACCATCATGGAACTTGCTTACATGATAAAGTGGGATCTACACCAAATGGATGTAAAGACAACCTTCTTGAATGGTGTGATTTCTGAAGAGGCATACATAAAACAACCATAAGGATTTGAAGTCAAAGACATATTGACTTGTGTATGTAAGTTGAAAAATGATTTGTATGGATTGAAGTAAGCTCCTAGAGATTGGTATGGAAGAATAGACAACTTCTTGAAAAGATTTGGCCTTACCAAAAGTAAAGTTGATCCTAACCTTTACATGAAGGTTATGAATAATGAACCTGTCATACTATTGTTGTATGTGGATGATCTGTTTCTGAAAGGAAATGAGAAACCTATTACAGATTGCAATAAGAAGCTAGATGAATAATTCGAGATGAAAGATATGGGATTGATGCATTATTTCCTCCAGTTGGAAGTGTGGAAGAGCCCGGAAGGAATATTTTTTAACCAAGGAAAGTATGCACTATAAATCTTGAAAATATTTGATATGTTGGATTGTAAAGCCATGGCCAAACCAATGGGAACCAAGCAGAAGTTATTATGTAATAAATCATCATAGTTAGTGGATATGACTCAGTATAGATAGATTATTGGTTCGTTTATGTATTTGACGAATACAAGGAAAAATATATGCTTTGTTGTGAACACCTTCAATTGGTATCTAGTAAAACCTAGACAGGTTCACCAGATAGCTACAAAGCATGTGATGAGGTACCTAAAAGGTACGATAGACTTTAGACTATACTATAATAGAGATCATGACTACATATTGTATGGATATACAAATTCATATTGGGAAGGATGTGTTGCAAAGAGAAAGAGCACCTCAGGTGGATGTTATTGTCTGGGATCCACCATGATCTCATGGTTTAGTAAGAAAGAGTCCAGTGTTACTCTCAGCAAGACCGAAGAAGAGTACATAGCAGCTTTCTCTACTAATTGTGAAGCGATATGGATTAAAAATCTGATGTCAGGTCTATTTGACATGGAGTTGGATACCACAATGATTATATGTGACAACCAAAGTTATATAAAGATGACAGATAATCCTGTGTTCTGTGATAAATCGAAGCATATAGAATTATGATATTTTTATATAAGGGATATGGTACATAAGGGAGATATAAAACTCCAGTATGAGAGTACCGATGTGAAAGTTTCTAATGTGTTGACCAAGCCTCTATCTTGAGTAAAGTTTGAATACTTCCATGACAAGCTTGGTGCACTCTAAAAATAATTTATGATGATACTACATACTTTCCTCGCAAGGAGGTATGATGAATATATGGAATCTCTTCAGAAAATAGGAACATGTCAAAGCTATGGACTCTCCTCGGAAAGGAAGAATAGTTCGAAGATATGAACCCTCCTCGGACAAAGGGGGATTCGATTGATAATATGGATCCTCCGTGGAAAAGGGGGACCGATGATGATACTGTCATTGATGATGGGATGGCAATGTTGCTCTAGTACAAAAGAGGACAAGTATGCCTACAGATTCTGATGAGGTCCAACATTCACTTGTGGATGATAGTATCCTCCTTTGAGGATGGTCTTGCAGATAATAACACTCTATTATTGAGAGTGGTCCTAGCTCTTACTATGTAAGGCTGGTCATGCAAGAGTATACTCTCGCATGGAGATTGTACCTAAATTCACTTATAGATGGCATAGAATAAACTCGCTTAGGAGTCGTCCTATCTTTGAATTTGAGGATTCTCAAGGATGAGTCCTTACAGACAATAGGTCATGCATTTAGGTGCAGAGGAGATCTATAGCTACAGATTCTACTCACGCATGGAGTGTGTACCTACATTCATTTGTATATGTCGTAGAATAAAACTTGCTAGGGAGTGGTCCTATCTTTAAAGCTGAGTATTCTCTACGATGAGTCCTTAATGACGATAGGTCCTATATTTAGGTGCAGAAAATATATCATTAGAGGAAATTTGAGGTCTAAAATGGGCATCGTAAGGAAAATAATAAAATAATAGTTATTAATTTTGGAGGAAGAATGAAAAAAACTACTTTTTTTGTTCGTATTTTCGACATATCTCCCTGTGTTTTTACTCAAATTCTGAGTGGGAGAGCTCATTTGATGCGGAATTTAATTCTACATACAATGAGTACCCACGTTGCATACTTTTGACAGACCCCGCTACCCCATAAACAATAAATACCTGAAAAAACATGATGATGATGTCATCATCACATTTTTCAGGTATTTCTTATTTTTTGGGTAGTAGGGTCTATCAAAAGTATGTAGTGTGGGTACTCGTTGGATGCGAAATTAGATTCCGCATCCAACGACCTCTCCCGCCTGGAATTTGAGTAAAAACACACGGAGATATGTCAAAAATATGAATAAAAAAAATAGTTTTCTTTTATGACAAATATATCAATTCAACCATTATGGTTGACTCATTTTATTGAAATTCTATTGGTTCTTGAATTCCAACTCAAAAAATTTATTGTTGGCGCATTTTCTTATAAGGCCCATTTTACACCCTAAATTTCCTCTAATGGCAATTGCGAACGATACTCTTGCATGGAGAGTGTGACTACATGCATATGTAGTGACATAGTATAACACTCACTTAGAGTGGTCTTATCGCTAACAAGAAGAGGATGGTCTATGATGACTCCTTACGGATGATAGGTACTACCTTCATTTCAGGATGAGATCTACATTCAGTTGTATATGATGTGGTCCTGCATTCATTTGCGGATGATCTAGCTGGTCGATACTATGGAACCTTATTGTTAAGGGGGAGTAGGATGATGAGGATTGCATCATCCTTGGACATATGTCCTAAAGTGATAGGGATTGTAAAAAACATTATGTGTATTTTTGGTCGATGATTTCGAAATCGACTTTTGTCGAAATGCCTTTATCATTGTATCGACATTTCTCCAAATTCCAATGGGTTCGATCAGTCCTTGGTCGGCCAGCTTTAAATATATGCTTGATTCATTCAGCCAGGGGCTACCCAACTGTTCCCATGTATCCCCCATCATGATATTTACTTGGGATCCAAATTCAAGAACGACTTGTAGAACATGGTAACCTTCTATTTCGAGATCGACAAGTAGGTCATCATCATTCTTTTCCTTTTTATTTAAGCAGCATATACTCTTAATCTGTTTATGTGTATCATTTTTTTTAATATTGTGCATTAGTTCAATGAATTGTGCCACTGAAGTATCTTTATGTATTAGGTTCAATAGTTCGTGAAGTGTGTTCTGCAAATTGTCATCAACAACTTCTTGTCTAGCAAATTCTTGAAACATGTTTGATGCATCGTTATACAATTTTTTTGGCTTTATACGGTTAGGATACTCATTTTTATCTTTAATCTTGCTTATTCTTGGATTGTCATCTCCAATTTTTGTTCCTTGTATAGTTACTATGTGTAGGTTCTTTCTGCAAATTATATCACTTTTTTGAACACAATAAAAGACATTAACATTCGTCTTTTTATTAATTTTGTCAAGTATGGTGGGACAATCTTCCAATGAGAGGTCACCCACACCACAACTAGTATAAAATTTTAGGTCGGTTCTATCTTTATATGGACAGCCCACATACTTGTCCTTCTTTATAGTATCTGAAGCATTGAATCAATCGTCATGGTCGATTGTCACGATTTCCAGAGAATCGGCCTTGGCTTCCAAATTCTCCACGACAGTTATCGAATCGGTGTTTGTATCTACCGCCTTCGTATTGTCCATTGTTTGGTAAGTTTTTTTCATTTGAGGCGTTATCATTGTTCTGGGCCACAAAATTTGCTTGGTAGATTGCCTGATAGTTTTGTTGATTTTTCATATTTAAGTGGAAGTCAGTTGTCGCGTGAATCTTAAGTTCACAGATTGCACACCAAGAGGTTTTGTTATTCTTCATGTTGTATGGGAAATATTTTGTTGTATGATCTCCATGCTCTTGACAGATATCACAAAAACATTTTGTCTGAACAAAATGGATGTCTTGTCGACTTACTTCCTTTTGACAATTATCTTTGGTGTGGCCGGCTGTAGAAATTTTTGTAGACTAGATCTCTTGACCCTTGAGGTTTAGTTCTCGCAAGGATTTATGCATGATTTCCAACTATTCTTCAATTCATGCATCGACAGGAGGGTATGTTGGGTAGTCCTCATCCATCTCGATCTACAGATCTTTTTCAGTGCTTCTTCATACATTTTGAATGTTTCCAGACTTATATGTCATCGAATATTTTGGAAGAGTCCTGCAAGAAATAGTTGAATCAATAATTGTTCATCAATAACATAGTTTATTTAGCTCAAGAGGTATTTCCATCTTTTATCATAGTCTCAAATTGTTTCTGCTAGTTTCTGAACTGTAGACTTGAGTTTTTTCATTGCCAGATGCTTTGCATCTGGTGTTTTGAATAAGGAAAGAAATTGCTACTTGATCTTTGCTTTAGATGCATTATGTGTTCTTTCGGTATAGGTCATATACCAAGTCAATGCTCTTTCTCGTAGTGCACCTGTGAACTGCCCCATTTATCTATCCTCATTTGTAACTTGATTGGCCTCCCATGTCGAATCATAGATGAACCAATGTCTCGTGTGGTCTTCATCGCCCTCATAGAGGGGAATGTGTGTTGAACCATGCCCCATGTCAGCGTCGGTTTCTACTCCAGTAATTCACGATGGCAGGGGTGGTGGTGAGGGTAGTGGGATAATCAGTGTATCTCTTTGTCTGCAACTAGTCCCGACTCAATATTTTGTTTCCGTCAAATGTTTTTTTTGTCGGTTCTGTTTTGACAACTTGTTAGTCAGATTTGACTTCTTCTGTCGATGTCCAACTGCACTGTTGTGCTAGTGAGTCCGACTGTTCTATGTTTTGTAAAGGTGGTTTTGATAGTGGGGGGGGGGGGGGGTTTGTCGATGGATCACTATATGATTTTCATCATTTAATTTGTTATCTAATCGGCTCCATATACCGAACTCACCATCTCTTAGTCTCAGGTCCTCCTCGACAATGGTCTGCATTTGGGTACTTGTATTTATCGTAGACAGAGGTATTACCTCAAGAGGTATTTCTAGTTGGAGAGCTTCTCGTTTCTCTATCTGCAAGTCTTCTTCCCTTCGTGACACCTCTTCATTTACACCTACCTCTTATTAGTCATGACCCAATTATGGAAGATTTTTCTCATGGTCTATCATCCTACCAACCATTCTTCTTTGGAGTGCTATGGATTGCTCTCATATCTCTTCCCTTATTTTCTGCCTCTTCTCCCTTTCTATCTTTTGTAGGTCTGATGTACCTTTGTGAGTTGTTGTCCGCTCAATTTCCTTCTTAGGTCAACTTTTCATTACCGGTGGTGGTATTTTCTTAGGTTGACTAGAATCCTTTTACTATGCCCCGACACATGGATAGCTACTGCCCCATAGCCTACTCGACACTTTAGTAAGCTCGAATAGTTTGGTCTATTTGTTCAAGAAGTACTCCCACTGCCTTTCTGCAATAATTTTTTCCCACACCTTTTGTTTTTTTTCCCAGTTAGTGTTTGTAGGCGGTTCGATGAGTGATGGTCGAGGTTTGACTATATGACCTACTCCTCTGTCGATTAAAAATTTTAACAACATGGTTGGTAGTGAACAAATAAATTGCTCAGTAAAGTCAGTATAGAATCATTTTTCAATACATTCAACTGAAACTCTCTCCTCTACTTCTTGTTCTTGACAGAATTCGTCTGCAATTTTCTCAAATCACTCTGACAGGTTTGTTGATCAGGAGGATCGAAGTTCTTCTACAAAGGATCCAGAAGATCGAAGTGTTGCTGCAAAGGATCAGGAAGAATTAAGTGTTGATGCAAAGGATCGATAAGATCGAAGTGTTGCTACAAAGGATCAAGAAGATCGAAGTGTTGCTACAAGGTATCAGAAGATCGAAGTGTTGCTGCACAAGGATCAAGTTATCGAGTTCTGGAGAAGATGAATACTCAGTGATGTACAAGATGATGTTCCATTAATAAATACATTGAAGATATTCCAATGACTATTCCCGTTTCTAATGTTTGTTGAAAACTTTCTATGACATATCGATGTATTACCTTGATACTACCGAAGATTATATTTCTTGTTACTCCTATAGTTGATGATGTTGTTATTAGTAGAATACCCTTCTCGTTAAGGGGGAGTGTTGAAATTTTGTAACTTCAGAGGATATTCTAAATGTATTTTACTAAAGTACCCCAAGGGAGATGGTATATTCCTTTATCAGGATATTATTATTGTAATTGGTCATCATATAATCGTGAGGTAAAGACTCCATTATAATTCGGGTCAATGATACCCTAATGAATATAATATAATATTATTTTGTGATTTCCTAGGTGAAGTCATCGCAATCAGTTTATTAGGGCCAGCTTATTAGGGTAAACTTCAAGTGACAAAAAGAGTATAAATAGAGGAGTTGTGTTCCTCATTTGAAAACATAGACTCACACTTGTGTAGTGCATAGACTAGAGAGAGAGACATGCTAGGAAGGAGGAGAGTACCTATTTTGTGGTTTTATCTTATACATCCATATAGAGGAAGTTTTGTTGGGTTTTATTTCCCTTGAGGATTTCCCAGAATAAATACTATGTATATATTGTGATTGTGTTTCTTTCAGTGATTCTTCATATGCTACTATTGTGAAAATTTGGATTAAACACTAATGATATCTAGATAAGCATATGAAATCTTAAGAATCCTCATGCTCATTGTCACGGTCACCATCATGCCTAATTATTGTCATGCTCATGTTCTAAACACCATCCTCCTCATCCATAATATGTCATCCACCATCATCTCCCTTCTCTTTGTCACCACTACCATCATGCTTGATTGTCACCATCACCATCATGTTATGTACATATTTCATTGATGTTAGATTTTTTATTCATGCATGCCTCATTATCCTCATGCTCAGTATATTTCTATTAATGGATTTGTTGTATTTTTTTCTCTCTCATTTAAGTACACCATAATACCGTCATCCTCCTAATACATATTATGTCATCCACCATCATCCTCATGCTCATTGTCACCATCACCATCATGCTTCACCCTCACCATCCCATCCCTATTTAACTTGCACCATCATCCTCATTCTAACATTCACCATCACCATCATCATTTCAAGCATTACAGACATGCTTCATCCTCATCTTCATTGTCACCATCATTGTCCTCATTGTCATTAGGTCTCTTCATCACCACCATCATCATGCCTAATCATAGTCATGCTCATGATGTAACCACCATCCTCCTCATACATCATATCTCATCCACCATCATTTTGATGCTCGTTGTAACCATCATCATCATTCTTCATCATCACTGTGCCCATTTTCACCATAACGATGATGTTATGTACATAGTTCATTAATGTTAAATTGTTTATGCATGTATGCCTCATAATCCTCATGCTCACTATATTGGTATTGATGGATTTGTTGTCTTTTTTTTTCTCTCATCTAAGTACACCATAAGATTCTCATCCATACTCAACCTCCTCATCCATCATATGTCACCCACCCTCATCCTCATGATCATGTACAACATTACCATCATGATTAACCCTCACCATATCCATGCCCATTACCACCATCACCATCATGCCTCATCATCCACATGTTCATTGTTACAATCACCATGCACATTGTCTCATTGTCACCAGCCTCATTGACACATTGTTTCCTTGTAATTATCACCATCACCATCTCCCATGAGCCAATGGCCGAAATGTTGTATCCCTAAAACCATGACATTTATCTCAGTAATGTGCAATTTTTTTAAATATTGTAGCTAGATACTCATATGCCTAGGCGCATCATAATAATATCATTAAAAAAATGAAGACAACTTGGTTCTTTTCAATCCTTGGGGTTTATAGGATAGGATATATGTTGTTATTGTGTGTGTCCCTAGTTTTAAATCTCATACTTCTAAGGAACGTAATTGAAATTATTCTTACCAAATACCTTAGTGAGCACAATGATTCCAAGAAAAGTAGTGGTTTGGAAGCAAATAGACCATAGTTAAGCTAAGTAAGAGCTCAAAGGAAGAAAAAGAGAGATCCAAAACACTGGCGCGGATAATTTTTTTGGTGTGAGACAAGGGTATATATGAGACCCATATCCATGATATACCATTTTAATGCAATCTCTCATGTGAACTGATTTCCTAAAAAAAACATTGTGTGAATATAATCACATACTACAATAATTGTATCGGTTGGGGAAAGGTATACAACTTCAAATACAATTGTTTTATATTATAAATGCACAATTAAAATGAATCTAAATATTTGAAAAAATGAAATGTGTGAATTAAAATGAAGCTTAACATATGAAAAAATAAATGCACCAATTAAAATGTTAAATAAATTGACTACAATGAAAATGAAGCTAAAGATATGAAAAATATTGGTAAATATATTTTTGTGGCTAAATATTGATAACAATGAAACTTAATAGTAATTTTTTAGTGGAAATTATCACATAATCTTAATATATTTTGAAGGATTCTTACTACATTGGATTGGCATAGTTAAAGGAAATAATACATGTATGCTCCACTTGACAATGTCATAGTTTGTCACAAGCCATGATAGCCATGAGATAATATGATAGTACATAACAATACATGTTACCCATCCAAGCCATGAGACAATGTCACCGCTAACCATGAGTTTATGGTCCACGAGGTCTTCAATCAGTGAAACTATGTCATAGCACCTTCGTTCATGGGATATTAGAGAATACCCCTAATTTCACTAGATATTGATAAATATCTACCAAAATCCTTTTGTTGATTCCCTCTCCCAGTACATATCTGTAATAAAAAATACCCTACTTTTAGAACATATCCCTTATTTTTACTAGACACCCCTTTTACCCCCCCATATCCACTCCCCCCACCCCAATACCTACAATATACTAACCTTATTTTTCACGACTAAAAACCACCCTTTATGAATTAATGTGATAAGATATTGGTCAAAAGGGTGAAGGCCCCCGTGTTATGGTAAAAAAATTTCCAAAGTCGTCCCCTTGGTGTAGAAATTGCACTCTCTCTTACTAAGAGAAACCCTAGTGTTTTAAATTATAAATGTTAGATTTTTAACATTAAGCTAGCATTATATTAATATCTTTAACTGAAAGAATAACAAGCACAACAATCAAACACAAGAGACAATGAACACAGTGTTTTTCCTCGGGGAATCCATAAATGGAGAAAACCCCCGCAACTTCCTCAGAGATAGAATCAACACCAAAATTAAAACCCCAAAAGAGTAAGATGATCTCCCGACAATAGTAGGCTCTTTCTTCCTAGCCCCAGTGTCTTCTTCCTCCTCATCTATTCACTACAACCGAGTGCGAGTGAGTGTGTGATAAATAGAGAGGCTCACTCTATATTTATACTAATTCCCTACTTGACAATAACCTACTAGGGCTAACTTTTCTAGGAGAGTCTAATAACCCTAGTTCCCTGGAACTGCTGGGACTTTAACCCTTGATCAATAGGAGGGTTACCCACAATGACTTGACATGACTTGTTTAAATTATAGAACCTCCCGATAGGAACATCGGGGCATGACATGACTCAAGTACATTACAGACACATCCTGAAATAAACATCAGGGTACAATACATAAGATATATCGATGAATACATTCTGAAATTACAAATACCTTAATAATAAAAGTGGATGAAATATAGGCCTTGGAACCAAGAGAAAGGGGAAGTTTGTTTGGGAATGTTTGACATGGTAAATCTATCCATGATATCATGATCGAGGAATTTCCAAAGTTGACCCTTAGTGCAAAAGTTTCACTATCTCTTACTAAGAGAAACCCTAGTATCTGAAATCAATGAAACTGATGATCTCTTGGACATGGACCCAACAGAGAGGAGCACCCCTAAAAATTATTTTGATTTCTTGATTCCAATTTTTTTATGTTTTTTCAATCCAATCTATGGTCATCATTCTATGGCCAGTTGCAACTTGCGTGCTAGAGGATTTCACGGACACATGTTGAATTTCTGTCGACGGCACATGATTCAAGATGTGTAGGGTAAATGAGTTTAGTTAGACCCTACAAATGTGTTTGAATAGGTTTTATGTGAAAACTCCACCCACAATCTCACAGTCAATGAATTTGCAAAGATGATCCCTTAGTACGTAAATTGAATTGTCTCTTACTTAGAGAAACCCTAGTATCTAAAATCATTGAAAATGATGAGCTCTAGGGAATGGACCCAAGGTATAAGGGATCCCTTAGAATTATTCCAATGTCTTGATTCCAGCAAAGTTTATGGCTCATTGATATGAACCATTATCATCACTATATGCCTAGTTGCAACTTACCGCTTAGAGGTTTTTAGGGACACATGTTAAATTTGTGCCCATGGGGGCACATGATTCGAACTAGGTAGAAAAATTTAGTTCCATGAGATTGTGAAAGTGTGTTTGGGAATTTTTTTATGTGGGAATTATAGCTACAAACTCACGGTCAAGGAATTTCCAAATTTTACCCCTCACTACAGAAATTGTATTTCCTTTTATTGAGAGAAAGCCCTGTTTCTAAAATCCTCAAAAAGGACCGAGTATTTGAGCCATGGACCTAGGGGATAGGAGCACCCCTATAATTATTCCAATATATGAATTCCCAAGCCATGATAATTTTCCTATGGTCAGTTGAAACTTTCCTCCTAGAGGATTTTAGGGACACCTTTTGAATTTAAGTCAAGAGCATAGGATTCAAACCGAGCAATAGAAATGAGTTCCCTAATATCCTACATGTGTGTTTGGGTACAGACACACCAACCATGGATACAAAGGATGATAGGATGGTTACAAAGTGTACATCCTTTTGTTATTGACCCAAGCCAATTTTAAACAATGGGGTCCAATTTTGAATTGAAATATCTCAAGAGAACATGGGAAACATGACCACATCCATAATGTCCAAACAAAACTGTGGGAGATTATGGAACACAACTATGCTACACAGTTTGGACTTTGTGCCCCTGGATAAAATCTGAAATTGTCCTTGAATGGCCCCAAGGTGGAGTTTCATTTGGCGATATAATGGAAACCAAACAATGGATTCAATAAAATTGTCAATTCCACTGAATTTAGGTTTCCACGTTTCACCCAAGTGAACCCATTTACAACGATTGAATTTCCAAAAATTGGTCATGTTATACCATATCCAAAACTAGTATTTTTCTTAGTAAGGTCTAATGCCAATTTTGCACAAGGTTGTCAATGTTTAATTTAAATATCGTAGGCGATAGTTGGAATCATTACCACATACACCAAGTCCAAATACAGTATTGGGATATAATGAAACCCAGTTATGCTTCCTGGTTTGTATTTTGAGCCCCCCAATGCAGTATTCATAGTTGTTTCACTGAGAAGATCCCTAGTGTTCTATCCAACCCTATAAAATAAACCTTTTGGCCATGGGACTTGTAGTACTCAAGCACCTCTTCGTGTAATATGATTCCATGAATCCAACATAATCAACCGTTTTTTGATTTGATGTATGATTTTTGTTCTATTTCCATTTGCAATTATCCCTGTATAGTCATGCAAGGACACATATTGAATCCATCCTAGAGCCTAAAACCAATGTCACACATTCGAATTGATTGTGAAATACTGGTCACTGGTGACATTGCATTTGATATTAGTGATTTGTTGATGATATCTTAGTGACGACAAAATAGGGTTTAGAATGTTGAATATTTGTTGAGATTTGATGTTTAAACTATAAATGCAAAAATACAGAGCACATGAAATCAATGAGCCATTCATACACACAATCATTCACACATAACAAAGGATGTACCTTGGGGAAAACCCTCAAAACAATAAGGATGAAAACCCCCAGCAAATCTTCTTAGTATAATAATGATAAACAACAAATAATGTCTTACAATTGTAGATTTATTTTGGCATCCCAACTACAAGACAAGAAAGAATCAGAACACCTCAGGTTTTATCATTGAACAATAAAGAAGAGAGATCAGTTGGATGAACTTTGTAATGTTTCCAACACATTAATAACTTTCCAAATTCAATCTCATGCAAGATGTTGTGAATCACTACCTACAAAATTAGGTTCTCATGCAACATATAGCGAATATTTCTTAGGAGAATAGCCCTGCTCTTCCATTTCTTCAATCATGCACACACAATGCACAATGTCTTTCATCGCTGACATTATATTCATGCTTTACTAACTTCAAGATGAAATTTCCTTGTAACTAACTACTAGATACCATAGTTAGTATGCTAACTCAAGTGCTATAACACAAGTGTCGTCTTTTATTTTAACTAAAGTGATTTCATGCAAAACACTTTAGTCAACTAGTTCTTATGAATTAACACTTTAGTTAACACTTCTTAAATTGAGTCATATTGATTGGTTTATTTAAGTGAACTCTATGAATTATCCTTAATTAACTTAAGTACTCATTGTTAGTATCACTTGAGTTTAACTAATTGAGTTATCCTTAATCAACTGAATTCATTCTCATGAGCAATTCAAATTCTCTTTGTTCTCTATGCAACTTATCTTTCTCTTTTATCTTATTTGCATGGTCCATATGTTCTAACTTTAATTTAGATATAATATCAATTATGTAAGAAGATTTGTCTAATGATTTGATCATATTATATTACTCTTGTTCCAAGTGGTCAGTTGCTAAAGTAATTTACTATAGAGGTGGCAAGTCTCTAGAGGAGACTTAATAGCTCGGTAATATTGAGTGACCATGGTTAGTAATACACCACACAACATTAATACTTTGACATGCAAAGCATCACCTCTACACTAGAGATCGACCTAAACACATGAGGATCCGACTTGACACACAAGTCCTTGGCCTTGTCCAATAAGACGATACAACTACATCATTTTGACATATCAAAGAATTCACCTCAAAACAAGAGGATTAACCTTTTACACATCAAGTTTAGTACTTATTGAGTCCAACCCAAGAAATTAATACAAGTTCCTCAGTCCAACTCATGCTCCCTACCTAAACATATGAGTCCCATTCCTAACACACAAGATTGTCTTAGAGAATGACTCGTGATGATGTAACTTTAACATAGAATACAAAGTAGGATTTATGCTACGGAATATTCTTTCTGAGTTTTAGGATACAAACTAAGGTTTATGTTATACACTAAGGATAGGTTAGGTGATTTAGTTTAGTGTGGGCTAGGTTATATACATGTAGTTTAGGTTAGAAAGGTTTAGTATGTGAGGTTGGGGTAGTTTAGGCTAGATTAAGTTAGGATGGTAAAGCTAATGAATTATATATAATGCATGTTGAGGATAGGTTAGGAAATGTTACTCTAGGGATTATGGAAGTATTTAAGGTAGGATATGGTAGTGTATAGGATTTATTATGGATTATGGGATAGGATAGATTATGGTACTTTAAATTTAGTGTAAGCAAGTATTAGATTAGAGTGGTTTTGCACAAGGTATGATTAGTTAAGGAATATTATGTGGTTAGTGTAGGCATGGTAGGATAAGTTAGAAATGGAGGATGGAGGGTAAAGTAGGGTTGGTTATAATTAGCTAAGTTAGAGATGGATAATATAGATATGATATAGGTTTAGGTAGGTTTGGTAGGGTAGGTTATATAGTGGAGTGGTTTAGGCTAAAGGGTATGGTTTACATAAGTAGGTTTCTTGGCTTGAACAATGTAAGGATAAGTAATCGGCTTAGGTAAGTGTAGAATATCTTATATAAAGGTAGCTCAATTTAGAAAGGTGTAATAGGAGATGTTTTAATGTAGTAATTTAGGAGGTGTAGTTTAGTCTAAATTAGGATTGCAACATATATAATTCCCCCTCTTATAATTGCTCCAAAAGTAAGTATAAAAAATTAATAAATTTTAGGACATTCTTAAGTCAATATTACCATGAAAACTAAGAAAATATATACGATTGCACATGACACAAAAATTCCCTATGTATGGTATAAGGATCTATACCATAGATGTCTAAGGTTTTGAAGTATAGTCCAAGGATGGATGGGCCATGCGTAATGCTTGAAGACTCCTAGCATGCAATGTAGAAATCATAGGAGCTTGTGAATTAAATGTGGCCAATATTTTAAGGTTCTGCACAATAAATATGGGTCTCCAACCCATGGACATGGTTTAATGATAAAAAACAATATTTTAGACCTAGAAATGGGACCATGGACAAGGCCCTAAACCTTAGACAATCCTACAAAGAAAATTAGTGGCCTACAAGAGGGATATGGTAACTACTTTGGGGACTTCCACACAAGGCATGAATTTCAAGGTCATGGTATGGTCCAACAATGAAAACAAATGTATTAGTCCCTATAGTTAATTAGTTAATTAATTAGTGGACAAATGCAACTTTCATTGGTTAACATATTCCATTTTTTATGGGAGTAATTTAATTAGTTAATATATTCCATTTTTCATGGGAGTAATTTAATTAGTTAATATCTTCCATTTTACAGTGGAGTAATTTAATTAACTATGGCCCTATATTTAATTAGTTAATTTATTCAATTTTTCACGGGAGTAAGGTAATTAATACACAAATGCAACCATTTTTAGTTGAAAATTCCATATAGTTTGGGTTGGTTAATGGAATGGGGAATGTATCATATAACATTAAGCTTAGGGTTTTGGTCCATTTTAGGACAAGAAAAGATCATCCCAATTTTCAAAGTATGAGAAATATAGACAAGTGATTGCTTCTAATTTTGTTAATCTTGCAATGACAACAAACCCTCTAAAATATAATGTTAACTAGCATAGATCTATTTTAAACCGGGATCTATCAAGTAACCAGAGGGATCCAAATGGTAAAAAAAATGTACATCTCAAGAATCCAAACGGTAAAAAAATGTACATCTCAAGAAACTGGATCCATGGGTGCTTGATAGATCCGGGTTTAAAATAGATCTAAGTTAGTAAAATAGATTAATTTTTTATTTTATTTTATCTAAGTCTATATGTAATTTCATTTTTTTAATATTTTTTTATTTACGTGGGCTAGCATAATGTGAGAGGATATCCCCCATACTAGGTTGGAGAGCACCAAAGTTTTTTTATTTTTTACTTTTTATTATTATTAAATTTTATTAAATGCACATGTGCCACATGTATGAAGTGAAAGGGCCTTGAAAATATGACCCAAAATCAAACAATGTCATATGAGAGTATTTACTAGTCAAATTTACATTTAATATCATTGCACCCACTATGTGAGAGATGTGTAACTCCCTCCATGCTCATTCTATAGCTCACATTTGCCTTTTATAAAAAATAATAAAAAATATTAAAACTAACTTGTCTCCTTAAATTAAATTTAAATTATTTAGGTTTTCATATATATAAAACAACATAAATTACTCCGTGCTTGGTACATCTGCTTTTAGATGGATCTATGGTTGTATTAAGTTTTCAATAAATTTTAATAATCATCTAACTTTTGGATTTGAACCTATTTTCTTTTACAATGAAACACATGTTCTTAACACTTATATAAAAAAAGAGAAAGTTTATTTCAAATTTGGAACCGCTATTATAAAATAAATCTTAGTAATACACTTGTGGCATCTTCCTGCAATCTAGGAAAAAGATCTTTCCTCATCCATCCCATAAAATAATAACCATAAAATAATTCTTAAAACTTGTAGCATCTTTCTACAATTTATGGAAAAAAAAATTAACATTTATCTATAAAAAAAATTAAGAATATAAACATCTATCCATGTAGATATATTTATAAATATACTATTGTGAATTAACTTTTTCAATAGATATATTTATTAATATAATATTGTGAATTAACTTTTTCAGCTAGGAACTCTCGTTTTCTTCGGCTTGAAATCTGGTCGGACTAATGATGTCCGAAGTTTACACTATATATATTTAACTCTATCTTCATATTTTCATCAACTCGGCTAACCTCCGCTCTGGAACTGTATGTTCAGATCCGTGGAAAGCTTTGGGTATTTTCAACTGCTCGGCTCAATTGAGCTTTGCTAAAGATCCGCCGAAAGCGTTGTGTGAAACTCGGTTACTATAGGTGTATCTGAAGTGTACCAATGGAGGTACTGCCGAAAGATCTGGTTAGAAAGTGCCTGCTGGGAGTGCCCTACATGTCACACGATAACCTGAAAGATGTGTGCAGAAGCTGGGAGGGTATGCTCAGTAACCCTCACTTCTACGAAGACAGAACGATATCTGGGACGAGCGAGCAGCTCGTATGTTACATTAAAAAAGATCCGAAGGCCGCTAACGATAACTTTACCAGTTTCGGCTGTGTAATCACGATATATGATCCTTTGAATAGCACATGGAAACGGCTAACTCCCTGCATTAATGATCCCCACTTTCTGTGAATCGGAAGCTGGTTCTCATAACCGGACTCGCCCCGCCCAATATAAATGTGAATAGTGTATACATTTATGACTTTGAGTCAGCGAGATGGAGACGCGGAGCTGACATGCCTACACCTCGATTCGATTCAACTTTGCCTGCTCTGTCGACCTTTTGTCTACGTTGCTGGCGGGATGGATGAAACTTACTACCCTCTGGCTGCTGCAGAAACTTATAACGCGGAGGAAGACAAGTGGGAAATTCTACCTCCTATGCTCCAAGAGCAAGGCGTAGGATGCCAGGGTGTTATCTTGGAAGGTAAATTCATCGTGCTAAGTGGAGGCAAATTCGACGATAGTGCACAAGTTTTCAATCCGAGTGCGGGAAGTTGGACAAGGTGGGAAGATATATGGGGTTTGAACGACGATCTATGGAGCAGTTGTCTGGCGGTTACTTCTTCTGGCAACTTGTATGTGTTCAGTGAAGAACAACAAGAGGTGATGAAGTATGATCCTAAGAACAACGTTTGGACTTCTGTGGCGTCTTTCCCCAGACCTATTTACTTCTTAAAGTGTGCTACACAGTGGCGCGACTGGATTTTTGTAAGCACATGTGATTTCATCCCGAAGAAGCAAATGGCTTATCTGTTTAACCCGTCAACTGGTAAGTGGATTAAACTTAATGATGGTGGTGGTGGTGAGGAAGGCTTTGTGAGGATGACCGTATGCGCAACAACCGTCCAGATTTGAATAGATCATTTTATGCGCAACAACCGTCCAGATTTGGAGTTTTAGATGTAAACGGAACTACTAGTGGGACTTGACCTAGTTTCTCTATAATTATTTGCTATATGATTTAAAGTTCGGCACTTGGCCTAGTTTCTCTATAATTATTCTTTTATCTGATTTAACCTAAAGTTTAGGTAGGCTTTGTGTCATGAATAATGTTGCATTTACGCTAATTCATTAGAGTCTCCTGGCTGGTATTTAGTGGTCATGAAATTGCTTCATGTTAATACTATGTACTTATTAATGAAATAGTTTTAAGTGGGTGTCTCAATGTATCAGTCAATCTTGAAATATGTAATTTTAGTACACTTACGTTTCATTCTCTGTTGAATTTATGTTTGATTGTTGGTGAATTTATGTTTGATTCTGGCAGAAGTAAATTCAAGGCCAACACTTTGTGAACAAAAAAATAAAATGAAAAAAAATTAACATGAAAACGTAAAAAAAATAAAATATTCTTTTACTTCTTTTATCACACTGCCTGAGTGGAAATAATATTTATACTCTAATTGAATCTTTTGCTGCTCATGGAGATTAGTCTCCAGCACTGAAAACAACTTTTTTCTACTGGTTAAAACTATTTGAAGGTACCGAGAGACGGCTGTTAAGGTCAAATGCGATCTTTCTTCTCGATATCGACTCATCCTTCTTCTGATCATCCCTCTACTGTGTTTTCATAAATGAGTCACCTAAATTTTATATATTCTCGATATCACCTAATGTTTTCATAAATGCGATCTTTCTTCTTGATATCGACTCATCCTTCTTCTTGATATTTATCTAAAGTTAGATGAAGGTAAATGCTGTAAGTTCAGGGTTTTGTTTAAACATGGCTTTAATTGGTATTACACATTTATATGTTAGAAGGTTTGTCTAGAAGTTATGAACATGGCTTTGACATTTTCTCATAAAGAAAGACATTATTTTCTCATATGTAGATATATAAAGAAAGACATTTTCTCATTATTTTTTAATATTTTCATTTCTCCAATACACAATCATTGCACCATGAGGCGCTCTACATCCGAGTATGGGGGAGATCTTGTAAGATTATGTAACTTTATTTTTATTAATAAACGAGGGTAGATCCAAATCCTAGGCTCTATCAAGCGCCGAGATGGATCAAATCTCTCGAGGTGCAAACCTCTTCTTAGATATCTATTGATTTGATTCAAACCAAAAGACAAATCTTTTTATTTAAGGTCCACATACAATATTTTTATTATTAATATTTAATACTATTTATGGCTAACATATAATATTTTTTATTATTTTTTATTTTGTTAGTAACGAACATTACAACGTTTCCCCATACATGGTTTTAAAACCATATGCAAGGCCCTCCTACAACCATGGGTTGTTTAGGAGGCCTTGCACATGGTCTTAAAACCATTTGCAAGGTTCTCATAAACCATGTACAATAAAACTGTGGGTTATTTAGGAGGCCTTGCACATGATTTAATAAAAACCATGTGCAAGGCCCTCCTAAACTATGTACAATAAAAATATGGGTTGTTTAGAAGGCCTTGTAAATGGTTTTAAAACCATGTGCAATGCCAACATTTTTAAATTTTTATTTTTTTATTGTTTTGTTAGGTAGGAAGATTACAACATCTCCCCCATATTAAATTGTTTTTATGGTCGACATTTATTTTGGCCTATAATTAAAAAAATTATTTTTATTAATAAAAATAACGTTACTTAACTTGCAAGAACTCCCCATACTCGGCTATAGAGCGCCTCTTGACGCAATTTTTTTTTTTTAATTATAGGCCAAAATAAATGTCGGCCAAAAAAACAATTAATTATCCGTTAAAAAAAAAGTAAAAATTTAATTATCCGTAAAAAAAATGTGTGTCACCAGAAAAACACAATATGGGGGAGATGTTGTAATGTTTCTACCTAACAAAATAATAAAAAATAACAACTTGAATTATCCTCAAAAAAATGTTGGCCTTGCACATGGTTTTAAAACCATGTGCAACCCATGGTTTTATTGTACATGGTTTAGGAGGGCCTTGCACATAGTTTTAAAACCATGTGCCAGCCTCCTAAACAACCCATGGTTTTATTGTACATGGTTTAGGAGGGCCTTGCAAATGGTTTTGTAGGGGGGCCTTGCATGTGGTTTTAAAACCATGTATGAAGAAATGTTGTAATGTTTGTTCCTAATAAAATAAAAAATATTATATGTTGGCCATAAATCATTTTAAATATTAATAATACAAATATTATATGTGGACCTCAAATCAAAAGATGTGTCTTTTGGTTTGAATCAAATTGATGGATACCTAAGAAGAGCTTTGCACCTGAGAGATTTGATCCCTCTCGACGCTTGATAGAGCCTAAGATTTGGATCTATGCTGGTATTATCAAAATGGGTTAAATGTGTCCCATCTGTAACCTTGATGTGGCACATGTGGACTTAATAAAAGTAATAATAATAAAAAATAAAGATACTCAACGTTTACCTAAAAACTGTAATTAATGACTACAATAATTTCTAACTAAAAGCTTAGCTTCATAAATACAATTCTATCTCATCCAGTGATCAAATTTGAAGGGTGGGTCTTCATTTCAATTGGAAGGGTATTTATTTAGATGAAGCGAAAAATAAACAATTGTACTTCAATTGACAAGTATAAATTAACTAACCTTTTCACAAAAAAAATGCAAAAGACAAATATTGTTTGTTCAATTTTAAGCAATTGACACTCCTTAATATATACATGAAAAAATGATATATTTTCAATAAAAATTATTTTGACAACATTAAGTTGTCATATGTGTATCATTAATTTTACACTTCAGTAACATAACAACTATTCTATTGTGAGTAGGAGCACACTTCATTATACAAAAAAACTACATAGACTATGCCATAACCATATTGGGGCATTCACATGCAATCCAAGCTTGAGAGATGTAAGGATAAGGATTGGGCACCTAAGAAAAAATAATACAACTCAAAATACATTAAAAAAAATTCTTACTTACCAAGCGAGTTAGCAAAGCTGGAATTTTTTTGTTCAATACTTGTTGTGAAAGCATACATGTATGGAATGAAGGGGAAATGGAATCAAGCCTAAGTCAATTGAAACTCATTACATGTCTCAATCTCAAGAGTCGGCCTTTTACATTGAACCAAAATACCAAAAGAATTTTATTGATGGCTAGATTTGAGAAGTTCTAGGTGCGATTAATTAAGGGCTAGAGGCTCTAAAATTTGTTGTGTTTCATACGAGTGCAAGATTCATTGAATCAACAGTCACGGGTAGGAATTTAAGTTATTTAATGAAAACAATTAATGTGTATAACCTCTATGTCGGAACAATTTTCCATGTTGATGCAAGCCACTACCCTCTTTATTGTGTTACCAAAAGGCATGATAATGAGGAAGAAGACCTAATATTATGGACTTCACCTTCAAAAAATGCCTTGAATCACATCATTAAGACTTATATGGTAAATTTAATATAAGACTTACTTATAGTTGTCTCTTATTATTTACGTCAATTCGCTTATAAGGTGAGGATCTGTATGCATAATAATCCTTATTTATGACTATGAGACGAGGATTTGAAGAGAAGAGGATGTAAAGACAAGTAATGTTTACATGTATTTTGGTGGCGCTCACGACAAATGTTGTGAGAAACCACAAATGTTTGGAATGATGGAGGGAGATTACATCATGATCATGCCACCCATCAAATTGAAGACTATTCTTGAGCCAACATTTGTTTTTTCCATTTCATTAATAACCATTATTTTTCCATATCGTGTGCCCAATGACACCTCTCTATAGTAATACATAAATGGACCTCTCCCCAATTTGTGATCTTAGCTACATGGCATTATTTGTATTTTCTTATAGTTCTTGTGAGTCCATAATATTCATGCAAGAAATGAATTATTGTAGAGGATGAATTATCACACAATCCTTTTTAATTTCATTTTGACGAAAAAAGAGTGGACATTGGTATCCAGGTTCACATAGATAGTAGGGACAAAGTTTTGATCTCGTTTCAGGCCTAGTAGTACACTAGTAGTTGTTCTTTTTTGTTATAGTCATAGTTGTTGACA
Organism: Pseudotsuga menziesii; assembly: GCA_001517045.1. Lineage (NCBI taxonomy): Eukaryota > Viridiplantae > Streptophyta > Pinopsida > Pinales > Pinaceae > Pseudotsuga > Pseudotsuga menziesii. The sequence continues at coordinate 162,123 of LPNX010952430.1, read as the reverse complement.
CATTGTCACACTTTAGATTGCAGCCCCAAGTGACTTGGTAGTTAGAGTCACATGGCCATCTTGCACAACTAGGGAGTGAGTGCATGACATGAGTGAGTGAGTGATTATAATTGATCAGATTTCCAATATTTTGAATGATGAGTTGAACTTTATATAATAAGAATTTAAACATATTAACAAATTTATATGGATGGATAATTTCAAATGTTGCCCTTCTTTTGAAATGTTGATATAAATTATGCCTCTCTTGATTGGAAGGATAAAATTCAGATTTTAAATTTTTTTTGAAAAGCAATTTTAACTTTACACTTCTGGTAAGGGTTCCTTTGGAAGGGTTCAATTTTGAAGGCATTCTCATCTCCTTAAATACAGTAAGGCCTGAACTCCGGACAAAGTGACTTTTTTCCCTACTCTCAATGAGTCTGCTGAATAATTAATATTCCCTATATCACGAAATGCCTTAGCTTTTTCTTGGTTTTCCCCTATTCCACCCATTCCCACAGAAAAACATAAAATTGGAAGCAAGTAGTGATCCAAATTCGTGCTTTTAATATCAGCTTCTTATCCCATTTTGCACAGCAAAGTCTAAAGCAATGCTTCACGGTGACATCAAAGCATAAATTCGAAACCCTTCCCTGCCATGGTTTTTCTGCATATTAAATTCAACTACAGTGAATTAATCACAAATTACAAATGGCCATTCATTAACCTTTTTATATCAATCTCACAACTTTGATCCCATTGCAGTCAGAGACAACCTTCAATTTGAGATTTTTTCAACATGATCTACTGTAGCTTTAAATGCATGCGTCACAAGCGGTCAACTCATACAGTTCCAAAACTTGATCATATAGTTCCAAAACTTGATGACCTGGCATAAGCATCAAATGAACCCTTGGAATATTCGAGATAAAATCCTGTGCGATGCATCATGCTGCCATTTGGGTCTGGTCAAACCTGTTGGCTCCGACGGGATCTAATTTGTCATTGTTTGCTTTTATATTAGGGTTAGGTGTGGTGCTCCAATTTTGTGACGTTTGCCGACTTCTAGCTATTAAGTGTTAAAAGTTGAATTTGTTATTTTTATATTAAATAAATCTTTTATTAGAAATACATGGTTGGAAGTCGAGGGTTTTTCATAGAGCTTATCCAATTCATTCATATTTTTGGTTTTTTTTTTCCAGTTTTTATAGGTTTTTAAATATAATTCTTCATATAACTTTGTTTATGAAAATAAAATTTTAGTTATTTGAAATTTTTAATATGAAAATATTTATGTATATAAAATTTAAAAACTAATAGGACTATGTCAAGTTTAAAATTTGTATCTAAAAATATAAAATAATAATTAGTTTCATTAAATAATATACACATTAAACTCTTGAGGTTCTTAGATATACTTTAAATTCTTATTTTAGCTTTCTCAAAAGTATAACTCATTCTCTAATTTTCTAGGTAGATCTCACTTTTATTATTAGTGTGGTCATCTTGTTAAGGAGACTTAAGTTATTCTCAATTTTTTTCTTTGTAAATCTCATATTTTATTATGATTGTATTCGTCATGTTTTTTTAATATATTTTGTAGATTTTAATTTTTATGATTGTTGCATTGGTGAAATTATGTTAAAGTAATATCTTTTAGTTTTTGCATAGAAGAGGTATTTTCTATGGTCCAATAGGAGAGTGAAGTCTTTGTTCATCCTAATAGAAATAATAAAATATTACTAAAAATAACAAAATATTATTATACGAAATAATAAAATATTATTAAACATAACATTTCCACTTAAATTAAATGTAAATGATTTAGAATTGCATATATATATAATATAACATAAATTAGATAAGTATTTGCACCTTGAAAGATTGGATGGATATATGGTGGTAACATACAATCCTAAAAGACCCTATGTGTCTATGTAAATAAGGTGTATAGTATCCCTTTAAAAATGCATCTAAAAATTATTGTTTCGTTGTCCAAGATTTAATAGTGAGAGGTCTGTGGAAGAACTCATAGAGGAAAGTTTTTTCTATATAAACCTCTATCAGGAAACCAACTGAATTCCTTCCATCGAAGGTAGTGACTAGGATCCCTTCCTTATCATTCAGGCTCCAAATAGTTTTGACATATTTTCTACCTTTTGCGTAGGCCTATAATTTTATTTTTTTTGTGTTTTGTCCCCACATTTTAGCAAGATTTCCCAACTTTTTAATCTCCAAAAAGCTTCATTTTGCTTGAGAAATTTCATCCTTTTTTCCCTCCAATGATAGAAGGCTATCTTTTGGTTCAACTCATTTATATATCCTCCCCCTTCCAATGCATATATATATTGAAGGGTTGCGTCAACCTCTTTTAGTTCATGGTCATTCCTTTACTTCTTTTCTTACGCCCAAGCGTTCACCTGCTTGTTTGCACTCTTGATATTTTCCATGAATCATAATTCAACTACATGACACCCCTCTATATCAATGGGAACCCAGTTTTTTCTTATGATAGCTTTGAATCCTTCGTCGCTTAGCTAGGAAGAATTAAATTTGAATGGGTTGGTAAGCTTCTAACTATCCCCTACCATATCCAGAAATATGGGATAATGATGTGATCCCTACCTAGAGCCCACCCATTCTCGAACCCTTAATGAGATCTCCACAATTTTTTTTGAAGTTAGGAACCAATCCAATCTTTTTTCAATTCTGTAAGGTTTGATTCTCTTGTTTTGCCAAGTAGGCCTCAATTTGACATGTTCTATATTAAACAAAATCCCCCTACTAATCTTTGAGAAAAAATAGTTTATAAGAAGATCCACTCTAGCTTTATCACCCTGAACTTTAGCTTCCCCAATAGAAAAATGTAGGTCACCCTTTGCTAACTTTTCAGACAAAATAGCTTATAAGGAGATCCACTCTAGCTTTATCACCCAGGACTTCAGCTTCCCCAATAGAAAAATTTAGGTCACCCTCCATCATAAGAGAGTCACAAGACATGAGATCTTTAGCAAAAGTGAATCCAAAAAATGAACAGTATCATGTAGAGCCAATACATGTTGATTATAATAAGAGTTCTACCCAACTCAGGGACACTCATGACCATGCCGTATACTAGCTCAAACCCCCACGCAGTTAGAAGTTGTATAGTATGTGGATTTCATCCAACTGCAATGCCTCTTGATCTACATTTGCCATCAAACCCCATGAAATTCAAGGGTTTTAACAAAAACTATAGTAAATTTTCAATGATCTTACCATCTCCAAGGGGTTTTAGAGATAAAAAACGTCCTGTTGATTTATAGCCATCAACCACTTCAGTGCCAACTTTTTTAGGGGTTATGTCAACTCACCAACAATTTAATGGAAGAATATTCATAAGTTGAACCCATAAGAAGTATGCACCGCTCTAAGTTCCCCAATGATGCAAAGTTGTCTTCCAGACATCATATCCATAAGAGCCATCTTTTGTGCTCTCATGAAATGTGACATTCTCCTTCTTCCCTTTTCATCGGGATAAAGAGAAGGGTTTTTTTCGAGCCCCAAAGAGAGATTTGTATCATTAGTTACCTGTTATAGATCTATTTTTGAGTTGATGAATAATGGTGAGATCCTCTGAATCGATGGAAGGGTCATTTGAATGTTCTTTGTCAAAAGAGGGAGTTTTGAGGGATTCATATCTTGGAAATAGATGACTCATTAGAAGAAATTTGGATGACAAATCATCCTTTCAACCCTAATTCAATTTTCATGTCATCGTGTCTTAGCCAATCAAATTGCTTTAAAATTCAAGAATGGTATATGTGTTAAACAAATTTTTTATTATAAAATTTGGGGATAGGTGGAATTTTCTAATAATATAATTTATCTACTAGTTTTCCAAACTACCAAAATTATCTTACATATTGATAATAAATCTTGATAGTACACTTGTTACATCTTCCTACAATTTAGGAAAAAAACTCTTATGTCTCTACCCAAAATGTAAAATATAAACATCTATCCATAAAATTATATTTAATAATTTAATGTTTTGACTTAACTTTATCTTGTTATCAATACAATTATCATCCTTTTTCTTTTTCTTGAAATTTGCTTGCGAATAATGATGTCCCAACTTTACACACTATATTTAACTTTGTCTTCATATATTCACCTTTGCAACTTTATGTTAAGATCCTTAGAAATCTTTGGGTATTTTTAACTACTTGGCTCACTTGAACTTTTCTACTTTATCTTAATATCTGTGAAATCTTTGGGTAAAACTCGGTCACTAAATAGGTGTATTTGAAGTGCACCAATGAAGGTACTACCCAACAATATCATTAGAAAGTTCCTGCATGGAGTTCCCTACACATCACATGATAACCCTATAAATTTAAAGGATAATTTCAATGTTTTATGAATTGTTTATTTTTCTACTACTCAAAATAATGGAAAGGGAAATCATCTTTTTATTACACTATAACATGAATACTTTTATATTAAATGAATTGGGCATATAAATCATTTAAATTGCAAAAAATAGCCAACCATAACATGAGTTACTACTCTTTGCAATTTTAGGTTTTGAGGGTCGTTTATCCGTTTTCGTGCTCCACACGGCTTGGATTCTTTACCGAGCCTCCTTCCCCATTCTGCTATACGGGAGATTTGTGTGTGTTCCTATGTGGTTTCTGTCTGATTTCTAGAGGATGATTTTCGTTGCGCGACGACCCGTTCTTGCAACGGTGACTTTCAATGGCGTTTTGTTTTCTGTAGTTGGTGAAAACTCTTGTGGTGATGGCATTTTTGTCTATTTTTCAGTGTCTTGGTGTTGCAGCTGTGAATGGTGCATGCTGTTGGTGTTGTGGCTACGACTGCTGCATGCATTAGGTGTGGTTCGGTTTTTTTTTTCCTAGTTCGGTGTCTCGATCTTTGCAGCGATGGCAGATACTTTTGGTGGTTGATGCTCTAGTGGTGAGATTGCATGCTTTTCACAGTTTGGTGGTGGCAGGATGTCTCCTGCGGGCTCTTCTTTGATTCCCTAGATTTGCTTTTTCATGTGCATTTTTTTTTGTTTTTTCTTAGTTTCTTGGTTTCTGGGAGCTTTCTTTCTTTTGGATAACTGCTTGGACGATCCTTTGGTTTTCCAAATCTGTAAATGCTTTGGAAAGGATGATACATGGTTTATATTTTGTTTTCTATTTGACAATGTATGGGGTATTTTTGTTACCTTATATACATCTGCGAATGTAATTTTGTGCTTTGTTGCAATAAAAATACGAATTTTTTTGAGGGAAAAAAAATTAAATTGCAAAATCAAATTTCAATAAAGTTATTATAGAACATTAAATCTGTGACTACAATTTTTTTATGGTTTTAATGATGATAAACCTGAAATACCGAGAGTGTAAACATTTTTTTAACAAATTAGTGAATACATAATTTCTAAAAATATATAACAACAAAACAAAGTCAAGCAAAGTGTCATGTTGTATATAATTTGGTACAAAAGAATTAATGAAATTTATTCTTCTTTAACCGAAAAAATTAAACAAGTAAAATTTTATATTGATTAGAATATTAACCACTTAAATATATTACCATTTAATATCAATTATAAAAATGGAAGTCGATCTATTGAGTGGAAGTTGTGAACTCTATATTCTCATGCTACTCAATAGTAGAAAATGAGGAATTAGCTACTAGGTGACTAAAAACTCTAGTCACCACAGGTTTTTCAAGTGATTTACTAATAAATATGAGCAATTTTTATTGAACCAACTATAAACTACTAAAATTAATGACTAATTTAGTCACGAGTTAATGAATATGACTAGATAATAAGTGACAGAGTTAAAAATGACTAATTTAATCACGGCACAAAAAATGACTATAGTAGAAGAATATGAATTAGTCATTTTTAATTGTGTCATGGAAAATTGCAAATTTGACAATATTGAAGTGTAAATTTTGTAAATTGTCTACCTTCTATTAGTAAAATTGGTGTCATGCACCTCGATCTTCAGAGATCCAACAAAGCATTTGCATGAATTTTCTCTTGACCATGTTTATCCCTGATGCACCATTGAATTAGTAAACCCAGTTAAGCGCGTTCCAAAAAGAGTATTAGGTAATTCCTTATACATTAATTACAAATTTGGCACTAGAAACAGTACCATATCGATACCTACTTAGAAGAATCATAGCCCTACATCCCCTCAAGAACCGATCATTCGAATGCGCCTCCTCCACGTAGACTTACCAAATGCATGATCCAATGCATGGCCAAAAAAAAAACCGTCAACTTCGGATCTATGGGATAAAGGTGTTGTGCGACCCCTACGCCCTTTTTTTTGCACTCGATACCCTATTTTTGCAGACGATAGGCCAGTTTAGGATCTCGTAGTGACTAGTGAGAGCACTTAAAAGGTATGGTTCTTGCCGCTCTGATCATGTTCATCACTCCAATCAATAACCAATTGTAAATATGGCTTTTTACAGGTTTCAATTCTACCACTAGAGTTAATGATTCCACTTTACATTCGCAATTATCACCATCTCCAACCTATGCTCTCATTACCATATGAATTTTGAGCTTTCAGCCTGGGAAAAGCATGAGCACCCTCCTGCAATGCCATTATTTTCGAAGGTCACACATTTTTGCACATCGATATTCCTCACAAGCTCCAAATTAGGAAAAATGAAGCAGACATTAGAAGAAGTGATTAAACTTTGCAAGAAGGTTTACCTGTTGCAAATGTCATTGTAGATAGAGCAGGGGTCGAACGATACCTTCAGCCCACAGATCTGAAGTTGACGTGTTTTTTTGGCCATGCATTGGATGCATTTGGTAAGTCTACCTATAGGAGGCACATTCGAATGGCCGTTTCTCGAGGGCATATAGGGCCCCCATTAGTGGCTATCGTCGGTCGTCGTCTCGAAGAATATTGATCAGAATTTGGTACTGATTGGATTCGATGATTTGGATGAGAAGTGGAAATGACGTCGACTAACTTTGGGGACAAATCGTCAACTCTGTAAACTAATCCATTTATAAAATGAAATAACTTATACGATAATTATCAAAAGAATATAAAATATAACCAATTAACATAATTTCTATACTAAAATAATAAAAATAAAACAAAAAATATAAAAAAAACAAAAAAATATAAATGTTGTCAATCCCAAGAGGTTATACACTCGATGTTTGTACTTCATGTAGTTGATTCCAGGTGGTGATGTTGTTAACTAATCCAAGTATGCATAAAGAGTCGATGGTGATATTGATTATGCTACTCCATGTAGTCGATCCCATAGTTGATACAGGAGTCGATGCCTTCTTATGCAAGGAAATATTCATTAGAATATTTTTTTTAAGGGAGATTATTACAACCTTGGTGTCACTAGTTTTATCTCCGGGTGCCTATTTCAAATGGGGATAATAAAAATAAAGCAAAAACTATAAAAAAAAACAAAAAGAAATTATATAATAAAATAATTAAAATAAAACAATAACAAAAAAATCTAGATAGTTTATAAAATAAAATAATAAAACTAAAAACATATATATATAAAAACCAAAAAAACTACTTTCAAAATAAAATAATAAAAATAATATATATATATATAAAGAAATAGAAAAAATATATTTTCATTTGCAACTCGACCCAACTTCGACCCAACTAGTGTACCAAATAGCTGTGCACCCACCTCTACAACAACGACATTCATGGCCAATGGCCGATTTTACTTAACCACCATCCTTCAATTTCGATTACTACTCAACTTGCTAAATAGCCTATCTATTGGAACCAAACATAGGAGGTTTTGGTGGGTTATGGATATGGATATTGGTAATACCTGTTGAGGAGCTTGGGATCGATATCAACCACTATTGAGAGTTTACAATTTCTCTATTTAATTGCCATAGCTACCATGGATAAAGTAACATTGGAGAGAACCTGGAGGCTTTTGAAGAGGCAGGCCATGAATTCTGCACCTCTGGCATGCACATGACCTTCTTTGCTTACAAAATCCCTGGTAATTTTATCAATTTACTGTGAATTGATAAATTTTTAGTGAATTTTGGATAAAAACCCATGTGTTGTGCGGTCATAGCTGTGCCAATGATTTTCCATGTCGTTGCTTATTACTTTTTGCACTATCCCTCTTGTGGATTATGCTCGCAGCCTATCTATATTGAACGATACCCTGCAGGTTCCCATTATATGGGATAACTATAACTCAAGCAAATTTTCTACATGCCAGTTCTGTTAGTGTTTGTTATGTCGAACACCCTCTACATGTTCCTAGTCTTGATGTTTCAATGAAAATATTTCCCACTGTGGGCTTCCAGTTGATCCTATGCTTCAAACAATGGAGCCGTTTCTTCATTTTCCATATCTCCATGTCTATGTTGGACCGTGTCTTGCTCTGTAGCCAGTTCCTTTGTGGAGCTAACCGATTCTTGATGGGGATAAGTCTTTCAATTTGAACATTTTGCTAAGTCTAAAACTGTAACAATTCTCTTAATTTGTTCACCTTGTATTGCCACTTTGACTTCCAACACTAAATTTCAAACTAGTTGAAAATGTAATTGTGAAAAAAATCTATTGTTGAAATGGGATACTGCTAATTGAATATATTCATTCTTGGGCACCATCCTTCTTATTACCATGCAATTCTTTTCTCTTTTACATGAAATATGACTTATATGCCTATGACCATTCATTCTAGCAGAGGTATTCTAACAACTTTGTGAATTTAGGAGGGTTTCCACCCATATCATTGAGGAAACGCAGTCTCAAAATATTGGATACCCAAGGGGTCAACTGTTCCTAAAAAAACAAAAAAATTGAAAATCAAGTTGGATTACCTTCTCCCATGTTCCAAAATGCCTTAGGTCAACAGGATGGACCACTCCAATGAAGAAGAGCCCAAATTGTTGCCAGTATTTTCTAATATTTTGTGTTCTCTTCCAGTCTAAACTGCAAAACCTCCTCACATATTTCCTCAAGTATACATATACATCCATTGCTTCCCCTTGATGCTGATCTATTTGGAGTTCTATATATCTCTACTCAACTACTAGGATGTAGAGTACTATTGATGGAATGAAGAAACACCCCATACAAGTCTGATATATCCCACATCTGCTACAATAACCCATCTCATCTCCCATAAATTCAATCTATTGCCCAAGCAAGAATACATCAGTGAGAAGTTAAACTCCATTTCATGTGGCATGGTGAAATTTGCAACTTTTCTTGCAATTGAAGGTGCATGCAATTCCTAATGTTTATATTGCAATATTTCTGGGTGCAAATCAGTGATAAGATCCACATATTGTACTAGAAATCCTTGATTCTATAGCGTACCCTTATTTTCCATTGAATCAATGTCCTTGTTTAATGATTAGACTCATCAAAGGATTTGATAGTACTCCCCAAGTCAAAATACTTGCAATTCTTTGAATTCTAGGTCTAGAGATCATTCTTGCAAGACATTATGGTGGAGAGGGAGTCAAGTCTCTAATTTTGGAAATGATAATCGTCGAGTGTCCATTAGCAACAAGTTTTTGAATCTGTCTAGCTCTTAGAATTTTTATCACTTGATTTAAAATTAATGCTTCTATGTTATTATAGGTGGTCACTGTTAACCACCAAGCATAAGTCAATTCCCACTGTCCGTTAGGATTGTAAACTAATAGCCCCCTCCCTCCCCACTACAGGCTGAAACCTGAGGACATATATTTTATTTTTCATGTATTGGTTGTATTTTTTTGAAAGTAGTCACACTCGACGTCTCATCTATCAATTTTGTTTCCCTTTTGACAGTGTTCAAGTTAATGAAATGAATGTAAGTACACAATTTAATTAGATTTTGGATCTCATTAATAAATATTGGATTTCCATTGTATTTTTGAACTCTTGGTAGATATACTACCTTTAGTCAAGGAGTGTAGTCACGAGAAATTAAAATATATGAAAATTGACAGATGTCTGTCTATAGTGAGCATTACCCTTACTCTTTTCTTCACAAAGATGAATTCCTTACTACAATATAACTGCCCTAATACTATTATCGAGTAATAATAGATAAAACCTTAACGTTTCAGTGAAAATATTGCCCACTGTGGGCTTCCAACTAATCCTTTGCTTCGAACACTAGAGTTGTTTCTTCATTTTCCATATCTCCATTTCTCTGTTGGACTATGCATTTCTCCATAGAAACTTCCTTTGTGGAGCTGACTAAGTCTTGATGGGGAGAAGTCTTTGAATTTTAACATTTGGCTAATTCTAAAACTGCAACAATTTTCTTAATTTGTTCACCCTGTATTGCCACTTTGACTTCCAACACTGAATTTCGAACCAATTGAAAATGTAATTATGAAAATAATCTATTGTTGAAATGGGATACTACTACTTGATGATATTTAGTCTTATGCACCATCCTTCTTATTACCATGCATTTTTTTGCTATTTTACATGAAATATGACTTATATGCCTATGACCATCCATTGTAGCAGAGGTAGTCTCACAACTTTGTGAAGTTAGGAGGGTTTCCGCCTAGAGGCGTGAGGAAATGCAGTCTCAAAATATTGGATACCCAAGGGCTCAAATGTTCCTTAAAAAAACCAAACAAATTGAAAATCAAGTTGGATTACCTTCTCCCATGTCCCAAAATGCCTTAGGTCAATAGGTTGGACCACTACAATGAAGAAGAGCCCAAATTGTTGCCAGTCTATTCTGAGCTTTGGTGTTCTCTTCTAGTCTAAACTGCAAAACCTACTCACATATTTCCTCATGTATGCATATAAATAGACTACTTCCCCTTGATGTTGAGCTATTTGGAGTTCTACAGATCGCTACTCAACTACTAGGATGCAGAGTAGTGTTGAAGGAATGAAGAAACACTCCAGACAAGCTTGATATATCCCACCTCATCGCCCATAAATTCAATCCACTGCCCAAGCAGGAATACATCAGGGAGAAGTTAAACTCCATTTCATGTGGCATGGTTAACTTTGCAACTTGTCTTGCATTTCGAGGTCATCCAATTCCTAATGTTTATATTGTCAATATTCCTGGCTGCAAATTAGTGATAAGATCCGGATATTGTACCAGAAGTCCTTGATTCGATAGGATACCCTTATTTTCCATTGAATCCGTGTCCTTGTTTAATGATCAGACCCATCCGAGGATTTGATAGTATTCTCCAAGTCAAAATACTTGTAATTCTTTGAATTCTAGGTCTAGAGATCATTTTTACAAGACATTCAATGCAGAGGGAGTAAAGTGTCTAATTTTGCAAATGATAATCGTTGAGTCTCCATTAGCAACAAGTTTCTGAATCTACCTGGCTCTTAGAATTTTTATCTCTTGATTTAAAGCTAAGGCTTATGTGTTATTATAGGTGGTCACTGTTAACCACCAAACATATGTCAATTCCCACTATCCCTTAGGATTGTAAACAAACATCCACTTCCTTCCCCGCTACAGGCTGAAACCTGACGACATATATTTGATTTTTCATATACTATTGGTATTTTTTGAAAGCAGTCACAATCGATGTCTCATCTATCATTTTTGTTTCTCTTTTGACAGTGTTTAAGTTAATGAAATGAATGTAAGTACACAATTTAATTAGATTTCGGCTCTTGTTAATAAATATTGGTTTTCCATTGTATTTTTTAACTCTTGGTAGATATACTACATTTATTCAGGGAGTGTAGTCACGAGATATTAAAATATATGAAAATTGACAGATGTCTTTCTACAACGAGCATTACCCTTACATTTTTAATCACAAAACTAAAAGCCTTAATTCAATATAACTTCCCTAATACTATTATTGAGTAATAATAGATAAAACCTTAGTGTTTCAGTGAAAATATTTCCCAGTCTAAGCTTCCAACAGATTGTCTGCTTCGAACACTGGAGTTGTTTCTTCATTCTCCATATCTCCATGTCTCTGTTGGAATGTATCTTCCTCCATAGCCACTTCCTTTGTGGAGCTGACTGAGTCTTGATGGGGAGAAGTATTTGAATTTTAACATTTGGCTAAGTCTAAAACCACAACAATTTTCTTAATTTGTTCACCTTGTATTTCCACTTTGACTTCTAGCACTGAATTTCGAACCAGTTGAAATTGTAATTGTGAAAACAAACTATTGTTGAAATGGGATACTGCTACTTGAACGTATTCAGTCTTGTGTACCATCCTTCTTATTATCATGCATTTTCTTGATATTTTACATGAAATATGACTTATATTCCTATGACCATCCATTGTAGTAGAGGTCGTCTCACAACTTTGTGAAGTTAGGGGGGTTTCCACCCAGAGCAATGAGGAAATGCAGTCTCAAAATATTGGATACCCAAGGGCTCAAATGTTCCTAAAAAAATAGACAAATTGAAAATCAAGTTGTATTACCTTCTCCCATGCCCCAAAATGCCTTAGGTCAACACGCTGGACCACTGCAATGAAGAAGAGCCCAAATTGTTGCCAGTCTATTCTGAGCTTTGGTGTTCTCTTCTAGTCTAAACTGCAAAACATTCTAACATATTTCCTCAACTATGCATATACATCCACTGCTTCCCCTTGATGCTGAGCTATTTGGTGTTCTACAAATCTCTACTCAACTACTCGGATGCAAAGTAGTGTTGACGGAATGAAGAAACACCCTAGACAAGCCTGATATATCCCACCTCTACTACAATAACCCATCTCATCGCCCATAAATTCAATCCGGTACCCAAGCAAGAATACATCAGGGAGAAGTTAAACTCCATTTCATGTGGCATGGTGAACTTTGGAACTTGTCCTGCAATTCGAGGTGCATGGAATTCCTAATGTTTATATTGTCAATATTCCTAGGTGAAAATCAGTGATAAGATCTGCATATTGTACCAAAAATCCTTGATTCTATAACATACCCTTATTTTCCATTGAATCCATGTCCTTGTTTAATGATCAGACTCATCAGAGGATTTGATAGTATTCCCCAAGTCAAAATAATTGCAATTTTTTGAATTCTAGGTCTAGAGATAATTCTTGCAAGACATTACGGTGTAGAGGGAGTCAGGTCTCTAATTTTGCAAATGATAATCGTCGAGTCCAGACTAGCAATCAGTTTCTGAATCTTCTTGGCTCTTAGAATTTTTATCACTTGATTTAAAGCTACTGCTTCTGTGTTATTATAGGTGGTCACTATTGGCCACCAAGCACAAGTCAATTCCCACTGTCCCTTAGGATTGTAAACAAACATGCCCCTCTCTCCCCGCTACAGGTTGAAACCTGAGGACATATATTTGATTTTTGATGTACTATTGGTATTTTGTTTTAAAGAAGTCACACTCGACGTCTAATAAATCATTTTTGTTTCCCTTTTGACAGTGTTCAAGTTAATGAAATTAATGTAAGTACATAATTTAATTAGATTTTGGCTCCCATTAATAAATACTGGTTCTCCATTGTAATTTTGAACTCTTGGTAGATATACTACATTTATTTAGGGAGTGTAGTCATAAGAAATTAAAATATATTAAAATTGATAGATGTGTGTCTACAACGAGAATTACCCTTACATTTTTCTTCACAAAACTGAATGCCTTACTTCAATAGAACCTCCCTAATAGTATTATGAAGTAATAATAGATAAAACCTTAATGTTTCATTGAAAATATTTCCCACTGTGGCCTTCCATCTGATCCTCTGCTCCGAACACTCGAGTCGTTTCTTCATTTTCCATATCTCCATGTCTCTGTTGGATTGTGTCTTCCTCCATAGCCACTTCCTTTGTGGAGCTGACTGAGTCTTGATGGGGAGAAGTGAATTTTCTTAATTTGTTCACCTTGTATTGCCACTTTGACTTCCAGCACTGAATTTTGAACCAGTTGAAATTGTAACTGGAAAACAATCTATTGTTGAAATGGAATACTGCTACTTGAAGATCTTCAGTCTTCTGCACCATCATTCTTATTACTATGCAATTTTTTTCTATTTTACATGAAATATGACTTATATTCCTATGACCATCCATTGTAGTAGAGGTAGTCTCACAAATTTGTGAAGTTAAGAGGGTTTCCACCCAGAGTAGTGAGGAAATGCAGTCTGAAAATATTGGATACCCAAGGGCTCAAATGTTCCTAAAAAAAAACAAAAAAATTGAAAATCAAGTTGGATTACCTTCTCCCATGTTCCAAAATGCCTTAGGTCAGCAGGCTGGACCACTGCAATGAAAAAGATCCCAAATTGTTGGCAGTATGTTCTATGCTTGGGTGTTCTCTTCTAGTCTAAACTGGAAAACCTCCTCACATATTATTTCCTCAAGTAATCATATACATCCACTGCTTCCCCTTGATGCTGAGCTATTTCGAGTTCTATATATCTCTACTCAACTACTAGGATGTTGAGTAGTGTTGACGGAATGAAGAAACACCCCAGACAAGCCTTATATATCACACCTATGCTACGATAACCCATCTCATCACCCATAAATTCAATTCGTTTCCCAAGCAAGAATACATCAGGGAGAAGTTAAAATCCATTTCATGTGGCATGGTGAACTTTACAAGTTTCCCTATAATTCGAGGTGCATGCAATTCCTAATGTTTATATTGGCAATATTTCTCGGTGCAAATTAGTGATAAGATCCACATATTGTTCCAGAAATCCTTGATTCTAAAGCATACAATTATTTTCCATTGAATTCGTGTCCTTGTTTAATGATCAAACTCATCAGAGGATTTGATAGTATTCCCCATAGTGATAATATCCAAATATTGTTCCAGAAATCCTTGATTCTATAGCATACCCTTATTTGCACCCTCTCATTGTATTGCAATTTCATTGGTCCGGTGGTGCATTTTTCTTTATTCCTTGGTGTTAAATACTGAAGTGTAGGTAGCTCGCTGGTAAGTTTCCTTTTTTACTGTGAATTTATATCTTTTTCCTTAGAGGCTCTAGAACCCTAAAGTCACACGGAAATAAATTGACTGCTCTAATTACAAAGATCTTAGCTCTAAGCGAGATGGTATATTAATATCGCAGGTAAGTAGGTTAATATCCAAGTTGTATTTCATTCTTTGCAATGTGGCCTATTTGTGAAAATTGTGTTTTCTTCTCTAGACTGTGTTCTTCATATACTAGATATCTAATTTAATTATATTTAATTTAAATGTTAAGTCCACTAGTGACCAAAAACATCTAGTGGGACTATAGAAGTACAATAATGAGTAAGGAATGCGAGTGTGAAGGAATCTCTTTAAGAACTGTAAAAGAAATAGAAGAAGAGAAGGATAATTTTGAAATAGGAAATAGTGAGTTCTAATAAACTGAAAAGAGCAACATGGTTGAAGGTTTGACTAATGGGATCTAAGTAGGAAGCACAAAACTAGCAATGTAGTCAACCATTAGGTCTTTTAAAATCCAAGGCCAAAAAGAAGTTCGTGATGAGATTCTTATTGTTCACAAGTTGTGTGATTTGAAGCTTACATTGATTGAGAAATCTAGTATTGGAATATCATTGAAGCTTAATTAGATGTTATCTTTTATCCATAAATGTTAGTGCAAACATTGAATATTTGAAACTTTTTGTATTATATTGTCTTTTCTATTGGAAAATGCTACCATAAGTAAAGGGTTAAAAGTATGCAACTAAAATCTCTTTATCGGTGTTGATTTTTGGAATGTTGAGATTTGGAAATTGTATATGGTGTCCTAAATGTTGGTAGATATTCTTTGAACGAATGGCTTGAACCTACATGCCTGGTTTAAAATTTGCAACTCATATCTATTTCAGTCTTCATATGATATAGGATATGAGGACTACCCATATCATTTGGATGTTTCATGGACTGTAGAGGAATTCTTATCTATTGCTATATTTTGATTCTTTGTTTTTAATTACTTTATAATTTCCACTATTAGTGTAGAATTTCCAATAAGCACGTCAAGGTAAGAGACTGAGTTATTTATGATTGGGAATGTCATAGTGGGTGAAGGTATGGATTGTGTATTAGATTAAGATATTGGTATGTTTATAATACTCTTTGAAGTGTTTTGGGCATTTCCATCATGGAGCAAATGTGCTTGATATTTGATGGAAAGCAATGATTTTTGTTAATCCAAAGTGCAGAGTGATGGTCCCTGCAGATGACGTTTTCTTTTTTACATGATATCTAAAGTCTGTTTTACTAGTTTTCTGAACTTGCATGTGCTAATGAGAAACTATATATTTAGTTTCTGAAAGTTTGAAACTTTGAACTGATGGGATTTCACAATTAATAGATACTTGTACAAGGACAGAACTCGAAGAATATTACAGAAAGGAATATTATTTTTTATGGAGGCAACTTAGTTATGTTTGATGTATGATTACTGAAAAGGAAAAATCTCAGAATAATGGTGAGGTACCATTACTGGATTTTATACTTCAAGTAGGTTTAGGGTTATACTTTTGTATCATGGACCTTTATTAATATTCATTGGTCAACATATGAGAGGGAACCACATGGTTACTTTAATTTATATGTGAAAGTCCATTAGTGGCCAAAAATGGCAAATAGTATAAAAATTACAAGTAGTAATCATTAAGAGTGCTAAGGAAACTCCATAAGAGCTGAAAAATTAATAGAAGACTGCAAGGAGAATGCAAAAACTCTTACTATTGAATCCGAGAGAGACCAAAAGATCAAAATGAGTGAGGGTTCAAGGGACTTCAAGGAAGAATCCCAATACCAACAACGCTGTCTATTGTCAACTATTCTAATATCCAAGGCTATGCTCAAGGGTGTTTTTAGGTTCTTTCTATCCATTGGTTGTGTGACTGAAATCCTACACTGCCTGATTAGAACTAGTATTGGAGGTTTATTTATAATTCCTCTTGTGATTGGAGCTATATAGAGGTTGTATGTATGAAATGATGAGCTTTGAGTTAGCAATGCAGGGAGTTCTATCTATGAACATTTTCTACTAGAAGTGGAGTATCTCCTGAAGAAGCAAGGAGATACATCTCTTTTCCTCCTACTATATGAACATATTTAAGGAGCTATTACAGTCTCTAAACAAGCAGTGATATCTAAAACCGATTTCATAGTAGACAAGATGTCTAAATATGAAATGTTCTAGTTTAGGTTCCTGCATACAATGTACAAGTGCAATAATCCCTTTGAAGAGGATGCTCTGTCTTTGTGTAGTTCATGGGAGTGAGCCTGAAGCTAGGCTAAAAGAACACTAAGGCTGTCACCAAGCTAATGGTGTTCACAAGAGTTGGCCAAGGGATCCAATAGTTTTCAAATCCATAGGAGAATAATTTAGGAAGACCAGATAATCAACAAAAGCAAGCATTATGAGAAAGACTTGGAATAGGGTGGGTTGGGAGGGGGGCCCTTTTGGGCTTGATGTTAGACTTGAGCACTAAAGACATGATATGTATAGTGGTAATTAGAGGCTATTAGTGAAACTTTAGACCTAATATAGTCACACATAAGGAAAGATACACCCCCATAGCTACAAACACCACTCGATTTTTGTGTTTCATGTCTGAAGGTCAAGATTTAGTGATACCCATTAACATAAGGGGAATTTCTTTCTATACTTTCATGTGTTTCAGTGAGAAAAATAAGTTCTATTGACATTCAATTTACATGTGACCTACAATTTATAGTAGCGAAGCCAAAGTGGAACAATAATAATAATAAAGACCGTAGTGTTGTTGGTGATGGTATCACTTATTCCACTCAACAACTTGCATTTCTTAAAATTGCCCTTTTCTTGAAAAACAATGATATTTTACTTATGATACTTTACAAATTCTATATTTTAATATACACTGGGTCTTCACTTAGTGAAACCATGTCATAGCACCTTCGTTCATGAGATATTAAAGAATACCCCTAATTTCACTAGATATTGATAATTACTTACAAAAATCCTTTTGTTGAGCCCCCATCCCAATACATATTTCTAATTAAAAAACCTCTATTTTGACAATATATTCCTTATTTTTACTAAAAATCCCTTTTTATACCCCTTCAATACCTATAAACCCCCCATACTTTATTCCCTACCCCCAAATACCTACAATATATTTACCTTATTTTTCACAATTAAAAACCCCCCAATATGAATGAACGTGATAAGACATTGCTCAACAAGGTGAATCCCCTGTGTTAGTATACTGCTACCAATAATAAACTTATATAACCATTACTACACTTCACTAGCTATTACTAAATAGGGATTACTAAAACTACACTTCCATTGAACTTATACTTTACTCCTCTATTACTCATTTAGGCTTAAACTTTAGTATAACTTTCCCAATTTATAATTCCTTTTTGCCATTATATATTGCTGTATCTCTTACTGAACCTCTTAGAGAAGGAAGCAACCACAAAACCCTACCTCTCTTTCACAGCTTTACTAGAGGAACCACAAAAGGCTTCCAGCTCGTTCCTTAACTACCAGTCCTCTATGAATGTTATTTATCCATTTCACTTCACTCATGAAGGCTCTTTTGTTTTAATGTAAATGCCTGTCAATCATAGGAAAAAACCATAATTCTGGGTGGTGCAACAATATTGAAGGACCCAAAATATGGCCATGAACATGCAAAGGTATGTACTAAATCAATTGGTATATTAGAAGGCATGAACCCCTATATCTTAGAATATGGTTTAATTGGTATACTGTTTTTTTTTACAATGCTCAATAATTCCAAGGGGGCACGAAGTACTCTAGGAAGGTGAAACTGTTAAATATTGGATCCATATGACGGTGCTATTGCCGGCATTGGACGAATTTATTCACTTTCTATGATCCATGGAGTGGCACTGGGTCTTAAATATGCAAATTTCAATGTCATCAATGTCACAAGTAACATCCCACTTCTGTATGAAAATAAAATAGATGGATGTCTCCATTTGAAGGAGAAGGAAAGGAGTTTTATTTGGTGGCCAAAGAAGTATTTGGAAAATTCATCAAACTAGATGATTTTTATGTTATTGTCCCAAATATTGATGTTCATGAAGTTCATGTTGTTGAGAGTATTGACTAGTAATGGCCTCTTTCTGTATTAGTACCCCTTGTCTAGCCAGTATAATTCTATTGGTTTTCTTATACAAGGGGATTGAACGTTGTTGGGTAACTCCATATCTCATCCTTATTTTATATGCCAGTTTGAAAGTGATTATTTTATTGGTATTATATGATAGATATGTTGTATTGCAGTCACTAGAAGTGTTTCATAGTTGCTTCACTTTTGTTTTGCGGAGTGTTATACATAGCATAGATATTTTTTAAAACTAAAATTCTTACCAAAATTTTGAATCAACTTGTATGTGATAACAATTCCTCTTTCCTTTTGCACATTTGTAATTATATTGCATGTACTGTTGTTATTGATTGTCCTTGGATGCTTCAACTTTAACACAGGGACCTTTGGGAGTGTTAAATTGGAAGAAATGAAAATTATGTTATATATGTTACCAAGTTGTTACCTCCTTTATGTATGCTAGTCTAACTTGTTCGTTAATTTATTACTACTGTTGTTATTGATTTCCCTTAGATGCTTCAACTTTAACGTAGGGACCTTTGGGAGTGTTAAGTTGAAATAAATGAAAATTATGTTTTTACTTTATCTTGCATTGTCACAGTTGTACCCATGTGTTTCTGGTATTAGTATTGTTGTTATTCATTATCCTTGGATGCTTCAAAATTAACAAAAGGACCTTTGGGAGCGTTAAGTTGAAAGAAATAAAAATTATGTTATATAGGTTACCACGTTATTTTCTCTTTTATGTATGCTAGTTTAACTTGTTCATTAATTTATTACTACTGCTATTATTGATTGTCCTTGGATGCTTCAGCTTTAACACAGGGACCTTTGGGAGTGTTAAGTTGAAAGAAATGAAAATTATGTTATATATGTTACCACGTTGTTTTTTCCTTTACGTATGCTAGTTTAACCTGTTCATTAATTTATTACTACTGATGTTATTGATTGTCCTTGGATGCTTCAACTTTAACATAGGAACCTTTGGGAGTGTTAAGTTGAAAGAAATGACTTTCCTTAGACGATGATGATAAAAATTAGAATTATTGTACAGAACACAGATGCACTATACCTTGAGAGAGAGGATAAAAATTTTACCCTTTGCCTGATCGGTAAAATGGTTGTTTCCCCACCTTGATTGTACACATCGGTCTTGTGGGTATTTTCTTATGGGTATTATGTGTGGGTCTTGGGGGTGTTGTCTGTCAAAAATGATTTCTTATCCCTTGAATTTAGGCATGTCTATAGGGAGCATAATATGAGTGTAGACTGCTTATCCAAGGAAGCACTTAATATGAAGGATAGTCTTCTCTCCTTCTCAGAACTCTGGGAAGGAGAAATTATTGAGGAAGGCTTGATAGATCTCTTTTAAGATTTTTTTCAGTATTTGTGGCATACTCATGTTTTTCCCTTTTCGAGTATGGGACTCTTTATCCTGTCCTCTTGTATTAGCTGAGGATATATTCTTGTTTTGACTCCCTTGTGGTATGTTTGTTCCACCCAAGAGGTCTCCTAGATAAGCTGTCTGGGCTCATTTTTTTCTCTGTGTGGTAATGTTTTTTCTTTCTTTGTTTGAGATTTTGAGTTTTGTGGGTGGAGAGCTATTGGGTTGAGAGTTGGGTTGACAGTTGCTGCAAATGAAAATAGATTTTTTTGTTTTTTTATATATTTTTTTAGGTTGATAGTATTGATCCATGACCTTGCAGTCTATATTTGTCTCACTCTTCCCTAAATGGGTCATAGAATCAACTGAATGGATATTTAGTTTTGACATTGAGGAATCATGCACATTGTTTCCCATGTTTCCCATAAGGTGTTCACTTAATTTTTCATGAGGTTTTATGGGTTGGTTTCTGAGTTTTCTAGGCAAGTCTAAAGTATCATGTTGTCTTTTTCTTAGTTGTAAAATGAATTATGGGAAATCCATGTCACCTGTGGACAATGAAAGGAAATGAACAGCCGCCGTACCTCATATCTCGGCAATTTTGGGCCCTATAACAGCAAGTTACAATAATAATTAAGCCATTATGGTTATTGTTTTGAACATTATTGGGTGTGTTTCACCTTCTAGAAGCCTCGGCATTCAATTTGGGCCATTTGTGTGGATGTGAGGCAGTTATGGTAACAAGTTAGGACTATCCATGATGTCCTCTAGCTAAGAGAATAAATTCTAGCTGCACTGAGTGGAGTTTGGACCTCAAGCCCTAAGCCATGAGGCAATAAGTGTAGCTGTTAATAATTTAGTCCAGTTAGGTGCAGTGGTTTGTGGCCAGAAAGGCCTTAAAAAATTAACTTGATCTTCTTTGAATCTTGTCAAGCTGGGTGTAGAACCTCGATTAGGGATTTTGATTTTTGTGGGTGGAAAGTTGTTGGGTCGATAACTGCTACAAATGCAAATAGATTTTTTTGTTTTTTATATATGTTTTGAGGTTGATAGTATTGATCTATGACCTTGTGGTCTGTATTTGTCTCACTCTGCCCTACAACTACCTATTTATCTCTCTCTCAGGCAGGTCCATTGTTTCATTAGTGACTTGTCTCCTAACAGACAAAGTGTGATCATATTATATATCTGAGAATAGAAATTAAGGAAGGCCTAAACCACATTCTTTTCTTCTATTTGTCCATTTATAATTTGTTTTCATGTGCTTGACTAATTATGTTCATACATATCCTAGGTAACTGTAATTGATGGATGTACATAGTGCTGATATGTAGTAATCCTGGCTTGGTTTGGAGAAAAATGGGTCATAGCATCAACTGAATGTATATTTATTTTTGACATTGAGGAATCATGAAAAAAGGATTAAACAGAGCTCTGTCAAGAGAAAGAGCTTAAATGATGTAGGTCAACAGTCTCTAGAAAAAATTCAATCAAGCACAAGGATATTACACCAAGAAATGAAGGGGAATGATGTTGTAGTGGGAATACACAAGTCCAAACAACAAGAAAAATGGAAGCCAAAACCGAATACTTTTGATAAAGGTATGTCTTCGCAAATCCTTTCTTTTGATTTCGTTTTCACTTAGTGATTCTTTTTATGTGATTTTCTATTTTTCTATAATATGCTGAACTTGTTATATTTTCATTCAAACTTTTTTTCTTTTATGTGTCCTGCATTTCCATCAAGAGCATAAATCATTATGCTTAATTCTTAAATCACTAGAGTTGTTTCTTCATTTTCCATAACATTGTTATACTTGGTTAATTTTGAACTTGTCCATGTTTATCCTTCTTTCAAAACTTCCTAGTTGTGTTTTAAACTATTTTTTTACTGGACTTAATAGATGGGAGTGTTGGAAATTGCAGTATTATTTTAGAATGTTGTGCTGCGAGAAATTGAGTTGTGTTTACTGTATGTTGCTGTAGTGATTTCCAACAGTATGTGTAGCATTATTTGTATTTAAGTTCCAGCAGAATGTGTAGTAGTATTTGTATTTTAAGTTCCAACACTATGTGCAGCAGTAATTGTATCTAAGTTAGATTAAATATTTAATGTTCCCCCACCCCAAAGAGCAGTTTAGAAGAGTAAATAATGAAAAATTAAAATAGAGGACATTGGCATGTAGAGGTAGCTGATGGTTTGGTTTAAAATATGTCAAATTCTATGTTTAATTTCCTCATTTTCCTTAATATTTTCCCAAAGTATGTCGATCCTAGTGTTCCCATATTTTCTATATTGTTGCAGTAGCCAAACATATAGATGAATGGTTGCATTCCTGATACTCATATTAAACAGTGGGAACATGATCAAAATTAGGATAGGAACTTCAAGAAAGCTTTAGCAAATGCTAATTTTGATCAATCTTAACAGAAAACAATTGTGGTGGGGATTATTCTACTAAAGGCATTCCTAATACTTGATCATAATAAAAATAGTTGTGTTGGGTTTTCTTTCCTCATCTTAAAGTGAGCGTGCGTTTGGTGTTTTATTGGGTAACTCCCCACGGATCAATCAAAAACAAAATTTACCGATAAAATTTAACAAAATTAATTAAACCATTTTGTTGAATCTAAACTTGGGATCTGCACCATTTGATGCAATGCATTGAATTGATTCCCCTGTTTATGATAGAGAAGGATGGGTACACCTGTGTTAGAGAAATTGGAAGAAAACTTCATTTTTGCTGAAAGGTGGTAGGACCAAGTGTTAATGCAAAAATTGGTGGTATTAGCATGAAAGGGTCCTACATGAGCAAATCATCAATGACAGAACCCATGTGTGGAATAAGTGTTGGAGGTGCCTCTCTTGTCATTGAAATTTTAGATTGAGGAGGGACAGTTGTAAGAGATGGAAAATGCGAGACAAGGGTTGCAAAACTTTCATTGTAGTCAGTGTCGAGCACCCTAAATGCAGATAAGTTATTATCAACACACAGAGCTTACGAATTTCATTGTCAACCGAGGGAAGTCTTTTGTTTCAAAGGGTAAGTGCACAATATATGCTAAACACAAAATCATTGTAGTGAATACTGTTCTTAACAACTATGTTCATCCTTCAACTTTGTATGATCCCACCAATCTTCTAACTCGACAATTTCAACCTTGTCCTTCTATGCATCAACCAGAAATGAAATCAACAGTTACTGACAGAAAGGAAATCCTATTCACAGCCCAATTGAAAGGAATTGCCTATTGATCTAATCACACTCAGAATCTGTAATCATAAATTAACTATAATCTAGAAATTCAATTGCGACAGATCAAGCTCAGCTATTCTAAGAATTGAATTGCAGAAATAAAGATCAACACTTATAACAATCTAGAGTTACAAAGGGTTCGTGGGATATCAACCTAAAACCAGAAGATGAACAGAGCTGTGTACAGCTATTGAATAAATTGCATAAAGACTATCTACTCAGTCGACTGTTACGCTGTGACAGTTATCGATCTTAAGAAATGCAATACTGTAAATCACACATACTACTGCTGCGCACACAGAAAATATGATTAATGAAACATCACACAACCACAAATTAAAAGATCCTACCTTAACTCAGCAATCTCTGTGGAAGGCGGGCCCAGCCTTCACATAGAGACGCTGGATGAACAATGTACAGCTCCCTTAAACCAGCAGTACTCCTTGTATTAAAAAGAAAGAATTATTACAGATTGCTCCCACTGTTGATACACTAAATGAATTAACTATTTTTCAACCCCCTGGGTCGAGACATCTTTCTGCATATATACCTACAAGTGATAACATCCCATCCTATTACAAAGGGCAGCCATGAAGATCTCTGATCTTCAGGCGCCCTGAATAACATTGTTTGTTACAAGACGTGGCATGATACAATTATAGAAAACGCAAGAAGACTGTTGACTGGCCCAGAAGTAGCGATCTTCTCAGATCGCCATAATATTCGAGCAGCTATCCTGAAGATCCCTCGTTCATAGCACATTCTATTACGGCTGCTCTGACCGGCTCTTGTCTGGAATATTACGTACCTCAATCGATGATGGACAGGTTGAGGATCCCTTTTGTGTCATGACCATCCCTCGTCCCTAGACTTGATCAGCTCCATTCCCCTGTATTCTGCTCATCTCACATTATCTTCATAGATCACACATATTAGCACAATTTCGAGAGATAAATAGCCTTAATTGTCACAAGAATAAGCATTAACTAAGGTAAAATAATAATCAGTCTTACCTTGACAAATTAAGGAATAAAGTTAAGAAAGTCAATCTGATTGGCATGCTAAGCAGTGTAAAACAAGGGAAGAAGGGTGATTAAAGATGGTTAAAAAGGGACCAAATTTGGACTCAACATCTCCCCCCAACTACCCTGTTGCATGTCCTCATGCAACCACCTGCTTCACTCAGAATCTGAATCCTGCATTGAGCTCTATTCGTGGAGAGAAGAAAAATTGTAGGGAAACTCAGGTTTCTTATCTGCCTTCAGAAAACCTCTGTGAATAACCCAGAACTGCCAATATTTCTGCTCCTCTGCCCTAGTCATGGAAAAATCCCTGTTGTATGGTTCTGCTGGCCACCAAATAAGAGGAAATTTGAACTTTAAACCCAGCCAGTTGACTCCACATTCCTTCATACACCCTACATAACCCTTGACTCTTGAGAGTGCATATTTAAAATTTTTAAAGCAGTAGGGGTCCCTGCTTTTCAGTGCAGAGGAGGCAGCCTGCCATCTGTGTCGGCTGCCATCTAATGCAACCTGCTGCTGCCTAGAAATAGATTTGGTACATGTGGAGATTACCTCCTCCTGCAGTTTCATGATGTGTTGCTCCTGGGAAGGAATGGAAAGAAAACTTTTATACCGAGCCAAGAGAATGCCAGGATTCTGGGGTTCACTACGGATCCATAAATTAGTATATCCTTCATTGTGGGAAAAGGTCTGAAAAGACCTTTCCCACTGAACATGATTGTTCACAAAAGAGGCAAATGCTCGTAGCTGAACATCTCCCGTGAATGGAACAGGATTTGAATGCCGATCCATAGGGCATGCTATCTCGTGTAGGTACAGTTCACATAGCAAGTTCTGCTCTTCAAAGTTACTCCCAAGAAATGTCTCCAAAAATTTTTCTGAGGTTGCAATTTCGAATAAACTTCCCTCCTGTACAGCTTTTAATTTGAACCAGACAAACTGCTCGAAAAGAAACACTGGACAAGAGGAAGAGGGCTTCCTAGTGCCTATGAGTTCTCGAGATAGGTCATACATTTGATCCTTATCCTTCTGCATGGATGAGAATTTCTTCAATTTCTTTATCTCCTGCTGCAGCTCCTCTACCTGAACTCTGTGGCCCATACGTTCTTCAGCCCCCTGCTCTTCCAGCGCTCTAATAATTCTCTTATGCTCGTCCAACGCAATTGTCTTTTTCTGGTTTTCTTCCACCTGACTTCTCCATTTAGTTACTTCCATCCTCAGGGCTGAAACTTCTGCTGTAAGATCTGAAATTTCCTTTTTATAATGTTCTTCCCGTTCTGCATCCAAATTAATAAAATTTTTGGAAGGGAGGAGTATTGTCTCTTGTGAGACAGTGTCTTCCTGCACTTCTTCTATGAGGGTTGCTGGTTCTTGTGTGACAGCAACATCTTCTGGATTTTCTTCCATAAATACGATTGGTGCTTGTTGAGACACTGGTTCTTGTGTAACAGTGTCTTCTCCCTGATCCATCTGCATTTCCAAATCTGATTCATGTGCTGCTGGTTCTTGTGTGACAGCAACACTTTTCAAACTCTCTTCAGGATCCATCTCCATTGCTTTTGGGGACACTGGTTCTTGTGTGGCAGTGTCTTCCTCCTGCATTCCTGGATTCAATGGTTGTGTTGCTGGTTCTTGTGTAGCAGCACCATCTTCGTTCCCCTGCTCTTGAGATTGGATATCTTCCCCATCATACAGCTCTTCCTCCAGGACCTCAGTGTCACTTGAGGCTATTGTCTGTTCATCCTCACTACACTGTATATCGGGTGTGATATCTATCCCTGGATCATCTTCTATTTGAAATTCAGGAATTCCCAAGGATGTTGGTTCTTGTGTGGCAACATCCTAGATTACCTCTTCATCCTCCTGTGGGTGTAGTTCTTCTCTAAGCTTTGTATCATGGGGACATTCTGGGTTTACAGTATCAAACTCTTCCTTAGGTTCCAGAGTGTCCTCCATTCCAGATTCTTTTCCTCTTTCCACCTGCATTTCTGAAATTGCAGTCCCCTGTTCAGGTTCATCAATGTTCTGCCCTCGCGGCTTAGTTTCTATCATCTCTATATCGTGGGGGCATTCTGGATTCGCAGTGCAATCCTCATTCCCATCATCACTCCTGATTTCATTCTCTGCTTCGTGATTAGTAGCAGCCTCAGCAAGGATGATCAAAGATGTTGGTTCTTGTGTTGCAGCATCTTCTTCTTCTACAGGTTCTTCCCTTGTGGATGTGGGCTATTGTACTGTGCGAATTATGACCCCATGGCCTTTATTTTTGAAAATTTCCCCACAATTGGGGCAAATTACTTGCTCCTCCTCCTTGTCAGGGTCAATAGATTCTGCTCCCTCGAGGTAGTCTGCCGCCTCCACCAATGTATACATTTTCTTCTCGCCTTGTTTCCTACAAGTTTCCTTCCATGTCTCCACTTCCCTTTGAAGTATTTGGACTTCCTCTTTTAATACTGTGTTTTCTTCTAGAAGTCCTTCAAGGTTGGGTTCTACCTCAACTGGCCTTTCTGGAGCATCCATTGGCCTTGGTACAAGGATTGGAATCTCAACCTGTGACTCCAGGGTTTCCCATCTTTTTCTGGATGCCTCTGAGATTGTATTTGGTTTGAGTCTTTTGCCTCCTATTGGTGCATTTATGCTCAGCTCCTTAATTGGTCTCTTTCTTCCTTTTCGTGACGTTTTCATTTGAGGGGCTGACTTATCAGGATTCACTGCTGGGGTCAAAGGAATGTTTTCTTGCGCCTCAGATCTCTCCTCCTCAATTAGGGTTCCTCCTTCCCACTCAGGTGAGGATTCAACAGTGACCGTCTCCATCTGTTCCATCTATTCTTCAATTGCCTTAGCTCTGTCATCTCCAGGTTCAATTGTCGCAGCATTCAATGCTGCTCCAATTTCGCCTTCTGATGACAGAGCTACCCTGTTGTCTGCATGTCTCTCAAGATTTTTATTAACACTTCCCCTTAATGGTTCTGCTTGTGTCCCCTGTTGTGCTTGTTCTGGTACAATATCACCCCCCCCCCCAACTATATTGGAGGGACACCGATCCTCCTGATGATGTTGAAGCTGGGCCTGTTCTGCTGGGAGACCCAGGACAGGAACAGGCTCCTGAGTGCGGGCTGTGAATTGATCCCAGGTGATATTGTGCTGGGCCAGGGTTCTTGAAATGATTAATTTAATAAGATCATGGTGGGTTAGGGAAACATGTGGATGTTTAGCCATTTGAACAAACATCGCCATCTGGCTTAGGTTATGGGACAGATAGTATGGAATATTCAACAAAATGCCATGGCGAAGATGGGAAAGCAAAGGTAGTTCAGAATTATAAACAACTTGGTACCTACCTTCGCAAGTGATGTATTTCTTAAGGAAGACAGCAACCTGATCCCATGGTCACGGCAGTGATTGCAGTACAATGCCTCTCTTCGATGATTGAACGTGCTCCCCCTCTCGTATAAATTCCTCCCATGCAACCATCGTGGGGATTCGTCGTTCAAACCATGCCTTTCCCACCATTGGAAGAGCAGTAACTTCAGATATAATAGCCTCGGAAACTTCTATCCGCATCCCCCATACCTCAGAGTGAGTATCCTTGAGGTGTAAAGCGAATTGCAAAGCTGCTTCCCTGTTAAATCCGTCTAGTCGCTCGAAGAATTCAATCCAGCCAGCGGCTTGAAAGATGGCAAAAACCTGAGGATTGTTTCGGAGTTCGGGCGTGTTTAAAGGTTCATGACGAGCTCGAAGCCCCATGGTCCTGGTAACAAAGTTCTAGAGTCCGCGAGTGGAGGTTGCAGAGCGGGGAATGCACAGATCGCTGAGCGGAGATGTGAGTAGGGAGATGGCAAATTTGGAAAGTGCAGTGCAGAGGGAGGTTCAAAATTTTTATTCCAAATTGGGGAGGGTGGCGGTTATGAGATTTTACGTCGCACGGGGGAGGGATTAATTAATTCATAATGGTAATACGTATTAAGGCACGACTGATATCATTAAACCCAAATTAACACTTAATCATGTAAAAATCAAAGCCATACCTCATGCAACTGTGCATCGAATGACCTGCGGGAAATGATGATCCGTATATTTGCTGACGCTGGAAGGCCGAGCTTGTGCGCAGGAATTAAGTCGATCATAATAATAGCAATTAATGCCATAATGCCATCGCCAGTGAAAATGGAGAAAACATCGCGTCATCGGGGTCGGAATTATGCCAAATTGGCCGGCACGAGCGGAATAAATCAGAGCCATAAGAAATAGCGGAAGCAATTTGCTTTGGTTAACACAGGAGTTACTACTGCAAAGAACGGAAGAACAGTCTGTAATGCTAAATGTTCCGCCAAATAAAGTGGGAGTGAAGTTGCCCATTATGATATCGTGGCCAATTAAAAGATGTTACAGCCGTCAAGGAAGATCACACTATCGGGAAAAATCACGGCTGTCAGAATTCACAATGGCTGGGAAAGGATGTTGCGGCTGTGGGAACACGTGGGTCGACCACCGGGAGTGTATGTTCATCCACCGGGAAACAGAGTTTTCAGGCCTTTGGGAAAAGATTGCGGCTGTGGGGAAGTTTGTTCAGCCGCCGGGAGTGTTTGTTCAGCCGTCGGGAAAAAGGGTTTTCGGGCCTGTGGAAAAAAAGGTTGCGGCTGTGGGAAAGTTTGTTCAGCTGCGGAAGCGTTTGTTCAGCCATCGGGAAAAAGGGTTTTCGGGCCTTTGGAAAAATGTTGCGGCTATGGGAAAGTTTGTTCAGCTACGGGAGCGTTTGTTCAGCCGCCAGGAAAAAGAATTTTCGGGCCTTTGGAAAAAGGTGGCGGCTGTGGGAAAGTATGTTCAGCTGCGGGAGCATTTGCTCAGTCGCCAGGAGCGTTTGTTCAGCCGCCGGGAAAAAAGAATTTTCGGGCCTGTGGAAAAAAAGGTTGCGGCTGTGGGAAAGTTTGTTCAGCTGCGGAAGCGTTTGTTCAGCCGTCGGGAAAAAGGGTTTTCGGGCCTTTGGAAAAAGGTTGCGGCTGTGGGAAAGTTTGTTCAGCTGCGGGAGCGTTTGTTCAGCCGCCGGGAAAAATAATTTTTAGGCCTTTGGAAAAAGGTGGCGGCTGTGGGAAAGTATGTTCAGCTGCAGGAGCGTTTGTTCAGCCGCCGGGAAAAAAGAATTTTCGGGCCTTTGGAAAAAGGTTGCGGCTGTGGGAAAGTATGTTCAGCTGCGGGAGCGTTTGTTCAGCCGCCGGGAGTGTTTATTCTGAGAAAAGGAAAATGTAACATAGGGAACAAAGGAAAACGCTCTATGTGCAGCGGGCCCGTTCTGATCGTTCGCCTGGTACTTCCCTGCAGTTTTATTTCTTAAAAGGAAACAACAATCAAAGAGATCAAATGCAAAAAGAAAAAAAAATCAAGAGTTATACGCTACAGTAGAAGAAAAAAACTTATTTATGTACAGTGGTTCAATAGTGTGATTTACAGTTTAAAGGTTGGCAGAGGCAGGGAGAAGTTCCTGCCCTGGTAACAGCTGATACTCTGGGTCGGCAGCAATCTGTGA
This sequence comes from Pseudotsuga menziesii, assembly GCA_001517045.1. NCBI lineage: Eukaryota > Viridiplantae > Streptophyta > Pinopsida > Pinales > Pinaceae > Pseudotsuga > Pseudotsuga menziesii. The sequence continues at coordinate 131,902 of LPNX010952430.1, read as the reverse complement.
AATGAATGCGTCCTTCGAGATAGGCTTATGGTATAGTCTTAGTCTGTGGCCATTAGCAAGTAATGGTATACGATTGTCGTCAATGGTCACCAGACGGACAGTGCCGTTATCAAAAACCCTGTCAACCAAGTATGGACCGAGCCACCGTGTACGCAGTTTCCCTTTAAAATCTCTTTTGAATCTGGAGTCATAAAGTAACACCCAGTCTCCTTCACTGAAGACCTTCTTTTTAATAAACCGATCGTGCCAATTAGATCTCTGTTGCTGAAGCAACAAAGTCTTATCTACTGCCGCTAACCGCTTCTCATCCAGTTCATTCAATTGATTCATTCTTCGCTTCTGCGCTTCTGTTACGTCCAGGTTCATTTCGGTGGCTGTCTTCAAGGTTTTAATCTCGAACTCAATTGGAAAGACAACACTCTTTCCGTACACTAGATCATATGGGGAGAGCCCTATAGTGTCACGCCAAGTCGTGCAATATGCCCACAGTGCTTCTGGAATCCTGTCAGCCCAATCCTTTCGATGACTATTTACTGTTTTAGTAAGGATATTTTCAATAACCTTATTGGTGCTTTCCACCTGACCATTAGCCTAGGGGTGATAAGGTGAAGACACCCTGTGCTGCACATGATACTTCCTGAGCAAGGATTCAAATTGGTGTGACACGAACTGCGGACCTCCATCAGTAACTATTTCTTTTGGCACCCCAAAACGGGTAAAGATCTCACTGTACAGAAAATCAATTACTGCCTGATCATTAGCCTTAGCCAAAGCTACAGCCTCCACCCACTTGGTCATGTAATCAGTACAAACCAGAATATAGAACTTCTGTTTGGAGGGAGGACTGATAGGGCCAACAAAATCCAGTGCCCATCTCTCAAATGGTTCAACTACAAGTTGGGACTGTAGGGGAATCTAATCTGTTCGATTGGGTTGGCCCATCCTTTGGCAACTGTCACAGGACTGGACATACTTCTTGGCATCCCTGAACAGAGTCGGCTAGTAATAGCCCATCCACAGTGCTTTGTGCCCTATTCTTTTATCTGCAAAGTGGCCTCCACAAGGCCCCTCATGACATGCTTTTAATATAGAAAAGATCTCATCTTCTCTTACACATCTCCTGATCTCAAGATCAGGCCATGTGTAGAAAAGATGGCCATTTAACCAACAAAACCTGGCACTGCGCTGAATACTTTTTCTTTTTTCTCGTTTTATCATATATGGTGGGAGCTTCCCTGCAACCAAATAGTTAGCAACGTCTGCATACCATGGAGAATGAACTGAAAGTGCAAATAGATGCTTGTCTGGAAAAGAATCATCAATAGGAAAACTGTCATCC
>LPNX010952430.1:47554-129753 GCA_001517045.1 Pseudotsuga menziesii | reverse complement strand
TTCAAAGTCCTTCCAGGTTCTACCTCAATCAGAATGCTCTCTGAATTTTTCACAACCGGGAGTATGTTTGTGCCACCCACCAAGGCTTCTTCCGTAAGGTTTTCTTGCTCTCCCTTGCCCAGGGTAGTGTTAAGAATTTGATAGACCTCTCTATTTACTGAAGTGGGTTCACTAATGAAATTGCTAATGGTATCATATTCTATCTCATTTTTAAAGGTTAAGGCCTTTCCTATAGTTAATAATGGTTGGACATCCTCCTCCTCCTCTTCCTGCTCTATCCAAAGGGATGTGTCAGCCTCTAGACTTGGCCGAGCTGGAGGATACAAGGTGAGGTTTTTAGTATCCATACCATCAGATATCGTCATAGACCCCAATCAACAGCTGATGTAAGCATCAGCTGTGGCCAACCACGGTCTCCCCAGGATCAATGGGTGTCCCCCCAGCTGCGATTTTGGTTGTAACACCAAAAAGTCAGCTGGGTACTCCCATGAATCTACTGATATAACAAGGTCGTCCAAGATCCCTTCGGGTCTGATGGTGGATCTGTCTGCCAATTCCAAAATAGTAGGGGTCGGTCTAAACTTGGTGAGCCCAAGCTTCTTTACAGTTTCCATGGTTATAACATTGATTGCTGCTCCCAGATCCACTAGGACGTTGGGTATCTGTGTTTGTCCTATCTGTACAGTAATGGTAGGATTACTAGGGTCATCGTATTTAGTCACAGGGGCTTTTCCTGTTATCAAGGCCGATAAGTTTCCTATGACATGAACCATGGGAGGATCCCTGAATTTCCTTTGTGTTCTTCTTGTGCACAGCTCCTGAACTATTCTAGCATAAATGGGCACATCTTGAAGCGCTTGAAGGAGGGGAATTTTAACATAAAGGTTTCTTAACTCTCTGAGGAGGTTAAACTGAGGTTGCCCCCCCATTTTTGGTAGCAGTAATCTCTCAGGGTATGGTGGCTGCTTTATTAGATGGGAAGGATGTATCTCTTCAGGTTTATCGTTGGATGGTTCAGCTGTCCCTTCTAAGGGATTCCCAACATCCTCAATGATGGGCCTTGAGTCAAATGGATGATGTAAGCTCTCCTCTTCTTTATGCTCAGAGGATAAACATCCTCTGTAATCACAGGTTCTACAATTTTCCCAGATCGTAAATGGATTTCATTACAGGGTACAGGGGAAAGAGAGTAGGATGGCATGTTGACAGTCTCCAATTGGTGGACTGCTTTATTGTTTGGGTTAGGATTAGGTTGGGCAGGCAGCTGGGGTCGAATTGGTATATTAGGGACAGAATTGTTTTGCAGCTGCAGCTGTGACTGTGGAGGTAAGTATTGAGGATATGGAGGAATTTGGGGGAATTGAGGGAATTGAGGAGAGTACGGTGCTTGTTGAGGTAGAGGTGGTTGAGGAAACTGGTTCCCAGGATGGAAATTCCTCCATCCAGGAGTCCATGACGTAGGTTGGGGTGGTGGCTGTGTCCAGGGATTCCATGAATTATAGTTTTGCATTGCAGGTTGAGAGGAATTCCATTGAGCATAATTCGAAGGGAATTGTGTATTCAAATTTTGCATATTATTCTAATTCCCCATATTATTCAAAAATGGGAGAGAGTCTGGAGACATACCTTGATTCCGAGGCTGCCATGGTTTCTTCTGTGCAATAAAGTAGGCTGCTTCCACATCCGGGTTTGATGCCTGCAGGACGGCCTTGACTTGAGGAAGTGAAGGGCATTCCTTCATGTCATGGTTCAGCTCACACAGCTGACATACATTCACTTTGTCAAGCGAGCATTCTCTCAATGGATGATTCTTCCTACATCGGGGGCAGAACACACCCAATGTGAGATCCTCTACTGCTTGTTTTTGTTTCACCTTCAGGACATCAATTTCAGAAGAGATGGAGCTCATCATTTCTGTTTTAAAATTTTCAAGTAGATTGCCTATCTCTGCTCAGGTGGCGCCTCCGTTAGATGACTTCTGAGTTCGGTCAAAGACGTCACGTTCCATCTTTTCTCGTTTATCCCGCTTATTATTTCTGGAAGACCCTCTGGAGTATCTTTTGCATAGCTCCACAATTTTGTCAAAAGGTTCCTTGGAGATGTATCCCTTACCAAGCAGGTTTAACATATCTAGACAATCATCCCTGATTCCCCGAAGCAAGATTATTTTGAGTACATCCAATCCCATGTTCGTCTGCCCAGCTCTCTGCACATTGTACAGCAGTCTTTCCACGAAGTCTTCCAAACTTTCGTCCTCCTTCTGTACCATTTTAAATAACTCCTCTCTCTTATCCTTGGTGTTACAGTATTCCTGATATTTCTCCAGGAACACCTGCTTCATTGCATCCCAATTAGTAACGGTACCTCCCCCAAGGCTCATGAACCAGCGTAATGCATTGTCCTTAAGGGTAGCAGGAAAAGGTTTTAGTTTTTTGGCATCGGTGATATAGTCGTAACTGCGACAAAGAATATCGAACTCGAAAAGGAATTTGTCTGGGTCTTCTGCCGCCTTTCCATGGAAATGAGGTAACACCGATGGTGAAATATTCTTCATAGGAGCTGCCCCATCTGGTTGTTGAATAGGAAATTGCAATGTAGCCACTATTCCCTCTGGCAGGGAGCGATTCTCATGATGATAGTTTTCTCCCATCACTTCTTCCTCGTCTGCCCCATGTATGTTACTCATCTCTTCTTCTGTTTCCTCCTCTTCGTCTCCTCCTATGTTCTTTTCTTCGCTCTTCTTTTGTTCCTCGTTCTTTTCTTCGTTTTTCTCTTGTTCCTCGTTCTTTTCTTTGTTTCTCCACTGTCCCAGGAGCTTCTGGTGGTACTGATCCCACTCTTCCTTAGTTACACTCCTCCCGTTAATGTGATAATTCGGACCTCTACCAGCAGGTCCCGTTGTAACAGCTGTGTCTTTGTCTCCAGGGATAGCTGAGGACGACGCAGCTGCTCGTGTCTTCTCCACCGTGGATCCCGATGCTAGTGCCCCAGGATCAGCAGGGTTTCTTCTATTGGGATTTTCTTGAAGACGGGATCCAGTGGATGAATCGGTTCTGTCAACAAGGTCGTCAATGAACGTCCTTCTGCCCAATGGTACTCCTCGACCTCGACCCGAGCCACCTACACCATTAGTATCTTGTGGGGTTTTGGGAGTTGGGAATTGATCATGTTTTACCCTTCTAGTATTCATACAACCCAAATCATTTCATCAGAAAGAATAAAAAGAGACTGACTAGAAAATAATTATCAAATGCAACTACTGATAGTGTTTGATTACCATTCCCCGGCAATGGCGCCAAAATGTCGAGCACCCTAAATGGAGATAAGTTATTATCAACACACAGAGCTTACAAAATTCATTGTCAACCCAGGGAAGTCTTTTGTTTCAAAGGGTAAGTGCACAATATATGCTAAACACAAAATCATTGTAGTGAATACTGTTCTTAACAACTATGTTCATCCTTCAACTTTGTATGATCCCACCAATCTTCTAACTCTACAATTTCAACCTTGTCCTTCTATGCATCAACCAGAAATGAAATCAACAGTTACTGACAGAAAGGAAATCCTATTCACAGCCCAATTGAAAGGAATTGCCTATTGATCTAATCACACTCGGAATCTGTAATCATAAATTAACTATAATCTAGAAATTCAATTGCGACAGATCAAGCTCAGCTATTCTAAGAATTGAATTGCAAAAATAAAGATCAACACTTATAACAATCTAGAGTTACAAAGGGTTCGTGGGATATCAACCTGAAACCAGAAGATGAAAAGAGCTGTGTACAGCTATTGAATAAATTGCATAAAGACTATCTACTCAGTCGACTGTTACGCTGTGACAGTTATCGATCTTAAGAAATGCAATACTGTAAATCACACATACTACTGCTGCGCACACAGAAAATATGATTAACGAAACATCACACAACCACAAATTAAAAGATCCTACCTTAACTCAGCAATCTCTGCGGAAGGCGGGCCCAGCCTTCACATAGAGACGCTGGATGAACAATGTACAGCTCCCTTAAACCAGTAGTACTCCTTGTATTAAAAAGAAATAATTATTACAGATTGCTCCCACTGTTGATACACTAAATGAATTAACTATTTTTCAACCCCCTGGGTCGAGACATCTTTCTGGATATATACCTACAAGTGATAACATCCCATCCTATTACAAAGGGCAGCCATGAAGATCTCTGATCTTCAGGCGCCCTGAATAACATTGTTTGTTACAAGACGTGGCATGATACAATTATAGAAAACGCAAGAAGACTGTTGACTGGCCCAGAAGTAGCGATCTTCTCAGATCGCCATAATATTCGAGCAGCTATCCTGAAGATCCCTCGTTCATAGCACATTCTGTTACGGCTGCTCTGACCGGCTCTTGTCTGGAATATCACGTACCTCAATCGATGATGGACAGGTTGAGGATCCCTTTTGTGTCACGACCATCCCTCGTCCCTAGACTTGTTCAGCTCCATTCCCCTGTATTCTGCTCATCTCACATTATCTTCATAGATCACACATATTAGCACAATTTCGAGAGATAAATAGCCTTAATTGTCACAAGAATAAGCATTAACTAAGGTAAAATAATAATCAGTCTTACCTTGACAAATTAAGGAATAAAGTGAAGAAATTCAGTCTGATTGGCATGCTAAGCAGTGTAAAACAAGGGAAGAAGGGTGATTAAAGATGGTTAAAAAGGGACCAAATTTGGACTCAACAGTCAGAAGCATTATATGAAAAAGACTGATTTGTTGCTTCAACTCTTTGGAATAGATCATTTTCACTTGCTTCAACTCTTTAAATCTAGGAGGAGATTATTAGCAGGTCCTGTGGTGAAATCCAAAAATCTCATATCTTTTGAAAACTCGGTACCTGATGTTCCTTATCAACAAAAGTATAAGAGGCTCCCAAGAAATAACATAAATAAAAGTTGAATTCATCAAATATACAATGCATGATTTTACTACTCCTGAGTATCTGTAAATACAAAAATTGCTTGTTTAGATGGATTAATTACATGCTGTAGGTTTTTAGAGGCTTCTCAACAATACCTTGAAAATATTCTATGAACATCTAATCCACTGCAATTTTATCCTTGGGTTCAAGAACATTTCTATTGCTAATGTTGGCAATGACTGCAGTACAGTCATGGCTCTGGTGTGGATAATTCCTTGAAATTTGTTTGATGATTAAAACCAGAGTTTCTATGGTGATATAATCCTTTCCCATCTTGAGGAATTGAAGAATTCGATCAACAATACTGTTGACATCACACTACTATTAGGAAATTTTTCCAACTTCTTGGATAGATTCTGTTGTAATGGCCAAATAAACATTTGCAACATATTCACTTACCACATTATCATATGTATTTCTCTCATTTTCCATGACTCTAAGCATCTTATGTTTCAATTTCTTCACAAATAAGGGTCACTACTGTGATAATAAAAATGCTTATAATTTGATAAAAATAGGATTCAAGCAGATGTGGATGGCTAAAGACTGCAGATGATTTTTTTGAGCCTCTTGAACTCACCAAAGTGAGTAATCCTTTTGGTACTATCACATATTTTATCATGAAAATGGGATGATGATACCATACAACTCAACATGCTGAATAAGGATGGACAGATCTTACATGGCAGGTGTTGAATAACATTTCATAGCCTTAAACTTTGTATGTGTAAATGGAATTCCATAAATAATTTTCTAATGAAATGAAGAAAGGAAACTGTTGGCACTGAATCTTGAGAGTGTTTGTAACTCCCCCTAGATCAAACAAAACCAAATTTAAAAATAAAATAAAAAACTGTTGTGCCAAATTTTGTGTCGTATTTGCTCTTTTTTTTGTGAAACTGCTTGGTAGGTTTTGAACAAGCCTTCATGAACCTTGAACTTTGTACTTGTAAATATAAATCCACACCAAAATACGAGACCCAGTTCTTAGTGAGGCTCTTATATTCCATTGAAGAAGCAATGCATCCCACGTGGGGAGTCAGAGTGGAAGGCGTAAACATGCCATAGGGCCCGAAGGGAATTGGAACTTAAAACTAATTTTTAATCAAATAATCAGGGTAGGGAACTTTCACATTCCACTTAAGCAGGATGGAGACATGCTTTATTACCCTTATGAAGAAATAGCTTCTTGTAGGCAGTTCAAATGGGGAATATGAACCTCATCATGATTTTCTCTATCCTTTGCTTCATCGTAAATGTGCTTTTCATGGTCAACTAAATTCCTTCCTTCTGAAAGTAATAGATCTTGATAAGAATATGCCTTTATGTAACTGTAAATTATAAGAACACTATAGAATACCAGTCTCTCCAACCTTTTTGATAGGTTTAGTCCATCTCAAAATCTTACTAGAATCTAAATTTTAGTGTAGTCTCATTTTAGGTGACCATACATTCTAAGGAAAGTTCAGTTCTTATAAATGGTTATTTCTCTCTGTGAAATGTTGTCTAGTCATCATGGAAGTTGTTTCATATCCTGTACATCTCAACATAGAGCTGATATATATTTTGTTATACCTAATAGTTTATAATTTTTTCCAGTTTAATTCATGCTTAACTAGTTGTCATGCCTTTCAAATAGTTGGTATCATCACCTAGAAGCCAAATATAAAACCCTTTAAAGGTTTTTGTAAATATGCAATGTTGTAGAAGCAGGGTATTTCTCTTTATATTTCCAACATGAATCTTTAATTATTGAATCCACTATTAGGTTCTCTTATAGCCAAGGAATAATGATTCACAAAGCATAAATCCTCCATACAAAATGGTACCTTTGAAATAGTAAATGATTCAATGCTAAATACTTGCAATACTTGCAATTCCCCAAGTCAAAATACTTGCAATTATTTGAACTGGGTCTAGAGATCATTCTTGCAATACATTACGGTGCAGAGAGAGTCAAGTCTCTAATTTTGCAAATGATAATCGTCGAGTCTCCATTACCAATAAGTTTTTGAATCTTCCTGGATCTTAGAATTTGTATCACTTGATTTAAAGATAATGCTTCTTTGTTATTATAGGTCACTACAACAAATCTTGGAATTAGCGTCCCATTGAGCGTCCCTTTTTAGTGTAATTTTTTTTTTACATTGAGTGGTCAAACTAGATGCTAAATGGGACGTGTCATGGACAAAACTTAAAGTGTCCCAAAAAATGTCTTTTTTTTCTTCCTAAATAGCATCCTTTATGACGTCCAAAATAGCGTCTCTTTTCTTGCTTCTAGAATAGCGTCCAACTTTGCTTCCTAAAAAACATCAAGGTTTGCTTCCAGAATAGCGCCCAACTTTGCTTCCTAAACAACGTCGAGGTTTGCTTCCTAAATAACATCCTTCTTTCCTTCCTAGTGAGTGTCCTCTTTTGCTTCTTAAATGACACCACCATTAGTGCCATATTTGCATCCTTAATAGCACCATGTTAGAATCCAAATTAGCATCCATTTTTTCTACCACTTTAGCATCCCATTTTGCACCATGTTTTACTTCTAAATATGTGCCAATTTTTGCTTCAAAATTTGCACCAATTTTTTCTTCCTTTTTTGCATCATGTTTTGCTACCAAAATGACACCAAATATTTTTTCTATTGTTGCACCATATTTTTCTTCCTATTTAGCACCATGTTTTGCATCCAAAGTAACATCTTATTTTGCTACCATATCAACGCCATGTTTGGCTTCATCATTAGCGCCATGTGTTGCATCCTTTTTAATGCCTAGTTTCACATCTCCCATGTTTTGGTCACAAATTTAGTCATTTTTAGTATTTAACCGATATTTTAATATCATTAGGGCATGGAGGAATCGAACCACCAACATCTTTCTTATAAGGCAGGTGCTCTTCCATTGAGCTACAACCCCTTAAGAATTTGAGAACCTAACTTACAGAGTCCTCTATAATGGTAAAAATGATCAATACACAACTTTGAGTATCTAATGGTCGAACAAGGCAACAGAGAAAGAGGATTTTGTAATACTAGAAAGGACACTCATCAACATCAATAGTGTTGCATGTATCAGAAGATGACAATGTAATAGTACCAATTTGGTTAACTAAAATCATGTAGCTTGGGAATTCTGGTTATATTAAGACCTGATAAGCCATGTGATGAGCACTACGCATTAGTGCATGCACATGACCAGAGAAAAAAGAAATGTTCCATCAGTCTAGCTGGAAGCCAAATTATCACAGCCTGGTTACAAAAATGTAATATGTTGCACCTCATTCTAGTAGACAGACAATTCTACTATTGGTCCAAGGTGCATGTGATTACACATGATATAAGTTATAACTTATGTACCAACATAGTTACCTGCATAATATTAGTTGTAAAAGAGTGGGGAAACAAGCGTGAAAAAAAAGAGAGTGTGCCTTGAAACATATTTTATATCATTGTAATGAATTGTGAATTGTCAATTCAAGCATTTAAAAGCATGAGAATTGAGAATTAACTATAGAAATGCATCTGGGAAATAGCATGAGTGCTATAAACAAACTTAATTCCAATTCCTTTAAATATTTGTAAGGCACAACAGGAACAAACCACTCACTAAATATGTTGGGTGGTGGGGGTTGAAGGTATTATGGAATGAATTTTCAGTGGAAATAGCATACACCAAGAATCTACAATATCTTCCTAAACATAAAAAATGTCGAGTACAAAAGAGTAATGTGGCTGAAATACACCGAGTGAATAATGGTACTCATTATGATCAAGGCATCAAAGGGATCAAAAATAAAGTTCAGAGAAAAGACTAGTACCATTTCTAAAATACTGACCATTCCAAGAAATCCCTAGGAATGGTTTGTTGGCATCCATTTCTTGTCATTTTTGGGGAACTTTTCTAGGTTGTATCCTTCAGGAGATGGGTCATTCCCATAAAACAAATGCAATAACAATCATTTAATCCTATAGATCATATTTTATGCCCTCATTTGGATATAAAGGAAATGAGCGTAAAGTTTAAGAAAAACCAACAAGAAGCTTAGGTTAGTCTCACCTAATATATTGCTAGTAATCAAAACTTAACAAAAGTCAACTATGATAATTCATCTAGTTATCAGTCAGAAGCTAAAGTTATCAGGATATAGATTGATATATCTACATATATGAGAACAAATTGGATACAATATGGTTGGATATGTATATACAAAAATACATGTAAAATATGTGTGAGCGTGTAAAATACATGTATTTCCTAATATTTCCACAGTTTTAACAAAGTATTTCCCTTGGCTTAATGCATTTCCTAATAAAATGTTCTACAAAAATAGCTATTGACCCATTTTCCATTTTTCATATGGCATAGAGTTCCTATTCAAAACGTTCTTAATCTCATAGCTTGGCCCAGTGGAAGGGTGCTATCCTCAGTGGATGTTATTGAATAGTTAAAAAATGTATAGCTGTGTTTTTTTCAAAATAAGGCCCAAATACATACAACTAACAAAGGTTTTCTTAATTTCATATAAACTAAATGTGCACCTTGTGAATATGACCTCGCTTTTGAAAAACCTATCCTCTTATGTTCCAATAGCCTGAATAAAATGCTCCACCTTGTCCAATAATACCTGCATGATAAAATGTTTCACATTTTAGTGTGATGTCAGCTTAGCTGGAAATGCTAGCTGTATCCAAACCAGTTAACACCCTTTCATTCAATGTTCAGTAATTTCAAACACAGGATACATCCTATAGCCTTTATAAAAATCCATGTGCATTTGAAATTTTAGAAAGAGAAAACATTATACAACATTATTGCCAACAATTGGATAAAAATAGTCAAGATGAACTCGGTATCATTTCCATCAATTTGGGGACATGATTTCTTGTGATTCAAGTGATAATTAAAACTTCAAAGGCCACACAACTTCAAATTTCAAGATTTAGAAGACCAAAGTGAAAATATCACAATATCTAGTAACATATAGTGAAGTCCTTTGGTCAACGTAATATTTGCCAACAAAAATTATATAATAAATGCAATCAATGTCATAATACCTCGCCTGCATCTGTCAAACAGGCACCCATTGTACTGAATTATTTCTTGTATACAGCCATGAGCAAATTAATTGAAACCTGTAAAATAGAAAATAGCCACCAACAAATTATCTTCCTGGAGAATATTGTCACAGAACCAAAATAGAGAATGTGAGCTGTAAAAACAGATCTATAATAAATTGTCAACACACTAGAGATAATCATGCTTAGAAGTTAGAACAACAATCAACTTGGACATAAAAATATTCCAAGCGTTTCAAGTTAAATGAATTTCATAACAGAATGTAAATTTAGATAATATTTATTCAGCGACTATTTAAGGAATTCAAATAGAATATAGGAGGTGTAACATCTCAACATACAAACCTCACAAATTTCCAATGTAGGAATTTGTGGAAGGAAATCATTGCCAACAAAGAAACAGACGAAGACAAAATCATCCACAACCCGTTCAAAATCGATCTCTATTGGAGATTTTGGAATCTTCATATCATACTCTAAATATTCACATAAAACCCAGATGTTGACGAACTGCCAAATATTTGAGATATTAGAAACAAGTTAGATGTAAAAATAATAGTAAAACATCCACATGATCTATAAAAATCTTGAAACTTGCTTTAATTATCATGACCTAAATGTGACCGTTATTAGTATTCAATGCAACCATACAACATTAACAAAAAGAAAAAACCTCCAAGCATGCATAACCAAAATCCTAACATAAAAAATTATACATATATCCGACTTACCTGATAAGGCTTTTTAGGATTAACATTCAATTCACCACCTTTCTCATCAAAATATCCTTGCTTTCTTTTTGGTTGTCCTTCACATGCATTTTGCAAAATGACCAACCCGACCACAAACGAAGCATTTGTCTTGTTGTCCAGGCGTAACCACAATCTACACAATTACATATATAAGGAAAGAGGAAATGTTATCATATTCTTCTCACTATTTTTTAAGACTATAGTAAAAGAGATGACAATGCGATCTGAATGCATTTCAGTCATACAAACCTATCAGGCAATTTAAAAATTTCATCTTGAACAAAGGATGAGTGTTAATTTCTACTTTTCATAAAGGATAAACTGTTAAAAGAGAGTCTCTACTTTTGTGGGGATGATTTTGTCACTGACCATGATTGGATATGGTGCATGTGTAGCATTTCTAAGCATAACTCCTACCCGCAATGGTTTTTGGTATTTGTCTCCCGGTAACATAGAGTAAAGCCTAGAAATGGGGTTAAGTATTGAAATTTGAACATATATGAGTATAAATCCTAGACATAGTGCTTGTAATCATGCGCAAGCACTAGAGAATTGTTTCCATGTCAAAATTAATTGACACTAACATAAGAGGGCAACCCACACTTCCTCTTGTGAATTTTCTATGTGACGGTATTGCCTGTTGGGGACTCACTAAACAAGGGAAGACTAGATTTCGACTTGGAATTTTCTATGTGATGGAATTTCCTGTTGGGGCCTCACTAAACAAGAGAAGACTAGATTTCGACTTGTATTCCCTTGGCTACCAAGATAGGCCATCTCCAAGTCTAATGATGAAATAGATTTTCCTGTTGAAGATGGGAATGAATTTTGATTGAAGAGTTTAGATCTAAAGATTGCTCAAAGTAGAGAATCAATGAGCAGACTTCTGTGCTATGGGAACAAGCGAGCAAAAAACTAGAGCCATAGCCATAGCCAAAGTTAGAATTGTAGCAAAGAGCCAGATTTGACAACCATATTACAAAGAAGTATATGTAAGGCACATTGATCCAAAGTGTGGTTTCCTTCTAAGTTTTTGGAGACCAAAAAGCCTCTAAATGGAAAAGTGTAATCTAAAATGGGTACAAACATTCTGAACAAAATGAATGGGTTTTAAAGCTTAGTACACAAAAACAATTTGACAGTGTATGAGGGTTGAAACAAAAAATACAATGCAGGCAATACAAAATTAAATGAGAAAAAACATAAAAAAATAATTAAATGAGAAAATAAAATAAAAAATTCTAGAGAAGAGAGATGGGAATAGGAAATGAAAGGTGAGGTCTTTGGAGCTTTATTTTCTTGTAATTGCACTTGCAAACGGTTTTTGTTGGCAAATAGATGAGGATGCACAAAAGCTAAGCTGTCTAAATTGTTGAATGGTCATGGAGCCATGAGCTACATTGTAACTTAAAATTGTTTAAATGAAGGTTGAAAAACATTTGAAGCTGCTTTTCATATTTGGGTTTTCAGGGTAAAATCTTGGAGTTTTATTCTGTGTAATGGTATTGTTGCATTTTGCTTCCCTAAAGAATAGTTATGATAAATTTCAGAATAGAAACAAGCCTAGCCCATCATATTTCTATTTCCAAGAGGAAAATATCTGACACCATTCATTTAATGGTGTCCATGAGATCAATGGTTGTAATAGTATGGTTGTTGAGCTACGTTCTATCCTCCTAATTGCATAAATAATTACCCATGCATGTTCTAAGAGGTCACTGAGAAACCAATAGGATGTACGAATCCCTTTTATGGTCGTACGCATAGGAGGGTTACCCACAATGACTTGACATGACTTTCTCATTATAGAAACTTCCCGGAATAAACATCGGGGTATGACATGACTCAAATACATTACAATAAATACCAGAATAAAAATCAGGTTACAATACATAAGAAATACAAATGAATACATTTTGAATTTACAATTACATCAACAGGTATGACCTTTACTAGGAGAGTCTAATAACCTTAGTGCCCCGGAACTACGGGGACTTTAACCCTTAGACAATCGAAGGGTTACCCACAATGACTTGACATGACTTGTTTACATTTTTTATCCTCTCGATCTGAACATCGGGGAATGACAACATGACTCAATTACATTATAGATACATCCTGGAATAAACATCGGGTTACAATACATAAGATACATAGATGAATACATTCCGAAGCTACAAATACATCACACTCCCTCTTAACTAGGAAGGTATTCTTTTGACAAAATTTTCAGCGATGGTCTTCTTCTATGGATCATCTCGTCATCTGTATCTTCAAGTATTCTTAGTCTTCAACTCATCTTCATCTTCAATTCATCTTCAGCTTCAAGTCATCTTCTTCTTTAAGTAATATTCATCTTTGGATCTGGATCATCACCCGATCTGGATCATCACTGGACATCATCTCTCGATCTGGATCATCACTCGATCTGGATCAATACTGGGCATCATCACTAGATCTGGATCATCACTCGATCTGGATCAACACTGCTGGATCATCATCATTGGATGTAGATCATCACTCGATCTGGATCATCACTGGGCATCATCACTAGATTTGGATCAGCATGGGTGCTATCTCATGATTCTTCTCATCATAGGAAGTTCTATAGAGCCAACCCTTTTTCATGCTGGTTGTAGGCCTAGCCTCCATGTAGGTCTTCTTCAGCACTTATATCTGATCAACCAATGATCAAACAAAGGCTCAACATTTCTATTTGATCAACACATGATCAAAGATAGATACTCCACTTACATCTGATCAACACATGATCAAAGAAAGGCTCAACATTTCTATCTGATCAACACATGATCGAAGATAGATACTGCATTTACATCTGATCAACACATGATTCAAGAAAGGCTCAACATTTCTATTTGATCAACACATGATGGAAGATAGATACTGCACTTACATATGATCAACACATGATCGAAGAAAGACTCATCATTTCTATCTGATCAACACATGATCGAAGATATATACTGCACTTACATCTGATGAACACATGATCAAAGAAAGGCACACCATTTCTATCTGATCAGCACATGATCGAAGATAGATACTGCACTTACATCTGATCAACCCATGATTGAATAAAGGCACATCATTTCTATCTGATCAACACATGATCGAAGATAGATACTGCACTTTAATCTGATCAACACATGATCGAAGAAAGGCTCATCATTTCTATCTGATCAACACATGATCGAATATAGATACTGCACTTACATCTAATCAACACATGATCAAAGAAAGGCACATCATTTCTATCTGATCAACACATGATCAAAGATAGATACTGCACTTACATCCGAACTGCTCATCAAAATGGCCAACACTCACATCTGACATGGGAGGAACTTAATCCTTTAGCCATGACAGAATGGTTTACACCTTACCTCTGATCAAGTGGGAACACATCCCTCTATCACATCAGAATGGCTTCTCAGTCCTAGACTGAGTTTTCCTGGTAACTGACCAGGTACCTCCATTCCCAGAATGGCAGTTGCCCTTACATCTGTCCTACTTGACAGAATGGCCAACACTCATATTTGACATGGAAGGAACCAATCCTCTCACCATGACAGAATGGCTCAACCCTTACATCTGAACATGGAAGGAATCAATCCTCTCACCATGTCAGAATGGCTATGGGTCTCATTACTTTCCCTTGGAGGAAACCTCAATCTGGAGAACACCAAGTTTCTCCCTAAAGTAATCAAACTTCAACCTAGCCAATGGCTTTTTCAATACATCAGCTATCTATTCCTCCATCACAACATACTAGAGCTTTACCGCTCCTCTCTACACCATATCCTTGATATAGTGGTACTTGATCTCAATATGCTTTGACTTGTCATGGAACACTAGATTCTCTGATAACTTCATGCAACTCTAGTTGTCACAATGTATACAAGTAGCATCTAACTGGAGATAAAATAAACCAAACAGTAGCTTCCTCAGCCATACTACCTCATGACTAGTTGAACAAGCTATGACATACTCTGCTTCAGCTGTACTCAGTTCCACACAGGATTGGTTCCTGCTAAACCAAGATATCACACCTGATCTCATACTGAAGCAACACCCTGAAGTGCTCTTCCTATCGATGGCACTGCTTGCCCAATCTAAATCAACATAACCCTCCAGGTTAATCTTCTGATTCACATCTTACTTGAGCCCATAATTAACTGTATCCTTTAGGTACCTCAAAATATTATTTGCAGCAATCAAGTGAACATGTCTCAGATCTTTCAGGAACTGGCTCAAGATGTTCACAGCAAAGCAAATTTCTGGTCTCGTGTTTGTCAGGTACATCAAGGACCCAATCATCTGACGATACATCATAGCATCAACTGACTCTGATGAAGCATCGTTCAATAGCTTCAGGTTCGATTCCATAGGTGTGGCCATAGCCTTGTATCCCATCATCCCAAACCTCTTTAGGATCTCTACTGCATACTTCCCTTGTCCAAGGAGGATTCCATCTGCACTCTGCCACACCTCCATACCTAGAAAGTAATGCATCATCCCCAAGTCCTTCATTTTGAACTTGGTAGCAAGATTTCTCTTCGTATTAGCAATCAAACCATCCATACCTATCACAAGTAGATCATTTACATATAGTATAAGTATCATTGGCTTTCCATCTTCAACCTTATAGTAAAGGTTGGAATCTTCTTTACTCTTCATAAAGCCCAAACTGGATAGAAAGCTGTCAATTTTTCTGTACCAGGTTCTGGGTGCCTATTTCAAACCGTATAGGGATTTCTTCAATCTGCACACATGAGACTCCTTGTCATGAGTCTCAAAATCAAGTGGCTTCTCTACATACACTTCCTCTTCAACTACACCATTCAAGATAGCAATCTTGACATCCATCTGGTGTGTCTTCCATTTCATTACTACAGCCAAAGCTAGTATTGATCTAAAGGAAGTGTATCTGGCTATAGGTGCAAAGGCTTCTTCATAATCTATTCCTTCTTTATGAGAGAAACCCCGAGCCACAAATCTTTCCTTATATTTTTCAATGCTATCATCTGCAACATGCTTGATCTTGTAGATCCATTTGGAAGTTACAATTGACCTCCATTTAGGTCTTGGGACAACATCCCAAACATCATTCTTCATGATCGATTGATACTCTTCGATCATAGCATCCTCCCATCCTTTCCATTATGTCGCTTCTTCATAACTGGAAGGTTTTTTATCAATGAAATCACATAGTAAAGCTACATACTCGGAGTAGGATCTAGTCCTCTTCCTTTCTCTGTGATTCTCTTCTGGAGCCCCATATCTTTCTGCACCTTGGATAATTTCACGTACCCAAGCAGGTTTCCTCTTATGAGGATTCTTCTCTAGAGGTGGATCTACAATTCTTTGTGGTTCTTCAAAATCTCAATCTACTTCTTCAGTTTCTTCATTCATGGTTGTATCATGAATTCTGGGTGCTTTTGCTTCTTCAGGTTCTTCAACAGGTTTTGTTCTTGATTTGTTGTAAGTTGTGTCTTAATCAAATTTCATATCCCTACTGATGTCAATCTTCTTGTATCCTAGGAAATATATTATGTAAGCCTTCGAGCTTTCAGAGTATCCCACAAATATACCCTTCTTTCCTAAAGGATCTAATTTTGTTCTCTTCTCTTTTGGAATGTGTATGTACTCCAGACAACCGAATATTCTGAGATGGTTGACTTTTGGTTTCTTGCGAGAGAAGACTTCTTCAGTAGCATTGTTCTCGAGTACTATATGTGGAGTACGGTTATGTACATACACCACTGTTCTGGAAGCTTCAGCCCAAAGATGCATAGGAAGGTCTTGATCATGAAGCATAGCTCTTGTAGCTTCCATGATAGTTCTGTTCTTCTGTTCCACAATCCCATTCTATTGTGGATTATAAGGAGTGAACAACTCCCTCTTAATCCCTGATTCTTTTCATAGCTCTTTCAATTCATTCGAAGTGAATTCTCCACCATTGTCCGATCGAAATTTCTGGATCTTCTTTTCAGTGTGGTTCTTGATCAAGGCTTTGAATTCCTTGAATTTGTTGAATAATTTGTCTTTGTTCTTCATGAAGTAAACCCATGTCTTCCTAGAAAAATCATCAATAAAAGAAACATAATATGCATACCCGCTTAGTGATCTTGATGACATAGGACTGCATACATCAGAGTGGATGATTTCTAGGATTCCTTCGGCTTTACTTTCGTTGCTGGGAAATGTCTTCTTTGTGTTCTTTCCTTTCACACATCCTTTGTAGACCCCATCATGTTTTCTTGGAATTTTGGAAGACCTTCAACAGCTTTGCTTGCAATTGGTAGTGCTCTGTAATGCACATGTGCAAGCCTTCTATGCCAAAGTTCACTTGGCTCTATTGTGTCATGGACCAAGGCTTGTTCTGGATGGCCCTTTAATTTGTACAATCCTCCTTCTTGTTCTCCAATCACCACTGCATCATCAATAGTCTTTCCTCTTGGCCACATGATGACTTGACCATCTATTAATGCAACCCTCATTCCTTTTGCATCTAGTGTAGATATGGAGAGGAGGTTCTTCTTGAGTCCTGGCACAAACAATACTTCCTTCATTGTTAAAGACTTTCCAGAATCTAGTTTATAGGAATATTCTCCACTACCTTTTATTGGATATTTGTAGTCATCACCTAGCTTCGCCTTTTGAGGTGATTCATGTTCTGACAGTCTCACAATGGATTCCTTGAATCCAGTCATGTGTTTTGAAGACCCACTTTATATAAGCCAATCATCACTTCCATGAGTAATGTTACTATGAGAGTAGAGATCAAAACATATTCATCCTCCTTTGAAGAATCTTCACTTTCATATCTAGTTCTTTTCTTGGATGGTTCATCATCATCTGCAGCATGAGCATGATGCCTTCTTTTGTTCCCCTTCTTCTTATGAGAGTGAACCTTGTTCTTAGGATAGTATTTTGTAAAGTGTCCTCTTTCATCACATGTATAACATCTCATTTTACATGGGTCCCTTCTAATGTTATCTCTATGATGAGGATCCTTACCTTTCGAGTAATGAGACCTTCTTCTGCGTTTCTTGGAGTGAACTGTGAGATCTTGATCTTCACTTCCCATCTTCTCTTCTTGAGCTGCTATCTAAGAATATTCTTGAGAGAATTCTTCCCATAGTCTTCTGAACTTAAATAGCTTCTTTCTAGCACAAATCCCTTGAATGAAAAAGTCCCATGTCCTAGGGAGACCATTCAATGTGGTCATCACAATTTCTACATTCTCCACTTCTTCATCTACTGCTTCTAACTGTTCCTTGATCTAAGAAACCCTTGTGAAGTAATACGGGATGGTATCTACATTCTATATCTTCACATTCTTCAGTTGATTCCTCAGATTCATCTTCTGATTTATGTTCTCCCCTTCAAACAATTTGGTTAGGACATCAAACATATATTTAGGTGTCTTGAGAGAGGACACCTGTGGGATAAGGTGATGTTTCATAGAATAAGCAATGATCCTCTTTTCCATAACCATCTTCTTCTTATGTAAGCCCTTAGCCTCATATCCCTCTGGAACTGGAACCTCCTCATGGATGTAGGAGTCTAACTCATTTTCTTCCAGGACCAGGGTGATCCTATACTTCAAGGATCGGAAGTTATCAGCTCCCTCAAGCTTTTCATCAAGCTTGGTATGATGAGACATCTTAAGCTGAGAACCTCAAATGGAAATACAAAATATTTAGATCTTACCAGGTCAAGATGTTAAATTTGGATTTGGAGCTGAAATCTCGTAGTACTGGATCAGGAGCAAATTAGGGTTTTGCTTTTCCAGAGATCTATCCACCCAAATGACTTGAATTTTATCCCTAAATTCGATTTTCAGGAGGATATCAATCCAGGCCTAGGTGTTGGGGTTCGGACCTTAAAGGTCCTTAATTTTGGCAACTCCGCGGTTTTGGTGCAAAGCTTGTAAGTGGAGTTGCGGTCCAAAATAGTCTTAGGGGCTTCAGGGTTGCGTCGAAGCCCCTCTTTTTGTAAATGACCCATGGTTTAAGCCCATGGTTTAAGCCCATGGTATTGTAATAGTGCACTTGTATAAATAGGCACTTATGTAAAGGAGTCAAGGAGGTTTTTTGTGGTTGATAATTTGATGTGAAGGAACTAAGACCTATTTTTAGGGTTTAAGGCTAAGTCCCAGCTGAGTGCGTGGACAACCTTTGCAGCTGAGTGCACAGAGGGTTTGTAAGAAAGGTTCTACAGCTGAGTGCACAGATCTGCAGCTGAGTGCGTAGATCAGAACTGTGTCATTTGTAAAGTGTTGAATATAAATGCAGTTCTGTGGACGTAGCCCCTACACTGGGGGTGAACCACGTATATCTTGTGTTGTGGTGGTTCTTATTATTTTGTTTCTGTTATGTTTTATGCATTTGATAAGTAGATGAATGATAAAGTAAGATAAGCTGTTAAGTATTAACTTCGCTATGAATTCCTAGTTAAGGGTTAAGCAAGAAACTATCTTTTTATCTAAACTGCGAAGCTATTTAAGTAAAAGTCGAACCTTTGTATTGCATGATTATTAGTTGTTAAGACTAAAGGTACAGTAATATCCCTCTTTTTCCTGTAGAAACCTGATTCTGTGGCACCCCATAGCTGTTTCAGGTGAGATTGCAACCTGTTCACAAGTTGTTTCCGAAAGGGCCAACACCGTGGGTCTGTTTGTTGGTATGAGATAGAAGTATAAGAACCTGGGTCTGCCCTAACCACCAACAAATTGGTTCCACTGCCGGTTGAACCAGTATCTGCTTCAAGAGGGATCTACGTCGTACCTGGAGGGATATGGTTTGGAGACCATTAGTAAAAGAAATCAGTGACTGGATTGAAGATACCTATCTGAAATTTGCTGAATAAGAAAATAAGGATCCTTATCGTAGCTCAGACGACTTCTTGCAAAGGTACGTTTTTTCTGATATTTATGAAATTTTCTTTGGTAGTATCCACATAGAATTGCACTAGTGGTTATCCAGGTTGACAAAAAGAAAGACAAACTTCAAAGAAGATCAGTCTCCTGACTGGACCTCGGAAAGGATCAAGCTGTTGAAAAGTATGAACAACACGGTCTCAAGAGCTGTTGACTTCTGGACAACGCGAACCGTAGAAGCATTTGTGACGAAGTTCACCATCGACACACATACTTCTTTCAGCGAAGTAGAAAGACAGTTTTTCAAAGGACGTAGGGGTAAGTACCTAAATTCATTAAGTCTAAAAATTAAGATGCTCTTGGCTGAGAAAGGCATATTGCTTATCGAATCAGATTGCTAGATTTATTGCTACTAACCTATGTTTGGAAGCGAAAGTGACTGCGACAAGCAAAGTGGTTTGCTTCGCAACGGTAAAAGATACAAGAGAAATCGTGAATCCTATACCCTAGGCTAGAATACCGATTATACCTCATTAAGTCTAGAAGAATCTGAATCTGAAGAAACCCATTTTGTTAGAAACCCTCCTATAACCTAACAACAAAGATCTGTTATCCCTGAAAACCCGTCGCAGTCTGAAAGTAACCCTATCCCGAGTAGTCATGTGGTAGGTCAGTCTAGCTTAGAAAGTTCCCTTCCTCCTGTTACCATTATCCCCCCTCCTCCCCCCCCTCGATCCACTATGACCCATGTAAATGATGATATCAAACTCCCAGTCTTTAAAGGAATGGGATCAGAGGATCCAGAGTAGTTTTGGTTCTTATGCGAAGTTGTTTGGACTGCTAAGAATATTATGGATCAAAATACAAGAAGAGCGTAGCTGGTCACCTCTTTCAAAGATCAAGATTTGACCTGTTTTATGAAGTTTTCCAGTACCCAGAACTATATCTTCGCTGAAAGTAAAAAAACAATGATCAAAGAATTCAAGAAGCCTAAATCAGAGTCACAATGTATAACTGAACTAAAAGAAATTCAGCAGAAGCGAGGTGAATCAGTTTGGGACTTTGATCAAAGGTTCAAGGTTCTGTTGGACCAAGTTAGCTTCACTATTGGACAAGAACAACATAAAGAATGGTTCATCACAGAACTATTGCCTCATATTAGGACTCCACTTATGCAACAGAAGGTTGCTGATCAACAAGAGGCTTTGGAAATTGCTATGAAACTTGAAACAGCTCCTGTTGGAGATAAATCTGGAATAGCCCAAATACAATCACAGTTAGCAGAAATGGCTTTGGAGCTTCGTGACATGAAAAAAGGGAAATCTATTCATGAATAGGTTTGGTGTACATGATGTAAGACAGAAGGTCATGACAAAGAATAGTGTCATGCATTAAGGATTTACCTGAATATTGGTGCACCAAACCCGTTTAACCCTAATGTCCTATATTGTGAGATCTGTAGAAAAACTGGCGAGCATCGACCTGAAGATTGCTATCTGCTACAGAGATATGTTCAAGTACCTAAGAATCCCTACTACAAGTTCTGTAAGTCAGTTGGACACAACGAAGATGAATGTCGTAGCTTTGACCTCATGAGAGAGAAAACCTATGATGCTTATAGGGTACAACCTGACACACAAGGAAATGATGGATATGGCTACTGGGGTAGTAAATCAGGTCGAGGTAATTTCAGAGGTCGTGGTCATGGTGGCATGCCTGGAAGAGGTCGAGGCCAGGTTATTTTCTATAACTGTAATCAGGCAGTACATGTAGCTAGAGATTGTCAGAACCCAACTACGACATGTCGATATTGTAGAGCAGTCGATCATATGATTGAACAATGTCCACAGTTGATAGCCAAGATATAAGAAATAAATGGCCCTCCTACTCAGAATGTTCAGATGATTGCTGTAGAGAAAAGACCTGTCCCAGCCCTTAACATTGTTACAAGGAGTGGAGCTATGACGGAAGTGCAAAATAAGGGGAAACAGGCTGACGAGGCTTGGGTCCGCAAGACCCCAGAGAAAATTATAGCCTTCAATGTTGGAAGAGAGAAAGGAACATTTATGGAAGCTAAAAAAGACTTTTCTGATCCGAGAACATCAGTAGCAACTATGCAACAGCATCAACAGCAGCTACAGTTTCAAGAAGCTTCGCCATATCAAGTAAGTACACTAACATAATTTTTAGAGAGTTGCATGAAGCTATTAAGAAATCAGAATGCTTTGAATGAGTTACAGAAAGTTATTGCATCCTGTGAACCTCAGCAAAGCTCTGATAGAGGAAAAACTATTAATAGAGTTAGAAGGACTAGAAGAGAAATGAGATTGCATGCTCAAATAGGAGATTATGACATGACTGATATCATTTTAGATCTAGGATCAGAAGTGAATGTACTAACTAAGAATACATGGGAACAAATGGGGAAAATGGTCCCCTATATAGTTGAGATTAGCCAATCAGTAGAAGATTGTGCCCTTGGGAAGATTCCCTAGTGTACCAGTGGATATAGATGGAGTTAGTACCTTAGCAGATTTTGAATTTATTGAAATAATTGATGATAGAAAACCCTATACAGCCTTTCTAGGAATTTAATGGGAAATACACAACTATGCAGTAATCAACCTTAAGAATAGACAAATGAATTTTGAAGGAAAATGCTTGAGAGTGATAGTATCGTTGGACCCTTCTCAAGGAGAAAGGTACACAGAGCCAGTAAGAGATGAAGATCAGGATGTTTTGGATCATATTTACAACATCACAGCTAAAGAAGAAGACTATGTTAACCCTACTGCTGAAGGTATAATGGATTGGCAGTGTGATAGTTCTTGCATGACTGATTCAAATGAAGGTTTAGAGAATTGACATAATAGACTTTATGAGCTACATGGACATCGATGTGCAAGAATTACCAAGTCTCTCAGATGGGTTGGCTCACAGACAAGAGTCTTACCTACTTTTGATAGATTGACAGACCCAGAATATTTTATTGTACAATTCTTAGAACAAGTACCAGATTCAAATAAAATGGAGACTCTAGATTCAATAGTTAGACCCACAGCTTCTAGATGTTGGAATGGTCATAAAAAGTATATTCATAGTTGGGGATCTTGTCAAAAGTTTCTTCTCCTGAGATTCATGGATCAACCTCAGGAGGTACGAAGCATATTTAATGGTAATAATAGCCCTTAGGAACATTTAGAGCAGTTTTATGAAGCATGGAAGCAGGTACCTTGTGAAGAATGGGTACATAGGTTTGTACACACTCTGGAACCTGTAGCAAAGAACTGGTATGCAGAGCTGGAGCTTCGCCATGGTACTGTAAGTTGGGATAGTCTTGTTGATAGTTTTGTGCTCACATTTTCTATTAATGAGGTTTTCCCTACTTTGGACACAGCTGTTAGGCTGATCCATACGACGGTGTTTGATGATAAGGAAATAGCAGAGTACCAACCTGATTGGAAGGAACAAGAAGCTAATGCAGTAGAATACTATAACCTCACCATTGATGAAGATGATGACCCTCGCAACATTAATATTCCTGAGTCAGAAGGAAATTGCAAAGTACATGGACCAGCAGTCGAATCACCTAAAGTGACTCAGCCCTTGAAGACAAGGAAAGTAAACATTGGATCAGAAGAAAATACTAAGTATGCTACCATTGGATATTATTGGGACAAAGAAATGGTGAGCAAAGTGACTGAACTTCTCCATGAGTATCAGGACTTATTTCCGATGAAGTTCTCAGAAATGAAAGGTATCCTTGGTGATATAGGAGTGATTAAAATCCCTTTGAAAGATGATGTGAATCCTGTGAAGCAGTGCCCTTATAGACTGAATCCTAAGTATAAATAAAAATTCAGGATGGAGCTAGATAAGATGCTCCCTGTAGGAATCATTGAGGCCATCGAAGAAATTCTGTCGTGGTGTTAGAATGTGTCAAAGGGAAAGAATATTGTCGAATAACCCGCCGTGACGATTGAAGAGCTTGATCAGGCTCTGACGAAGTCCACAGAAGTATTAACCAACAAATGGTCAGAGTTTGCAGCTACACACCTTGATGCGCTCACTGGCGTAGCGCAGCGAATTACAGAACTGAAGGAGTTAGCAGAAAGATCAGCGACTGGCGCTGTAGAAAGAAGTGCCCCAATAGGCGCATAGCTAGATATAAGACAATGGCTAGCCAGAGATAACAGAGGACAAGTACCAAGTGCAGCCCTCATAATAACTGACGCAGCATCTCACTCGCAGATGAGCGTGATAGTTGGGATAGATTACACCAAGTTGTCTATGCCGGAGCTGCATCTTTGTCAATTGGAAATCATGAAGGAGATCCAAGAACAAGATATCTAATCACAAATGTAGTTAGAGAATACCATGAAGCACAGTAAGAGCCTCGTAGTGCAGTTATAAGAAGTGGAGCAGAAGAAGAGGAAAGCGGAAAACAAGCGGGATACACTAGCGTGAGCATTGGATGAGGCATGTCGAAGTCTCCCTGACTTCGACATACAGGATGAAGAAGTGTCGGAGCAAAGAATCGTCAAGCTGAAAGACTATGCACAACAGTCTCGAAGCCTGATAGAGAAGATGAAAGAAGAACATGAGGCTCAGATTGCAGAGCTTCAACTTCACATCATTCCTGAGAGCCCACCAGAGGCTAGGGAAAAGGGTCGCAGGGATATTTAGGCCTCAGCAACAAAGATCTCAGATCTTGTGAGTAGTGCAACAAAGCTGCTAGATGAAAGCGTCGAGGCCTGGGAAAACTTGCAGGACAACCCAGAAGTTGAAAAGTTGCAAGAAACTATCAAGCAGTGACAAATAGAGCTGGATGCAGTCAAAGTGGAAATCAATACATTGCATCCTATGCAGAAGATTCTTAAGGTAAAGCATAGAAATGAGCTCCAATAGGAAATTGAGTCTTGCAGAAGAAAAGAAACACTGTCGGTGAACTCTGTTCAGCCCCTTATTAATGAGGCCTTGGAGTTGAGCACTGCTTCGGACAACCAGCTTAACGTTTTGAAGGAGTATGATGCATGTGCCCAGGAAAAGGCCAATAAAGCATCTACAACAACATTGCAGGAGTTAGTAGAAAAGGAGCAAGTAGCCGAACATATCATGCGCAGCCTCAACAAGCAATTTACTATCTTCTCCAACAAGATTCTGCCACCAAAAAAGTAGCAGAGTGTCCCAGGACGGAACACTGGTGAGTCTTACGGGCTTGTTGGGGTTCGGACCTTAAAGGTCCTTAATTTTAGCAAGTCTGTAGTTTTGGTGTGAAGCCTGTAAGTGAAGTTGTGGTCCAAAATAGTGTTAGGGGCTTCGAGGTTGGGTTGAAGCCCCTCTTTTTGTAAATGACCCATGGTTTAAGCCCATGGTTTTTGGGAGCCCATGGTTTAAGCCCATGGTATTGTAATAGTGCACTTGTATAAATAGACACTTATGTAAAGGAGTCAAGGAGGTTTTTTGTGTATGATAATTTGATGCGAAGGAACTAAGACCTATTTTTAGGGTTTAAGGCTAAGTCCCAGTTGAGTGCGTGGACGACCTCTGTAGCTGAGTGTGTAGAGGGTTTGTAAGAAAGGTTCTACAACTAAGTGCGTAGATCTGCAGCTGAGTGCGCAGATCAAAACTGTGTCATTTGTAAAGTGTTGAATATAAATGTAGTTCTATGGACGTAGCCCCTACACTGGGGGTGAACCATGTATATCTTTTGTTGTGGTGGTTCTTTTTATTTTGCTTCTGTTATGTTTTATGCATTTTATAAGTAGATGAATGATAAACTAAGATAAGCTATTAAGCATTAACTTCGCTGTGAATTCCCAGTTAAGGGTTAAGCAAGAAAATGTCTTTTTATCTAAACTGTGAAGCTATTCAAGTAAAAGTCGAATATCTGTATTGCATGATTATTAGTTGTTAAGACTAAAGGTATAGTAATATCCCTCTTTTTCCTGTAGAAACCTGATTCTGCGGCACCCCATAGCTATTTTGGGTGAGACTACAACCTGTTCGCAGGTTGTTTCCGAAAGGGCCAACATTGTGGGTCTGTTTGTTGGTATGAGATAAAAGTATAAGAACCCAGGTCTACCCTAAGCACCAACACTAGGCTCACTAAAAAATTTCTCTTTGTGAAAAATCCCTAATTTTTGGCAGTAGTGTCGGGTCCAAAACTGAAAAACCTTAGAATTAGATTCTACTTCGAAGAAAGATGCTCCCTAAGGAGGAGAGTTATTCCACCTTACTTTTGCTGAAAATATGTGGAGGAAGATCCACAAACTAGGAATCCCTAGTTCCCGTAGCTGCACAGTGTCTTGTTCTTAGGTTAGCTCTGATACCATGTTAGTTTTTCAACATTAAGCTAGAATTATTAGGATATTTAACTGAGAGAATGATAAGTACAACAATCAAACACAAGAGACAATGAACACAGTGTTTTTCCTCGGGGAAACCCTAAATGGAGAAAACCCTGCAACTTCCTTAGAGATAGAATCAGCACCAAAATAGTAAAAACCCAAAACAGTAAGCAATATCCTAATAGCAGTAACCTTCTTCTTATCTAGCCCCAGTGTCTTCTCCTTCCTCAACTATGCGCTACACTTGAGTGTGTATGAGTTGTTTGTTAAATAAAGAGTCCAGATATCTATTTATACTAATCTCGGCATGACTAAAACCCTACTAGGGCCGACCTCTACTAGGAGAGTCTAATAACGCTAGTGCCCCGGAACTGCAGGGACTTTAACCTTTAGACAATCGGAGGGTTACCCACAATGACTTGACATGACTTTTTTACATTATTGATCCTCTTGATTGGAACATTGAGGCATGACAACATGACAAAATTACATTATAGATACATCCTGGAATAAACATCGGGTTACAATACATAATACACATAAATGAATACATTCTGAAGTTACAAATACGTCAACATAATCTAGGAAAGTGACATTTATACTATGGTGGTCAAGAGAGGATTATAAATAATCCTAACATGGATGAGAAACGCAGGGAGTTTGAAAAAAGAGATGCTAACAAAACAATCCATATTGAAGGACTACCTTTTATATAAATAAATACATAATATTATCATCTTAGTTCAGTAGGAGAATAGATACTACATCCTAGTGTCAGTACTCATGTTGTTCCATGTGTCGAACCCATGCCTTTGTGTGTAACTCGAGGATCTGAGGTAAGAACTGGAATTTTTTTACAAACTCTTATAGTTAATATAATAAGTAAAGGTAGTAGTAAACCTAGTCAAAGTAGTGGAATTAGTGAAACAAAAAAAAATAGTTAGCAGTACCCATGTGTTAGGGTACACATGGTACTCCCAAAGGACCGAACACCAAGAACAACCGCTTCACACAAACAGATCATAGATCAATACACCAATGTTTGTCACGTGGTTAAAAAAATTGAGAGGGAAATAGTCCACGGCCCTAGCCAAATAGCTACTTGGAGCAATTTATTATGTAAAAGAAAGAAAGTTACATGAGCTTCTCATAATCGATCAACTAGCCAAGGACCCTCTATGCTCTTTAAATAGAGATCATAGAACAATCAGCTGTTAAGCCACGGATCAATGGTAGGTATGATCTAAGATAAGTTGAACTTTAGGATCACTCTATGTCTAGAACATATCGTGACCGTTGGATTAGAATATTTACAAATGTATACTAATGCATACTAAAGAAACACACTTTTACCTAACGGATATATTACACAAGTTGATGTTAACTAACTCCTATGTGTCTAAATATCCTAACATCCCCCCTTAAGAACAACTTGGGATAGGATTGAAGGATTTACAAAAGTGACACTATTAGGAGAAGGAAGGAGGAATTAGAGCCTATCCCCCCATAAGGACACATTCCTGAACTCCTAACATAGACCGAAGTTTAGAAAACTTCGAATCTGTAAGAGACTTGGTGAAGATGTCTGCAACTTGATCATCTGTAGGGCAATAGAGCACTTCAATAACATGATCATGAACAAGATTTCTGATGAAATGCATGTGTAGCTCAATGTGTTTGTTGCGCTGATGTAGAATTGGATCTTTGGCAAGTTTGATGGCACTTTGATTGTCGCAACAAAGTGGAGTAGGCTGCTGCTACTCAAATCCAAACTCTGAAAGGATTTGTCGAAGCCATTAAGCTTCTTGGATGGCATTAACTGCAGCTCGATATTCTGCTTCTACTGAAGAAAGATCAAGAGCTTGTTGTTTCTTACAAGCCCAAGTGACAGGTCTAGATCCCAGACTAAAAACATAACTTGTAGTAGACTTTCGATCATCAGGATCACCGGCCCAATCTGAATCAGTGAAACCAATGAACAAAGGTTCCCCCCCTATACTGTAATGAATCCCAAACTGAATTGTGCCTCGAATATATCAAAGTATTCTTTTTACTACTTTCCAGTGACTTTCATGAGGAGTTTGCATATAACGGGAAACACGACCAACGGAAAAGGAAAGGTCAGGACGGGAATGAGTCAAGTATAAAAGACTACCAACAAGTTGACGATACAAGGTGGCATCTACTTCAGGGGAAGTACAAGTGGCAGAAAGTTTGACTCTAGACTGAAAGGGAGAAGGGGCTGGTTTACAATCTTCCATGTGGAAGCGACGAAGAAGGTCACATACATACTTAGACTAGGAAAGAAAGATTCCTTCTTTGGTTTGTAAGACTTGGAGACCAAGAAAATATTGCAAATGTCCTAAGTCTGACATTTCAAAATTTTGCTTAAGACTGGATTTCACCTGGGTTATAAGGTTAGGGTCACTACTAGTAAGGATAAGATCATCAACATAAAGAACAAGCATGATGAGATGGCTTCCTACTTTCTTGGTATAGACATTGGGGTCATAATGGCATCTAGAAAAACCAGTGTCAAGGAGAAAGCTATCCATTTTGGCATACCAAGCTCTAGGAGCTTGCTTAAGGCCATATAAGGATTTCTTAAGGAGACAAACAAGGCTACAGTTATTCTGAACATATCTAGGAGGCTGTTCCATGTAAATTTCCTCATGTAAATCACCATGTAAGAAGGCAGACTTGACATCCATTTGATGGACTTCCCAGTTATGTAAGGCTGCAAGGGAAAGAACAAGGTGGATGGAGTTTTTTTTGCTACATGGGCAAAGGTTTCATTGTAGTCAATCCCTTCAACTTGGGAAAAACCTTTGGCAACTAACCTTGCCTTAAGTCTTTCAACACTTCCATCTGATGCATACTTAGTTCTGTAGACCCATTTACATCTGACAAGTTTTCTTCCTTTTGGAAGAGGAACAAGATCCCAAGTATCGTTCGCCATTAAGGAATGATATTCTTCATCCATAGCTGCATCCCAATCTGGATTTCCTAAAGCTTCTGCAAAAGTTTCTAGATCATGATTCTTGAAAACTTGAGACAAAAGAGAAGAGGCTCACTGAAACTGAGAACGTGTTCGACGTTGATCTATAGGATCACCAACAAGATCACCAACTACTTAACATGTTGAACGGACCCATCGAGGAAGTATTGGTGCTGGTGCAATTGGAGGAACATGAGCAGGTGGAGGTGGATTTTCATCCTCACTGTCATCATCAGAAACTAGAGTTGGAAACCTGTCAAGGAAGATGGAAGAAGAAGAATAAGAAGGCACAATCACCGAATCAGGCTCGCAGGCCAAAGATGGCACACCCGCTAAGTTAGGCTCGCAGGCCAAGAGATTTTCATCAAATTTAACATGTCTTCTAATGATTATATCATGAGAATGTGGCTAAAGAAGTCTATAACCTTTTGCATCTTCAGAATATCCAACAAATATGCAATTTTCATTTTTAGGCTACAATTCTTTCCATTTTTCATCCGGAATGTGAGCCCATGCTTCACAACCAAACACATGAAAGTGACTTACATCTAGTTTAATTTTACTCCATGCTTATTTTGGTGTTATACCCTATAAAAATTTAGTGGGTGTGCGATTTACTATGTAATTTGCACAATTTATGGCCTCAGCCCAATATTGAAGACTTAGTCCCTTAGATTGGATCATACAATTAGCCATTTCTTTTAAAGTGCGGTTCTTCCTTTCAACTACACCATTTTGTTGTGGTGTATATGGAACAGTGTGATGTTGTTGGATTCCTTGTTCAGTGAAAAAAGTAGTGAAGTTGTTGTTAAAATATTCTCCTCCAATGTCAAATCTTAACTTAATAATTTGATGACCAGATTGTTTTTCACCAAGGGCCTTGAAGGACAAGAACATGTTAAATAGTTCACTCTTAAGTTTTAGGAAGTAAACTGAAGTGCATCTGGAGTAGAGATCAATGAAAGTTAAGAAATATTTGAAACCAGGATAGGAAGCAAATGGAAGAGGGCCACACAAGTCACTATGCACAAGCTCCAAGGGAACCGAGGCATGCCAAGAGGCACGTTTGTCAAAACTGTCCCGATGATGTTTTTCGAGTACACAACCAGAACAAACACCATCCTTGCAAGATACCAGCGGAAGACCAGTCAACATATTTTCTTTACATAGTTGTTGCAATGAGCAATAATTTAAGTGACCAAATCGCTCATGCCAAATTTTGCTCAAGTCATCACTATGAGCAACAAAAACTGAAGGAAAAGGTGATGACCCAAAGTTGTTAAATTTGTACAACCTGGTAATATCATCAATAGTTTCAGTAGCAAGGACATTTTTAGGATTTTTAAAATCCTTGATTACAACTTGGTGAAGTGTAAACATCACAGTTTTACCTTCACCTGAATGAGTAATTTGCTAGACTGATAACAAATTGCAGGAAATTTTTGGAACACATAGTACATCACTGAAATGACCATTTTCTACTGGAACTATTCCAGATCTTACAACACTTAGAGATCTATCATCACCAACAAATATTTGTTTGGTGTTACATTCATGCATAGTAGAAAAGATGGCTTGATCCTTAGCCATGTGATAAGATGCGCTAGAATCAATGAGCCATTCATTTGAAGTAGAAGAAGAAGATGCAGTATAAGAGTAACCAAAAGCATGAAGTGCATGTCCATGAGTGTTAGATTCTGAAGATGAATCTAGGCTGATGTGGTGCTTCTTCATTGCTGCTTCCAAGGCTGCCATCTTCTTAAAACATTTAGATTCATCATGATTATCTTTCCCACAAAAATTGCAATGACGCTCAGTCTTCTTTCCTTTTTGCTTGGGTCCTTTGTCATTTTTTTGAAGAAGGAGCTGACTGAGAGGGTTTGAGACCCTTGTTGTTTGGCTTATTATTGCGAAAATTCTGTTTCTTTGGAGGCTTGGACTTTTCTTTCTGTTGGGACAATGAGGCTTTCCTCGATGTATCTGCATTGCTAATTATTCCAAGATGAATGAGCTTATATTGCTCTCTATTTAAGGAATCACAAAAGGATTCAAGTCTAGGCTCTTGATATCTAGCTTTAGTTAAGGATTCCTTCATGGAGTAGAATGTAGATACAAAAATAGAATATGCAGGTCCAAGTTTGGAAAGAATATGATAAATACATTGTTTGTCTTCTTTTTAATCTTGCATTCTCCACATAAGAGTCTAAGAGTTTTATACTTAGATAAATAGTCTTGAATGTGTTATCTCTTGGGTTGTTTCTCCTGTTTATTTTTAAATTTTTTGTTATGGTTGGTTTTTATTGTTTTAATTTTGCTTTGTTTTATATTTTATGATTGATTGATTGTCTTTAGGGTTGCTTTTATAACCTAAAATCATTAAAATATTCATTCATTAGTCATGAGCCCCTGTATCTGCAAAAGAGTATATGTTACAGGGTGAATTCTTACAGCTAGCAGCATTTTTTCAAACTGCCAGCATATTGATTTCTAATGGTAAAATGTCCACATGGAATTTCATTGAGAAGTTTATTATTTATTAATATCATGGCTCATTGGTTTATTCCTGTGGACATGATGCACATGTTACCATGCTTCTATATTACTCTTCCAGCCTGCAGAGGAATCAGGCACAGGATCAAAAAGAACGATACAAGAGGAAGCACTGGAAAATGTGGAAGGCATATTCGCAATGCATGTTTCCAGCAATTATCCTACATATGTGATTGGTTCAAAACCTAGGCCCTTACTCGCTGGCTGTGGATTCTTCAAGGCAGCAATTACTGAAAAGGTGGGCATGCAGCAATCCCACAACATTTGACTCATCCTATATTGGCGGGTTCTGCTTCTGTTTACAACATCTCATTTCCTGTGAAGCAAATCCCTTGGATTATCAGTCCATATCTATTGCTGCGTTCAATGGAGGTAGTGCACTCAATATCATTCCAGATTCAGTTACTATTGGTGGCACATTTCGGGCTTTTTCAAATGAGAGATTTTACAAACTAAGGCAGAGAATAGAAGAGGTTATTTTAGGACAAGTTGCTGTCCATAAATGCACTGCAGTTGTAGATTTCTTTGAAAAAGAGAATCAGTTTTATCCTCCAACTTACAATGACAAGGAAATACAAAAACATGTACACAGAGTCGTGGCTGATGTAGTTGGTCTCCATAACTCATTTTTATGGTGGCCTTCTCATAAACAATTGAAAACCCTGGCATTCATGCCTAATTCTCCTTCCACTCTGCACCCGAAGAGAAAGCTTGCCACCGGCAAAACATCAATTTCGAGAGATAAGTTGAAAATGAAGGAGGATAACTCAATTGGATCCGCCTCCTACTACACAATTATGACTTCTCTCATATTGGGTTCGGGTTCGAGTGCTCTCGCAGAGGAAGTTATTCAACTGTAGGAACCTTCTGGGACTTTTGATGCAGAAGGTCTTGTGAATGCAGTTGCTGGTTTCCTGGATAGATATCCTTTATTCACATTTGGATTTTCTTTTGTTGTGTTCTTGGTCATGCCCCTCGTATCTGATCTAACTGATAGATCAAGGAAATTGGCTTCAGCAGAAACTGCTTACTCGAATCTAAGGGACGAAGTTGAATCTCATTTTAAGATAGTGCCACCCAGGATGGGTGCAGAGGACTTTGCCTTCTACACAGAGGTTACTTCTGCTGCCTTCTTTTACATCAAAATGAGGAATGATACCCTTGGGTCCGTTCATTCAGGACATTCTCCTTACTTTATGTTTAATGAAAATATTCTCCCCACTGGTGTTGCAATGCACACTGCGATAGCTGAAAGATGATGGTCTTGGCTACAATCACTGGCATCTTTTTGGGTCACTTATGCAAGAAATATCCATCAATGGAGTAATTTGTTGAAACCCATGCTTGGCCGTAAAGATTTGCATTGCATTAGAGCAACTACTCTTGATGAGTATTGCAAATATATTGAGAAGGATCCAACTTTAGAACGTTGTTTCTAGTAAGTCTATGTTAACCAACCATCAGTGGAAGATACAGTCTCCATGCTCCATGCTATGCGTGAAAGATATGAGTTGCATCATGGTGTTCAGATCTCTGACAGTGCCCTTGTGGAAGTAGCAATTCTTGCAGACCGCTACATTAGTGACCGTTTCTTACCTGATAAAGCTATTGATTTTGTTGATGAGGCAGCAACAAAACTGAAAATGGAAATCATGTCAAAGCCCACTACTCTAGATGAAATTGATCGTGCTATATTGAAACTTGAGATGGATAGACTCTCTCTCGCAAATGATACAGATAAGGCTTCAAAAGATAGGTTAACTTGTCTTGAAACAGAGTAGGTCTTTTGAAGGAAAAACAACAAGAGTTTTCAGAACAATGGGAACATGAAAAAGCTGTAATGACACACATTCAATCCATCAAGGAAGATATTGATCGGGTAATAAAAGTCTAGTTGCAAGACTACCGCCTGCCTCAAGCACATTGGGTTTATTACCGAGATGAAATTAGGAACATTTCTACCTCTCATTTGACAGCGCTGCCAATGATTCCAGATTTCAAGGAGTTGAGTTAATCATCCCCAGACTATTAGGGATTTGGTCAATATTTTCCCAGCAGCATTTAAGCATATAATGATACAGATGTCAGACACCTAAAAATAAAGAATTATTTTTATATTAGATGGTTGTTAAAGTTCAATATTTCCAGGCATCGAATCCTCATTTCAGCAACTAACTTGATAGGTGGCAGACCTCATCGAAGAGGCAGAGGACCAAATAATTTCTGATTTCTTGTAACTAGTTAGTTGATGTAATTGATACAAATTCTAGAATTGTTCAATGTAAAGAGGGAGGTCCCAGCTAAGGGCTCGAGAGCATTTAGGAGAGATTTCTTCCTTTCAGGAAGAAGCAGTGGATAGGTTGGCAGTTTTGGGAGCAATGCTTGATGATTTGTAAGCACATCTGTGTGGCATGAACTTTTTGCAGCTTCAATGACAGGTTCTAGTTTTGAATAAACTTGATGATGATTTGCCTTTGTGTTATATAAATTGTCTCTCTGATAATTCTGTTATGTACATGGTCATTCATATTCCATTACAATAATTCTTATCGTGAGATGACAGTTATCGTTTATTTTTACAAACATTGACAGTTTCACTTCATGATTTAGGATCATAGTACCTGGGTATTGAACTTTCTAATTGATTTCATGTTATACAGCATCTGTTTGATTTTCCTGCAGCTCTGATTCATACCAGCCTTTACTTCAATACTTTGATCTCCTGATAAATACCTGTATTTACCATTCTGTGATATATACCAACTATGTTCATTGTAAATTGTGTGATGTTTTGATTTCATTCCAGAACTGTGTAAGTTGTATAAACAAGTAATACTAGCCTAGTGCCTTTTAGTATTGTAAGCTCCATTAGCCCTAGTTTGACTCCAACCTATATTTTCAGTTTGATTTTATTTGATTTATGCATTTTTTAACAAAGATTTCCTTAAGCTTGAATCCCGTAGTCTAGGTTCAACTTTAGGGATAACATCTTCTGGCGCCGTTGCCGGGGACGGAGGAGTGAAGATATCTTCCCCGGGAAAGAATGACAAAGATCAGATCCAGCTCTTGACGGTGGACAGGAGTAGGGCATTAGTTAGACTATAGATTTATTCACCGGGCGACTCCATGTTCGAAGAATCCAAAGGCGATTTTACAAGATGTGTAAGCATTTTGAAACCATGTTGGCACAGATATTTGCTCTGTTCAATTTCTCAGATGTTCCTGGCTTTCCAAATACAATACCTACCATGGATGAATGGGGATATTTTCTTCCCCGATTCGAAGAAAGGGAAGATGAAAATCCGACATATCATGTACTTAAATTCCATCAATACATGGATCAGCTAAATATACATCATGAAGATGTATTGATGAAAATGTTTATGTATTCATTAGATGGTAGTGCAAGAAAATGGTACAGAAATCTTCCTCCTTCCAGTATTTCCTCTTTGAAAGACTTTCATGATACCTTTAATTCATATTATAAGAGGATATACCCAGATGAGTGCATTCTTGAGGATTGTTGTAGGGGATATGCATTATATATGCAGAGTTTAGAAGCAGATTTTTCCAGTAGTGAGGATGAAGCCAATGGTTATGATGTAAAGAAAGAAGAAGATTTATTATCTTCCTCTGATTCTTTTTCACAAGAATATTTTTTTCAAAATACTAAAATTGAGGAGAGCATCATAGAACAGAAATCTTCATCTTCAGAAATTGATCAGAATGCTCCATTGTGTGGTGAAGACATTAACATATCGGTGGAACCTCCAGGAGAAGACATTAAAGTTCTAGATTTGGATCAGCATCAACTGATTCACTCTGAACATATCCTAATCCATGATGAGTATTCAGAAGAAAAAGAGCAGATCCCTACATCAGCTTCTGTTGATTTAAGGAGCAGCAAACAGGTGTATGACAACTATGAATCAAATTTTGATGAGG
The DNA here is from genome assembly GCA_001517045.1 of Pseudotsuga menziesii. Lineage (NCBI taxonomy): Eukaryota > Viridiplantae > Streptophyta > Pinopsida > Pinales > Pinaceae > Pseudotsuga > Pseudotsuga menziesii. The sequence continues at coordinate 94,208 of LPNX010952430.1, read as the reverse complement.
AACAACATTGTGTAGAAATCAACCATACTGAATCTATAAAAGACATTGAGCAGCCATATTTGCAATTCAATTTGCAGGTAGCTGAAAGTGGAAGCCATTATGAGGAAGAGGATATACAGAGATATTTTGATCTTCAGCAAGAGGTATTTCCTTATAACTTCATTGATCCATTTGTTGATTATATGGAGTCTTTGAGCAGCTCAAATGTCAGATTGTTTTTGTCAAAGGGGAGTTGTATTTTCCTTTCTTATGAAATGAATTGTCATATTCCATGGTCCCCTTTATGCATCATTTCCAGATCAGAAGATTTGCCAATGGGGTCAATTAAATCATCAATAGATTTGTGGATTATATTTCTAAAGATATGGATGGAGAAGACACAGTTTAGGGCAGATTTTCTTTCCATTAAAAATTTCAAGGAATGGAGTGATATGAGCATTGATGAAAATTTTTCTTCCATTTTGTCTTCTTATCTAATGTCAAACTCAGAATTTAAAGTCATATTTTTAAAAGAATTTGCTGAGAAAGAGATTGAAGATTTAGAGGTCAAAATACAGGATTTTTCATTTCAAAGCCCTTTTCAGTTGTCTTTCGATATCAGGATTGAGAATAAGGATGAGTTTGATAATCCACAACTGAGAAAATGGTATGACCCAGTAGCTGACTACATCAAGGAATTGATCAATTCAAGGTTTCAATATACATTATATGAAAAGTCTGAAAATCAAAATTGTAGACATATGATGATTGTTGTTCCTGTCTTCATTTCGCTCATGCACAGATCAAGACTTTCATTAAATATTCAGATACTTGTATGGATTCACTGGAAACATGATTTTACTTGATCAAAAGAAAGTGGTTTTGATTAGTATAGGAGCTGTGAATAAATAAGCTTGATTTTTCAAGAATTTCCTTACGTTTGTACGGTGTGGCCATATTGTTGTGAGAGAATAAGTCAATTTACAGAGCACTTTAAAGATTCAATCAGTGGTTTGTTAAGTAGTAGAGATTTGTGATGAAGACTCCAGCCCAATGGAAACAAGGCACAGGTCTACTTGTTTTTGGCAGTCACAGGGAGCATGCCATCCCCAGACGGAGCCAGATGTTATCTCTTGGGTTGTTTCTCCTATTTATTTTTAAATTTTTTATTATGGTTGGTTTTTATTGTTTTAATTTTGCTTTGTTTTATATTTTATGATTGATTGATTGTCTTTAGGGTTGCTTTTTATAACCTAAAATCATTAAAATATTCATTCATTAGTCATGAGCCCCTGTATCTACAAAAGAGTATATGTTACAGGGTGAATTCTTACAGCTAGCAGCTTTTTTTCAAACTGCCAGCATATTGATTTCTAATGGTAGAATGTCCACATGGCATTTCATTGAGAAGTTTATCATTTATTAATATCATGGCTCATTGGTTTACGCCTGTGGACATGATGCACATGTTACCATGCTTCTATATTACTCTTCCAGCCTGCAAAGGAATCAGGCACATGATCAAAAAGAATGATACAAGAGGAAGCACTGGAAAATGTGGAAGGCATATTCGCAATGCATGTTTCCAGCGATTATCCTACATATGTGATTGGTTCAAAACCTGGGCCCTTACTCACTGGCTGTGGATTCTTCAAGGAAGCAATTACTGAAAAGGTGGGCATGTAGCAATCCCACAACATTTGACTCATCCTATATTGGCGGGTTCTGATTCTGTTTACAACATCTCATTTCCCATGAAGCAAATCCCTTGGATTCTCAGTCCATATCTGTTGCTGCGTTCAATGGAGGTAGTGCACTCAATATCATTCCAGATTCAGTTACTATTGGTGGCACATTTCGGGCTTTTTCAAATGAGAGCTTTTACAAACTAAGGCAGAGAATAGAAGAGGTTATTTTAGGACAAGTTGCTGTCCATAAATGCACTGCAGTTGTAGATTTCTTTGAAAAAGAGGACCAGTTTTATCCTCCAACTTACAATGACAAGGAAATACACAAACATGTACACAGAGTCGTGGCTAATGTAGTTGGTCTCCATAACTCATTTTTATGGTGGCCTTCTCATAAACGATTGAAAACCCTGGCATTCATGCCTAATTCTCCTTCCACTCCGCACCCGAAGAGAAATCTTACCACCGGCAGAACATCAATTTCGAGAGATAAGTTGAAAATGAAGGAGAATAACTCAATTGGATCCGCCTCCTACTACACAATTATGACTTCTCTCATATTGGGTTCGGGTTCGAGTGCTCTCGCAGAGGAAGTTATTCAACTCTAGGAACCTTCTGGGACTTTTGATGCAGAAGGTCTTGTGAATGCAGTTGCTGGTTTCCTGGACAGATATCCTTTATTCGCATTTGGATTTTCTTTTGTTGTGTTCTTGATCATGCCCCTCGTATCCGATCTAACTGATAGATCAAGGAAATTGGTTTCAGCAGAAATTGATTACTCGAATCTAAGGGACAAATTCGAATCTCATTTTAAGATAGTGCCACCCAGGATGGGTGCAGAGGACTTTGCCTTCTACACAGAGGTTACTTCTGCTGCCTTCTTTTACATCGGAATGAGGAACGAGACCCTTGGGTCCGTTCGTTCAGGATATTCTCCTTACTTTATGTTTAATGAAAATATTCTCCCCACTGGTGTTGCAATGCACGCTGCGATAGATGAAAGATGATGGTCTTGGCTACAATCACTGGCATCTTTTTGGGTCACTTATGCAAGAAATATCCATCAACGGAGTAATTTTTTGAAACCCATGCTTGGCCGTAAATATTTGCATTGCATTAGAGCAACTACTCTTGATGAGTATTGAAAATATATTGAGAAGGATCCAGCTTTAGAACATTGTTTCCAGCAAGTCTATGTTAACCAACCGTCAGTGGAAGATACAGTCTCCATGATCCATGGTCTGCGTGAAAGATATGAGTTGCATCATGCTGTTCGGATCTCTGACAGTGCCCTTGTGGAAGTAGAAATTCTTGCAGACCGCTACATTAGTGACCGTTTCTTACCTGATAAAGCTATTGATTTTGTTGATGAGCCACCAACAAAACTGAAAATGGAAACCATGTTAAAGCCCACTACTCTAGATGAAATTGATCGTGCTATATTGAAACTTGATATGGAGAGACTCTCTCTCACGAATGATATAGATAAGGCTTCAAAAGATAGGTTAACTTGTCTTGAAACAGAGCAGGTCTTTTGAAGGAAAAACAACAAGAGTTTTCAGAACAATAGGAACATGAACAAGCTGTAATGACACACATTCAATTCATCAAGGAAGAGATTGATCGGATAATAAAAGTATAGTTGCAAGACTACCGCCTGCCTCAAGCACATTGGGTTTATTACCGAGATGAAATTAGGAACATTTCTACCTCTCATTTGACAGCGCTGCCAATGATTCTAGATTTCAAGGAGTTGAGTTAATCATCCCCAGACTATTAGGGATTTGGTCAATATTTTCCCAGCAGCATTTAAGCATATAATGATACAGATGTCAGACACCTAAAAACAAAAAATTATTTTTATATTAGATGGCTGTTAAAGTTCAATATTTCCAAGCATCGAATCATCATTTCAGCAACTAACTTGAAAGGTGGCAGACCTCATCGAAGAGGCAGAGGACCAAATAATTTCTGATTTCTTGTAACTAGTTAGTTGATGTAATTGATATAAATTCTAGAATTGTTCAATGTAAAGAGGGAGGTCCCAGCTAAGGGCTCGAGAGCAGAGAGGAGAGAGTTCTTCCTTTCAGGAAGAACCAGTGGATAGGTTGGCTGTTTTGGGAGCAATGCTTGATGATTTGTAAGCACATCTGTGTGGCATGAACTTTTTGCAGCTTCAATGACAGGTTCTAGTTTTGAATAAACTTGATGATGACTTGCCTTTGTGTTATATAAATTGTCTCTCTGATAATTCTGTTATGTACATGGTCATTCATATTCCATTACAATAATTCTTATCGTGAGATGACAATTATATTTTATTTTTACAAACATTGACAGCTTCACTTCATGATTTAGGATCATAGTACCTGGGTATTGAACTTTGTGATTGATTTCATGTTTTATAGCATCTGTTTGATTTTCCTACAGCTCTGATTCATACCAGCCTTTACTTCAATACTTTGATCTCCTGATAAATACCTGTATTTACAATTCTGTGATATATACCAACTCTGTTCATTGTAAATTGTGTGATGTTTTGATTTCATTCCAGAACTATGTAAGCTGTACAAACAAGTAATAATAGCCTAGTTCCTTTTAGTATTGTAAGTTCCATTAGCCCTAGTTTGACTCCAGCCTATATTTTCAGTTTGATTTTATTTGATTTATGCATTTTTGAACAAAGATTTCCTTAAGCTTGAATCCCATAGTCTAGGTTCAACTTTAGGGATAACAGAATGCATGAAAAATATTTTGGATTCAAGGAAAGCAACTCATTCTCAAGTTGATGACCCCGAAATTTCATTGTGTTTACCAAACACAGATTCCAACTTTTCCCAAGCTTTATCAGGTTCATCAATTCCAGATATGTGGAATCACAAATCAGTAGAGATTGACATCCCAATCAATCCACGAGCTTCATCACATCTATTTTTCCATTTAATTTTATTATCATCATTAGTGGGTTCTGTTTCTTTCCCTGAGGTTATCCTGAAAAGTCCCCTACTTCGCAGAACATCCTCCATACGATATTTCCATGAGAAATAGTTAGAACTTGTAAGCATAATATCACAAGGGGTGTCCATACTATAAAATAATGACTGAAAAAATAGAAACTAACTGTCTGGATGAAAAAAGCTCGAAAAAATATGCGGTTTTAAAAAAAATGACACTTAAAACTGATTCCAGGTGATGAAGTTATGCTTGATTAAAGAAAATGTTGAAGATGTCCCCAATAGCGACGTGGTAGATATTAACTTGACCAACTAAAAAAAGAAGCCCCCTCTTCCCAAGATCAAATTTTGAAAATCACTTTTACAATAAAGTTGCTTTGAAGTGAATCACTTTTGTAGAATAAGTGATGTTCACTTTTTCAATAATATGACTTTTTAAATAGTGTGGCAATAAATTAAAAGACTTAAGTGACTCACTTTTATTTTATTTTATTAATGTGAGATGCACTTTTACAATAAAGTAACTTGAAAATAGAAATTGCATGCACTTAAAGTAGCTTGATAAGACTTGAACTCAAGACATGTCAAGGTGTAAAGGAACTTTGGACCAAGTGAGCTAAGTTTAAAAGGTACATAAAAGTATTGAAAGAGGAAGGGTTTTTTTTTTTTTTTTTTTTTTACTCTTCTCTCTCATTTTCCATGCTTGCTTTCTTTTCCTGCAAATCACAAAAAAAAAACAAAAAACAAAAACAAAAAAACTTTTTCCACACAATGGGGTTAGATCTTGGTTAGCTTACCCAGAAAGTCTATGTTTTCAAGTTTTCTCGCTATTTTTTATTTGTCGTGATCACACAAGATGCACGACAAAAAGCATACGTAGCCGAGGAGACAAGAAAAAAAACTTTCCCTCACTGTTTCTGATTCGCCGCGATCGTGCAAGGTACACGACAAAAAGTATACGCAGCCAGAGAAGGAAACAGTCCGAGAATAAAACAAAAATATCTAATAATAAGACTGATAAAATATGAGAGATTTAAAAAAATAAAAAATAAAACAAATCCATCACTGTAACATTATACCTTCAGATTTGCCGAAATGGGTGTTTCTGGAACAAACGGAAATGGTTTTCGATGAAACAAAAACTATTTCCAAATGGAAACAGTGCTCCGGATGCAATGGAATAGCTCCTATAGGCCACAAATTCATAGAAAATCTAGAACCAGAAACACTTTCAAAGTTTTGGCAACACCGGTTCCAGATCTTGATCAAAACCGAAAGCGACTCTTCATAAAAGCTCTGATATCATGTTAGGGTACACAGGGTACTCCCAAAGGACCAAACACCAAGAAAAACTACTTCATACAAAGAGATCACAGATCAATACACCAATGTTTGTCACGTGGTTAAAACCCTCGAGAGGGAAATAGTCCACGACCCTAGCCAAATAGCTACTTGGAGCAATTTATTATGCAAAAGAAAGAAAGTTACATGAGCTTCTCATAATCTATAAACTAGCCAAGGAACCTCTATGCTCTTTAAATAGAGATCATAGACCAATCGGGTGCTAAACCACAGATCAATGGTAGGTATGATCTAAGAGAAGTTGAACAGTCAGATCACTCTATGTCTAGAACATATCGTGACCGTCAGATTAGAATATTTATAATGCATACTAATGCATAATAAAGAAACACACTTTTACCTAACGGATATATTACGCAAGTTGATCTTAAGTAACTCCTAAGTGTCTAAATATCCTAACACCATGCATAATACTCTGTTGTACATAATGAGAGATCCCGCATAGAGGACGTCTATTTTTGATGGAGTGGAGAATGAAAATCCATAATTTTTTTTATTCATGTGTGATATGATATGGACCATGAAGTAGGTCCTATATGATGATACAAATATTATACAATTATTAACAAAATTAAGAGACCACACATTACTCTAGTTTATGAAATACCAATGTACATCACCTTCAAACCAACCTAGAACATTACCAGATTTCAGACAAGCTCTACTAAAAAATTTAGGAACCTAAAATAGGAGTCGAATTGAATTACAAAAATAAAGGAGATCAAGAAATTATGAAATCAATATGCATGGGAATTCGATAAGAGGTTCAAGGTACTAATGGATAGGTTGACCTTCTATATTGTTAATGAACAACACAAGTAATGGTTTATTGGGGGATTGCTACCCCATAAACATTTTCCATTAAAAAAATAGAATATTACATCATAGTCAAATGCATGAGATATATCTATGGAATTAGAAGCATAACCTATAAAAGGGAATGACATAGGCATGGGTTAGGTGCAGTCATAGTTAGCTGCACTGGCCATTCAAATCTAAGGCATTGCTAAAGGAAAATAAAATATCAAAGAAGTTTGGTGCATCATATGCAGAATGAAAGGTCAACACAAAAATGACTGCCCAACCTTCAAATATTACTTGGATATACAAGAACCAATCCTTCCTTGCAGGACAAGCGATATGGCATGAGATATATAGAATAGGATGGATTCATCCCTCCCATGCCTTCCTATTAATACAAAAGTATTAAAGCACTACTAGGAATTTTTATTGTAATTTATACAAGTTAGTGGGGCATGATGAAAAGGATTTTCATGCACTTTACATGTCTACATAGTCCAAGGGAAGAATGGAGCAGAAGGAGGGGTACCACAAAATAATACTCCGACGGGAGGTCACAATCAAGTAAGAAGAGGTCGATTTAGAGGTCCTGGTAGAGGAGTATTTGTTAAAGGAAGAGGACCAAATATATACTACATATGTAATTATCCTAGACAATTTGTGCAATATTTTCCAAATCCCTACACAACACTCACATATTGCCGACATCTTAAGCATGTGACAAAATATTTCCCATAGTTAATTGTAAAATGGCAGGAGAAAACAAGCCATAACCAAAACCAAAATGTGCAGAACACATCAAAAGAAAATAGACACCTGAATTGATTTGACAATTTAATATTATATGCAATCAAATATCATGCACAGTTGATTTTTACTATGTTTCAAAATTTACGATAGACTATACCTAGTCATATCGTACAGTTGAAAGAAACTTTTTAAAGGTCTACGCAGTGATATTTGATATGTTTTCTAAGTTGATTAACATGATGCTATGTGATAAAGGGGTTTTTAATTTGGAATACGATCACTAGGGGCCTTAACTCTTATAGGGGGATTAGGGAATAAATAGGGATGATATGATTTTATGGAAAGGATATAGAATAAAATGAATAAGGAATGAATGGGATGAGAATGCTGAGAAACGAAGAAGGTTTGTCTATAGAAAAGATTTGATTGTTTCATAGTGGAAAGATATTTTAGCATAGTAGGAAGAGGATGGTGGTTGACATGGAGGAGAAACATAGTGAGTTTGAAGAAAGATAAACTAGCACATCCTTCCAAATCAAAGGATTACCATGCATAGAAATAAAGAAATAATATTCTCAGCTCATTTATGTAGGGGAAGAGCTATTGCATCCTCTCAATAGTACCCTATGTCAAACCCATGACCCCGTGCACATCTCTAAGATATGAGTTAATAACTAGAACTTTGTCTTAAAATTTTATAGTTAGTATAGGAATTAAAGGAAACAGTAAATGTAGTCAAAGTAGTGGAATTAGTGCAACAAGATAGACCTAATCAGTGGTACCCATGCAAAATACTATGTTATACATAATGACATATCACACATTGAGGATACATGCTTTTGATGGAGTGGATAATGAAGCTCCTACCAACATTTATTAATTTGTGATGTGATATGGACCATGAAGTAGGCCCTATATGATGATGCAAAGATTGAGCAGTAAATAACAACATTAAGAGACCATGGATCACTCCAGTTTATGTAATACCAAACAACATCACCTGTAAACTGACCTAGAACATTGGCATATATACAAAAATCTATACTGAAAGAATTTGGTAATCCAAATTTGAGACATGGCTCATTACAGAACCAAAGGAGACCACAAAATTACAAAATGAGTCTATATGGGACTTTGATCATAGGTTCAAGGTATTGATGGTCTTGTCCATTGATTGCACACAAGCAGCAGAAATATTCCAAAATCTATCTACTCACTTGGGAAAGTGGGAGAGGTGTGACCTTGGGGGCAAGCACAGAGCTAGGTACTGTCACCTACTCCTAGTTCCTCCATTTAGGCTAACTCCTAACAAAGCCAAGTGGGGTAGTCCCTAACAAAGATTTTTCTATTGCTCAATGTTTAAGTTAATTTTTAGATGTTTTGGATGCGGATGGGTGTTGTTTAGGAGTGTTAGAATAATCAACCCATAGTTTACCCACTTAGACATTAATTTAATTATTTTTGTCTTATTAGCCTAGTTCATGTGTCCCACCTTGTGCAAGTTGTCTTTTACCTATCCATAGTGGTCAAACTTGCCTTATTTGACTCATGTAGCGCATGGGAAATCCCAAGGAATAAAATCTACTTTATTCCTGGCCTCCTAGTTTCCCTTCTGCTTTTTCTGCTTTATTCCCTGCTTTTTCAGTGTTTTAAGGCAAATGGAAAAGCTAGACTAGGTGAGGTGAACTAGTTTTTTGTCCTATTCATCCTCCACTCTTTTCTCCTTGCGAAAGCATGTATGAGCTTCCATTCCACCACTCTTTAGCTTGCCTAAGCCATTTTTTCAATTCGTGAGCTCCATGACAGATTTGGGATCAACTTTTTACACCTATGGGGGATTTGCTTATTTTTAGTAAGCCTGCTTTATGCTAGATTTGAATTGCTCCTCTTGAATTAGAATCCATGATGTATTTTATTTATTCATCAACCTATTCTGTTACAAGGTTGGCTATTGTACACTGAGTTAATACAGTTTAGTGTTCAGCTCCAATTTCAGTCTCTTTTGTGAGTGATTTTGCATGATCAATTGTTAATTGTTGTGAGTAAAATTAATCTATCACCTGGTTCAATTTCCACATGGTATCGGAGCCATTGTATATTGTTTCTCTCCTTCAAAAATTGTTTTGCAGGTTTGACATCAGTGACTGGGAGCCTTCTACTCACAGCCGAGACAGATTTTCTAAGCTATGGCTCAATCACAGAAAACTATCTTGACTCCCTTCAATTTATTTGAATGGAAATCAGAGATGGAGATACTGTTGAGAGCGAAAGGCCTCTACAGGGTGACTATGGCAACAGAAGTAGAGCCCAATGTAGCTACAGAGAAGATTAAATGGCACAACAAGAGGGATGATGCCTATGGTCTCCTATGTCTAAGTATTTCCAGAGACCTCCTTTTCCATCTTGATGGATTGACATCACCGAATGAAGTATGGGAGAAGCTTGCTGATATTTTTGGAAAGATAGATGAGATGAGGGGACATCAAATCGAAAATGAGCTGATTTCCCTGAGTCCCAGTAGCTTTGAATCCTTGCAACTATATTTCTCCAAGTTCAAAGCACTAGTTTTGCAGCTGAAACAGTGTGGGATCGAAAAGAAAGATGATCAGCTCATCCTGGCCATCCTCTCGAAGATAGGCCCTAACTATTTCGTGTTTTTTTCGACCTTCTATGCCACAAAACTGACAGCTCGAACCTGGAAGATGCCTAGCCTTGCAGATTTCATGGAATCTCTCACACAAGAACAGGACAAGCTGGTGATGATGGGCACCATCAAACCATCCAAAGATCAAGCTTTGATTGCTACAGATTCGAAGGTGGATTCAAAAAGCAAAAAGAAAGCTAAAAATCCACCTGAGCAAAAGAGAGACAAGAAACGGTCTCTAGAGGAGCCACAAGGTTCCAAGAAGAACTACCAGAAGAAGAAAAACAAAGGTGAAATGAGCAAGTGTGCATATTGCAATAAGGGCAATCACACTAAAAGATCTTGTATGAAGAATCAAATAGACATGCTGACCCAACTCCTGGAGAAGAATGGCATCTCCCTTCCAGGAAGCTCAAAGAAGAGAGAAGGAGGATCAAGTTCAGAAGACAGAGAGAGTTCATGCTCTAGTTGCTGGCACATCAAGCTCACCCAGTTTTATCATTTATTTTGGAGCTTCAAGACACATGGTTTCGACCAAGGAGTCCTTCTCCTCACTTGACATGTTGAAAGGACCATCTATAGTACTGGGAGATGACTCTCTCACTGAAAGTTTAGGAAAAGGAAGGATAGATCTTAATCATGGTCAGTTCAGTAATGTGCTGTATGTGCTTGGTGTCGCCTCCAACCTTCTATCAGTGTACCAGATGACTCACATTGGGTCTCCAAATAAGGTCATATTATCCCCTGATGAAGTTGAGATCATAGAGATCTCAAGTGGTAGAGTCATTGCAAAAGGAGTTGCAAATCATGCTCAAAAGGTATACATGTTCTCACACTTCCTACCCTACTCAAACCCCTTTGCTCTTCTGATTCATGCTAATGAAGCAAGCAAGATTTGGCATGAAATATTTGGCCACCTAAACTACAAATATCTTTCTGATCTTAGTGAAAAACAGATGGTCATAGGGTTTCCCAAGATAAAATTTTCCAAAGGAGTCTGCCAAGGCTGTATCCTAGGAAAACACCCAGAGCACAAATTTGAGAGAGCTAGTCATGAGAGAACCTCTGCACCCCTCGAGCTGATCCACAGTGATGTTGCTGGCCCATTCCCTCATATGTCCATGATTCAGGCCAAATATGCATTGAATTTTATTGATGAATTTTCCAGGTATTGCTGGGTTTACTTACTAAAACACAAGTTTCAATTTTTTGGCCTATTCAAAGTCTTTAAGGCTTTGGTTGAGAACCAGTCTGGGAGGAAACTCAAGGTCCTCATATATGACAATGGTGGTGAGTATGTCAAGTCTGAGTTTATTAACTATTGTGCATATGTAGGTGTTCAGATGCAACATTCTATCCCTTACACACCACAGCAAAATGGTGTTGCTGAGAGGAAGAACAGATCACTGAAGGAGATGGCAACATGCATGATGGAGGCCAAAAATTTTCCACCAAAGTACTGGGCCGAAGCTATCAACTGTGCATCCTATATTCAAAATAGGGTTCCTCATAAATATCTTGATGGCATGACTCCCTTCGAATCATGGACTGGGAACAAGCCAGATGTGACCCATTTTAGGATTTTTGGCTCAAAGGTTTGAGCTATAATTCCAACAGAGAAGAGGAAGGCTTTGCAGCCCCAAAGCCAAGAGTGTCTTTTTGTTGGATACTCTAAAGATTAAAAAGGGTATAGTTTGATAAATTTGAGCATAATAAAATCCTTCATTGAAAGGTGTGTTCAGTTTGAAGAAGAACCCCTTGCAGCAGTGGAAGTTGGAGAAGCCTCTTCTCCACCTGAACCTCAAGAAGTAAGTAAAGAGTTTGTTGAACATGATGATTCTGATATGTCTGATAGATATGAGTTTATTGCAGACCCTAACAGCCCTACAAGGCCAAAATGGGCATCCAAGACACTACATGCAGTAGGAGAGCTAGCTGGGGATCCCAATGACCGAAGGAGGACTAGATCTCAATTTGAGAGTGGTCTGTGCATGAAGGATCCTATGTTTGCTGAAAAATTCTATTTGATGGTGGAGTCTCATCCTCAAACATATGAAGAAGCAGCATGATATCCAAGATGGAAAACATCCATGAAGGAGGAGTTCAGCTCACTCTAGAAGAGTAACACATGGGAGCTAGTGGATCTTCCCCTAGAGAGGAAGCTAGTACAGTGTAAGTGGGTCTATAAGACCAAATTTACTACTGATGGTTCACCACTGAAGTACAAGGCTATATTGGTAGCCAAAGGCTACTCATATATTTATGGCATAGATTACAATGAGACCTTTGCCCAGTGGCAAAGATGGATTCCATCAGGCTAACTCTAGCCATTGCAACCTCAAGGCAATGGGAGGTACATCACATGGATGTAAAATGTTCCTTCCTGAATGGAGATCTCATTGAGGAGATATATATGCAGCAGCCTCAAGGTTTTGCTACTAACCCTTCTCTTGTGTGCAGGTTGAGAAAGTCATTGTATGGGCTAAAGCAAGCCCCCAGGGCTTGGTATGCCAAGATCGATAGCTTCTTGCTATCACTAAATTTTGTTCGGTGAAAATTAGATCCAAATGTCTATTTGAAGTTAGTTAATGGTTCATTAGTGATCATTTTGTTATATGTTGATGGCCTCCTCATTACAGGAAACTCAAAGGCTGAGATTGCTTCCTTAAAGGGTGCTATGAACCAAGCCTTCTCCATGACAGATTTGGGGCTCTTAAGTCAATTTTTGGGGCTTGAGATTGCTCAAAACAAAGATGGAATCAAGGTGCACCAGTACAAATATGCCTTGTACTTGCTGAACAAATTCAGAATGAAGGATTGCAAAGCAAGCAAAACTCCTTTCTTTTCAGGAGTGAAGCTGGAAGAAGTTGATTCTTCACCGATGGTAAACAATACACTGTATAGGAAATTGATTGGATGTTTGTTGTATCTGACACATACTAGACGTGATATTTTTTATGCAATAAGTGTGGCTTCTAGATACATGGATCAGCCTCATGAGATCCATTGGAAAGCAGCCAAAAGGATCCTTAACTTTGTTCAGGGAACAAGGACACATGGGATCTTCTATAAAGCAAAATCTGATCTTGATTTGATTGGATTTGCTGACAGTGATTGGGAAAGTGATATCACAGATAGAAAGTCCACATCAGGATATGTGTTCATGCTTTCGGAAGGGCCAATCAGCTGGTCAAGCAAGAAACAGATTGTCATTGCACTCTCATCTATAGAAGCAGAGTACAGAGGATTTGTTAATGCAGCAACTCAATGTTTATGGTTGCAGGGTTTACTTGGAGAGTGTGGCTTCAAACCAGAGTACTCAACTACCATCTACTGTGATAACCAGAGTACCATTCAAATCTACAAAGATCCAGTTCAGAAGCAGAGAACCAGACACATTGAGATCCATATGCACTACATCAGAGAGCTTGTGCATGATGGCACCATTCACCTACTCTTCTGTTCATCTTCAGAACAAGTAGCTGATATCTTCACCAAAGCATTTTGTGAGAAGAACTTCAGCAATCTCAAATCACTGCTGAGGATTGCTGATCATGCTGTGAAGCATGAGTGAAGGCAAGATTCCAAATTTTGTTTACAGTCCATGTTTAAGGGAGGATTTTCCCAAGTTGGTTTTGCCTCTTTCCTTGTTTAAATAGACATGCAGTATGTAAAAGGGTGACTAAGGCTTGTTGCTAGGCCCTATAATTTTTTGATATATTACTCATAAGTTAGGCTTAAGGGGGGGATTTTGAATAATCAACCCATATTTTACCCACTTAGACATTAATTTAATTATTTTTGTCTTATTAGCCTAGTTCACGTGTCCCACCTTGTGCAAGTTGTCTTTTACCTATCCATAGTGGTCAAAATTTTCTTATTTGACTCATGTATCGCATGGGAAATACAAAGGAATCAAATATGCTTTATTCCTGGCCTCCTAGGTGCCCTTCTGCTTTTTCTGCTTTATTCCCTGCTTTTTCAGTGTTTTAAGGCAAATGGAAAAGCTAGACTAGGTGAGGTGAACTAGTTTTTTGTCCTCTTCATCCTCCACTCTTTTCTCCTTGAAAAAGCATGTATGAGATGCCATTCCACCACTCTTTAGCTTGCCTAATCCATTTTGTCAATTCGTGAGCTCCATGAAATATTTGGGATCAACTTTTTACACCTATGGGGGATTTGCTTTTTTTAGTAAGCCTGCTTTATGCTAGATTCGAATTGCTCCTCATGCATTTGAATCCTTGATGTATTTTATTTATTCAGAAACCTATTATGTTACAGGGTTGTCTATTGTACACTGATTTAATACAGTTTAGTGTTCAGCTCCAATTTCAGTCTCTTTTGTGAGTGATTTTGCATGATCAATTGTTAATTGTTGTGAGTAAAATTAATCTATCACTTGGTTCAATTTCCACAAGGAGTTATTGTGATTTAAGATGATTAATGTGATGAATTTAGCACAAGACAAAGCAATCCACGTTGCTATCACCGGAATTGAAAGATAGCAAAATATTTGAGAGCTTCATGAAATAGATAAAGCATTCACAGATAAGATTTATAATCAACCATTTGATGGACAAATGGCCCAGATTATCAACAATGCGTAAAACATAGGACCAGTTCCTATGGAGTCAACTTATCAGATATGCTTCGAGTGTAAATATGTGAATCCCAAAAGATGCCAGTGAATGTTAGGTTTTGCAAGTGCTCTTGGTAATTTTTAAGATTTTTTACTTGTGATCTTCACTTATGGTAGCTGGATGTCCTAGCCGGTAATACCATCAGTGGCTCCATTCGAAGACATGACGTACCTATCTGGGGTCAAAGGTAAGTGTTCAATAACTTAACTACCAGTGCCTAAAATAGGTAGCCCAGCGCCCACTTGGAATTTGCCCACATGCCTCGGTATTTATCGAGCAACATCGGTGCGTTGGTTATGGGGAAAATTTTTAGTTAAGTTCCTCTTGTGGGGTTTAGAGATCCAATGTCATTTTTGGGTATTCCGATCTAATATTGGTCAGAGCATACTCCGGCAAGGAGGGAAGGGGGTTAATTAATTAAAGGGGTGTGAGTTGTGAATTTTATTAAGTTAATTAATAAAAAATCTTCGACAGAGAGCGCTCTTGACCTCGTCTTATGACTGTGGTTCAAGAGACTTAGCTAATCTATATGAAACTAATGCAGGGATTATGCAAATCTAAAATGTTTTCTGGTAGACAATGCACTTGACTTGTGTTTTTGCCAGTTCAAGAGTCTTGGTTATGGATTATTAATTGATTAAATAAGTACAAGATGATATTATTTTCTTAGACTCTCCGATAGAGAGCACTCTTGATCCACCTTATGGTGAGATTCAAGAGATTTAAGTAGTTGATTAACTTAGAAAGATAAACAATTAAACTAAATAATCAACTTAGCAATGATGAATTAACAATTTATGATCTAAGCATGAGATGTAATGAATGATGAAAAGTAGCACTAATCAAAGCATGCACACAAAACAAGCCTCCCTAAATGGGGGAGGAAGAGAGTGGGGACTTAAAAACCCCACTCAAACAAAGATATTTTATTAAACTTTATATAATATTCCTTAAGGAACCTGATCCTTGAAAGGACTTTTCAAATAAAGGTAAAATAACTCTACAAATATTGTAACCTGTAAAAAAGAGAGTGCCTTGTATTTTTACTTTTGAGATCTTTTATTAAACTTTGAAAAGGGAAAAGGGAAGAAGTTTGAAGAGAGTAAAAAGGATCAAAATGAGAGAGGGATGAAACAATAGAAGATGAGAGAATAAAGGCAAACAAACTAAGCAAGAATCAAAACCAAAGAAAGGGGAGAATAGAGCAGCCAACTAAGAAGCTAAGTGATTAACAAAATTGAAGAAAACAGGGTAGCGAAAGAGGAAATAAGTGGCAGTAATAAAAAATGCAAAACGGGACAGCAAAAGAGGAAATAAGTGGCTTTCATAAAAAAGGCAAAATGGGGCAGCGAACAAAAAGTAAAAGAAATGGCAAAAAACAAGGTTAAAGGAAGCCCAAAAATTTGGGCAAAAAAGAAGCAAAAAGGGGAAGAAAGCTAGGGCACACTAGGGCTGTCCAAAAAGAGAAAAAGGGATGGTAAAAAAGGTACTAACAGGGCATCAATGAAGAAGAGGTAAAATAAACAAAGCAAAGAAACCGGTAGAAAATGGATTAAGAAGAGGGACAATGGAAAGTTTTTTGTAGCTTAATTCCTTAGTTTTTTGCAGGTTTTCCCGCTTAACCTGTCATTGAGAGAGAAAAAACCAGCAAGCTATTTACTTGCAAAATGATGGGTTAAACAATATAATATACTACAAAAATACACCCAACATTTGATCAAAATATATGAACCTTGTGCTGCTTCAAATACCAACTAGATCTAAGAGAAAGAACACTTCCTACATCTAGAAATGGAAGCAAGTGGATGCAAAAGATTTAATTTATAGATCAAGATACTACTTGCAACATAAAGTAAAATAATGAGAAAATTTGACTTTAGGGTGAATGGAGAAGATAAACCACCTGGATCTTGAATCCCTGAAATCACTTTGGATCCCAATGGCATGCACCTGCTAGGTACATATGCTTTGCTCCAACAAGAGTAGATGCAACTTAGCTCAGCCTCTTACTTGGTACAACGAAGTGATCTGCAAAACAATCTTATACACTTGGCAACATGGGGGTTAAAACATGTATTATTTACTAATCAAATCTCAAAAGCATGAAATACAGCTAAATAAAACAATGTTCTTTGAGGGTTTTGAAAGTAAATGAAATAAACAGGTAACTTGAAGCTACAAATACCTATTCCTACATGCTTATAGAATCCTTCTAAAACATGTATTAATACACACACATTATCAAAAGTAAAGAAACTAGAACAATTTCACCTCATTAGCAGGAACATATGCACCCAAGATCCACATAGCATGAGCCTCCAAAGCCTTTATTTATTACAAAATAGGTTGCATAAGAGCAACAAGCATTACAATATTTTACTAGAGGTTATTTACATCAATCATCCACCTTCATAGAGATGAAAGATCCTCTATTTATACAATGAGAGAGTGCTAAAACCCTAAAACCAAACCTCAAACCCTAACCAGCCTGGCCACCAAACAGAGGTCCAAACCTAAATCGGAGAACCAAGAGTGAGGGGAGGCCTCCACCCAGACAAGGCACCCCCACTCCAACCCTAAACACTGAAATCCACCCACACATGAGACCGCACATGTGGAAGGTGCCCTCAGGAGAGAGAGGGGCGTGAGTTGCTGAATGAGACACCCTGCTGCATGGGAAATCTGCCTGCTAGGTCTAGAAACCTACTTTGTTAGGTTTGGGAAGCCTATTGATGGTGTAAGCTTCAGTATTTTCCTTGATCAAATCACTGGACCAATGAGAGCTCTCCTTCTCATCTTTAGCTGGAGATGACATGTTTGATAACTGATAATAAATTAATTTCTCTCTTAATGATGACTGAAGCTGAGTTATGATAACTCCAATCATCATAAGTGCTCCATGAGATGTAATTTATCCTTTTATTTTACTAAATTTGGATTAATTTGGAGAGTTTTATTTTTCTCCAAAATAATCATTTTTTAATAAAAATTCATTTCTTTACTCAAAACTGACTTTTTTGAGAAAAAATGCATTATGTGTCCGGTTGTTGAGCTGAAAGTTGGTTTTGACTGGATGGCTGATCAAGAATGATTTTTGGCTTAAGGTTACACCCATCAATCATTGAATTTGGAGTCTGAATGACCGACTTACCACGAACGGGTTTTTTCCATTTAATTTATGGAAAAATTAACCCAAAAAACTTAGGAAAAGTAATTAAAAATTTAAAAATTTTAAAAATAATTTTTCACTGCTCGAAAAAAGTTTTTTTTCAATTTTTTTTTGTGTCCAGATGACTTAGGACACAGCCATGATCTATCTAAATAATTTCTAGTAGGATTATAACACTTGTTTGGGCTCTAATAACCCCCCAAGGCCCAGAATTCAACATCAGACATTCCAGCTTTGGAGGAAGCGGGAGAAAACCTCATCAATTATACTGAGCTGAAGGCAAAACATAATTGTCAGGGTCAAAAAACTCCCTAGAATACCCTATTTGAGATTCTACATCTCAGGAGACTGAACCACTCAAAAATATCCTACTAGCACATTTTATTACAAACCCCATGGGACCATGGTCAAAATTATTCAAATAAAAAAGTGACGAGGCAATATTGGCTAGATAAGCAAGCGGATCAACTAATACACTGGAATCAGACTTTGAACAAGTCTATCAACTGGAGGCTCCTCAGGTAATCCAACTATGGTACAAATAAGTGGATAACATATGGATAGGTTGACCTTCTAAAATTATAATGAAAAGAAGAATAAATTGTTTATTATAGGATTTCCACCCCTATATATTTTCCATTGAAACAATAAAATATTACATCATAGTAAGATTCCCAACAAAATTCTATGAAATTAGAAACATCCCCTATGGGAGAGAGTGGCATAGGGATTGATAAAGTGTAGTCGTAGTTAGCTATGTTGACCATTTAGTTGTAGGAGATTGATATAATAAAAAACATCATGGAAAAGTATTGTGTGACACATGTAGAATGGAAGGTCACCAAAAAAATGAGTGACCAACATTCAAATATTTCTTGTATATAGGAGCATCGGTCCCCTTCCCCATAGGAGAAGGGATATGGTCTTAGATATGTAGAATGGGAAGGAGCCATCCCTCCCATGCCTTCCCATTACTACAAAAGTATCAAAGCACTACTAGGAATATGCATTGCAATTTTTACAAGTAAGCGGAGCATGATGGAAACTATTGTCATGCAGTTGATCTATTGAAGGAGTGCACTTTATATATGTTGGAGACATTTACCATCATACACACTTTTTTTGGTCATATTGGCCTAGTTAAACCACTATCCTAAGTATAATTGACATTAATTGACATCAGTGGAGCATTAATTTCCATCATCCAGTCACACCCACACCTACCTAAGGTCAAGGAGGCTAACTGGAGCACTCCAAGGGTGATGTGAGTGATATTAATGCACCTCATTGCTAACTGGTGGTTACAAGTAGTTCAATCAGTCAGTTAAGGCGCCTCCTCTCATTAAATATATTATTTAATGAATATTTAATATTATTTAATGATCTGGAGTCAACAGGGGCACCTCCACCAATTTCTTATGACCATTTTAGCTTCAGTTAACCTCATCGAGGTTCATTGAAGTCATGGTGCACTAACACTTGAAGGTTGGCTTGCTATGACATGTGTTTGATCTCCTTCAGTTGAGATTCAGTCATTTATTGCACTTTGACTTCAGTTAGGGTTTGGTGAGTCAATTAGGGTTTTGGTCAAGTGGTTAACTGAGTGTGATTGAATGGCTGACAATCAGTTAAGCCAGACTCACTCATGATTTCAAATTTCCTCCTTAGGTATTCGAATTTCTCATTGATTCAAGCTATTGCTTGACATTGGTATTGTAACCATTCATTGTTTATTGAATATATAGAGAGGAAACCATTCTGGTTTCGATTAACACCATTTCATGAGTTATTTGTTGATTATTCTTTGATTAGATTGATGCTTTGTTCCTAGATCAATGTGCAAGAATAATAATATACCTACAAAGTCCAATGGGAGGTTGGAATAGAAGGAGGGGTACCAGAAAATGATACTCCTATAGGAGGTCACAATCTAGTAGGAAGAGGTGCATCCTGAGTTCTTGGATGAGAAGGATTTGGTATAGGAAGACGACTAACTATCTACTTCAACTATAATAATCCTAGACACTTTGTATGAGATTTCCAAAATCCCTACATGGCATGCACATATTGTTGATAGATGGAATATGTGACAGAATATTGCTCGAATTTAATTGCAAAATGGATAGAGAAAATGGAATAGAAACATAACCAAAATATTTAGATGATGTCAAAGGGAATTGGACCCTGAATTGATCCAACAAGTTAATACTATAAGTAATCAGAATTCATGCACAATTGATGTTTTGCTACATAGTGTGTTGAGGGGTTATGTTCTAGAATTTTCCATATAATATACACATTCATATAGTAATGCTGAAATAGAATTATTTAAAGTTTTGTGCAATGCATATTTGATATATTTGTTTACATGGATTAATATGTTGCTATGGGATAAATGGGTTTTGAGTTTGGAATACAATCACTAGGGGCCTTCACAGTCATACGGAGACTAGGGGATGAATAGGGATGATATAGCCTTATGGAAATGATGCAACATATTATGAATGTAACGGACACGATGGGAATATTAATAAATGAAGAATGTTTGTTGGTAGATGAGATCGAAGTGTTTCATAGTGGTAAGAGATTACATGATAGTAGGAATAGGATTGTAGCTGAAATGGAGGAGAAATTTAGCGAGTTTGAAGAAATACACACCATCATTGCAATCCATATGAAAATATTATCATTCATAGGAATAAATAAAGAATATTATCATATCAGTTCATTAGAAGAAGAGTTCTTGCATCCCAAAGGAAATGCTCAGGTTGTTCCTTTTGTCGAACCAATCACCCCGTGTGAATCTCCAAGATATGAGGTAAGAACTGGATCTTTTTCACAAACTCTTATAGTTACTACAAGAAGTAAAGGTAGTATTAAATATAGTCTAAGTAGTGGAAGTAGTGCACCAACCCATACCTAGTCATTAGTACCTAGAAATAATACTATGTTCTACATAATGGCATATCCCACATTGAGGATGCCTATTTTTCATGAAGAAATGACTAAAGATTCATACAAACATTTATTGATTTGTGACGTGACATGGACCATGAAGTAGGTCCTAGATGATGATACAAATATTGAAGAGTTAGTAACAATATTAAGATACAATGCATTACTGTAGTCTATAATGAAATACCAAACTACATCACCTACAAACCAACTTAAAACATTGGAAAATATTCGAGAAGATTTGCTAAAATAATTTAGGAAACAAAAATCTGAGTCACGGTGCATTATAGAACTAAAGGAAATCAGGAAATTCAAAAATGACTCTATATGTGACTTTTATCTAAGGTTCAAGGTACTAATGGATAGTTTGACCTTCCAAATTTATGATGAAAAACATAAGGAATGGTTTATTGCAAGATTTATACCCCATATACATTGTCCATTGAAACAATAGAATATTACATTTTATTCGTATACATAGTGGATTTCTATGAAATTAGAATCATCCACTATAGAATAGATTGGAACAATGATCGATTAGGTTGAGTCATAGTTAGTTGTGTCGACCATTCAGTTCTAGGACATTGCAAAAGGAAAAGAAAAGTGTGAAGAAGCATGGTGTGTCACTTCAAGAATGGAATACCACCATAAATATTAGTTCCCAACCTTCAATTTTACTTGGATATAGGAATATTTATCTCTTTCCCCATAGGAAAAGGAATATGGTATGATATATGTACAACACGAGGAATTTATCCCTCCCATACCTTCCCATTAAAACAAAAGTATCAAAGCACTGCTAGGAATTTATATTGTAATTTAAGCAAGTAAGTGCGGTGTGATGAAAAGTATTTTAATGCATTTACTTTGATGAAGGAGTGCACTTAATATTCCTACACAGTCCAAGGGGATTCTCATAGAGTCATGAGGTAAATACTCCATTGTAAGTTGGTTCAATAGTACCCTAATGACTATAATATAATATTTCTTTTTGATTTCCTAGGTGAAGTCTACCAAGTCAATTTAGTTAGGGTAAAAGTCAAGTGACAAAAATAGTATAAATAGAGGAGTTGTGTTCCTCATTTGAACACACAAACTCACACTTGTGTAGCACATAGTGGATAGAGAGAGAAATATGAGCAAGGAGGAGAATACATGTTTTGAGGTTTTATCTTATACATCTATATAGAGGATGTTTTGTTGGGTTTTCTTCCCCTTGATGGTTTCCTAGGATAAATGTTGTGTTTATCTTGTGATTGTGTTTCTTTCATTGATTATGCATATTGTACTATTATGAATTTGGATTAAACACTAATGTTATATATCTAAGAATATGAAATATTAACATGGTATTAGAGCTATCCTAAATAAAACAACTTTCATAAGGTGGAACTCTCTCTCCTCTCCCTTTAGAAGAAATTAGGGTTTCTGCAAAGTTTTGAATTTTGAAGATCTACTTACATAGAAATGTGTGCCTCCATAGAGCGCATCTATTGATACCTAGATCAAAGTTTTTGAGTGGGTGAATCTTCGGGAATGTTAAACCCTATATTTTCCTTGAACCAAAAAACTGCAAAAAACCAGAACCAAAAAATTTGCAGAAACTGAAATCTTGAAAGCAAGTTCTGAAGGGTGAAGATTAGGGATCTCCATAAACCAAGTGGACCAACCAACTCACCTTAGTCAAGTGCATCTCCTATTAAGTTCAAATTTTCATTTTGAGAAATTTCACTTTTTAGTGAACTCCTAGATAAGATGGCCCCAAGCACCAAGCTTGAGAACATGCTAGAAGGAATATAAAACTTCTTTTGAATAGAAGTATTAGATTGGTCTCATTCTTAGAGAGATAATTATATTGAAAATAACATCAGGGATGAAGTTGTAGAATCTAAAGAAGATGAATCTAAGGAGAAGCATGAGAATGACCTAGTCAAGGAAATGAGGATCGTTGTTGATTCTATCAAATATCACTTGATCCCTGAAATGCCATCTAAGAATACACCTAAGAAAATGTATGATTCACTTTCTAGAATGTATGAGGGAAAGAACATCAATACAAAAATGAATTTGAGAGCTCAGCTGAAGGGTACCAAGATGAGTAAAGGAGAATCCATTCAAGATTACTTCACAAGGGTCTCCCAGCTCAAGGAACAACTAAGTGTCATTGGAGACTCCCTTGAATAATATGAACTAGTTATGAATTCTCTCAATGGCATCACTATACCTTGGGATTCATTCATATAGTCTCTATGGGACAAAAAAGAAAGTATGAAGTTTGACATTGTATGGGAAGATTGCATCCAAGAAGAAGCTAGAGTAACTAACATATAAGCTCTACTTAAAGAATATGATCAATATATAGACACATATAATATAAGGATAATACA
The DNA here is from genome assembly GCA_001517045.1 of Pseudotsuga menziesii. Classification (NCBI taxonomy): domain Eukaryota; kingdom Viridiplantae; phylum Streptophyta; class Pinopsida; order Pinales; family Pinaceae; genus Pseudotsuga; species Pseudotsuga menziesii. The sequence goes on along the minus strand of LPNX010952430.1, from coordinate 70,879 downwards.
ATCAAAACTCAAGAAGGATAGTCACAAGGAGTATAGACCTCTAAAGAATTTTCAAAGGAAAAGAGAAAAAAACCGAGAAGAAAGACCACTGCAAATATCAATGTTAGAGTTGTCATAAGATAGGATACCTTGCCAGAGAGTGTCCATTGAAGAAGAATAAGAAAAAAAAACATCGTGCCCATATTGTTGAAGATGAGGATGAAGAAGATGAATAAATACCTCGAAAGAGACAAGAAAAAGAAGAAGATGTAGAAGAATATGTACTATTCTCTGCACTCTCTAGTTCTATAACACTTGGATAAGATACATGGATTATTGATAGTGGTGCTTCAAAGCACATGACAGGGGAGAATCAAACTCTTTTAAGACTTGAAGAAAATAAAACTCCTCATAAAGTATCATTAGGATATGACTATCAATATCGCATTAAAGACATTGGTGAATCAAGCTACAAGCTTGACTCTGGAACCTCCATGAAGATGAAGGAAGTACTTTATGTACCATGTTTGAAAAAGAACATACTTTCCATCTCAGCACTAGATAAGAACTGATATAGAGTCTACTTTATAGATGGACAAGTACGCATGTGGACCAAAGGAAAGACAATTAAAGATGTTGTGGTCGTTGGTGAAGAAGAAGGAGGATTCTACAAACTCAAAGGACATATGCAAACAACTCATATCCATGAGACCACTAGATCAAGTGAACTGTGGCATAGAAATATTACTCAAATCAACCACAAAGCACTACCCTATGTGAGAAAGGTGGTAAAAGTTTTACTAGATCTGAAGATTCATCATGACAGAACTTGCAAAGGATGTGCAAGAGGAAAGAACATCAAGAATCCATTTTTGAAAAGTGAAACAAATACTAAGGATATGTTGGAATTAAATCATTTTGATGTATTTGGTCCTATTCCCTCCACATATTTAAGTGGATATGAATATTATGTCACTTTTATTTATGAATATTCAAGAAAGACATGGATATACTTCTTGAATACCAAGAGTGAAGTGTTTGAAAATATTCAAGGAATTCAATGCCTTCATATAGAACCATTCAGAAACAAGAATCAAGACAATGAGATCATATAATGGGGGAGAATATAGATCAAAATAATTTGAAGCATTCTGCAAAGAAACTGGAATAAGGACGGAACTAACCAATCCCTATAATACCCAACATATTGTTGTTGTGGAACGAAAGAATAAAACCATTATGGAAGCAATGAAAAAATGATTCATGACCAAGACCTTCCCATGCATCTATGGATGAAGAAACAAGAACAATTGTGTATGTACATAATAGATTATCTCATAGTTCTCTTGGATTCAAGACTCCTAGAGAAATATATATACAGGAAAAAAACTTGAAGTGAGCCATCTCAAGATATTTGATTGTCTAGTATATGTTCATATTCTGAAAGAGAAGAGAACCAAGTTGGATCCTTCTGGAAAGAAGGGAATATTTGTTGGATACTATGAAGTCTCCAAGGCATTCAGGATATACATTTCAGGATTCCATCATATAGAAATTAATAGGGATGTGACATTTGATGAAGAAAAAGAACTTAATAAATCTAGAAGGTGTCAGCTTGAATAAGTACATGAAGAGGATGTGCCTCCCTAAAAGGTAGAAGCTGAACTCACTACTGAAGTAGTAGCATCAAAATATCATGATATGCTAGAACCTCATGAACCCCCTACTATGGATACATCTCGAAAGAGAAAACTTACTTGGGTAAGTGAAATCATACAATAAGTAGAGAAGTATGGAGATCTAGAAGGCTCCACAAGAAAAATCAATAGATCAAATCCATTCTCTAGTTATGTAGCTTTGATGTGTGATCTTGTAGATCAATAACCCATCAGCTATGAGGACGATGCACAAAATAAAGAGTGGGTGGAAGAAATGATGGAAGAATACCAGTCAATAATGAAGAATGATGTTTTTGATATAGTACCCAAACCAAAAAACAAGAGTGTGGTATCTTCAAAGTCGATCCACAAGATAAAACATGCAGGTGATGGAAGTATTGAAAAATACAAGGTAAGATTTCTATCCAGAGGATTCTCTCAAAAAGAGGGGATTGATTATGAAGAGACATTTTCTCCAGTAGCAAGGTACAGTTCCATCGAAACCATCATGGAACTTGCTTACATGATAAAGTGGGATCTACACTAGATGGATGTAAAGACAACCTTCTTGAATGGTGTGATAGACGAAGAGGCATACATAAAACAACCAGAAGGATTTGAAGTCAAATACATACTGACTCGTGCATGTAAGTTGAAAAATGCTTTTTATGGATTGAAGTAAGCTCCTAGAGATTGGTATGGAAGAATAGACAACTTCTTGAAAAGATTTGGCCTTACCAAAAGTAAAGTTGATCCTAACATTTACATGAAGGTTATGGCTAATGAACTTGTCATACTATTGTTGTATGTGGATGATTTGTTCCTGAAAGGAAATGAGAAACCTATTACAGATTGCAATAAGAATCTAGATGAAGAATTCGAGATGAAAGATATTGGATTGATGCATTATTTCCTCCAGTTGGAAGTGTGGAAGAGCCCAGAAGGAATCTTTTTTAACCAAGCAAAGTATGCACTAAAAATCTTGAAAATATTTGATATGTTGGATTGTAAAGCCATGGCAAAACCAATGGGCACCAAACAGAAGTTGTTATCTAATAAATCATCATAGTTAGTGGATATGGCTCAGTATAGATATATTATTGGTTTGTTTATGTATTTGACGAACACAAGGACAAATATATGCTTTGTTGTGAACACCTTAAGTTGGTATCTAGTAAAACCTAGACGGGTTCACCGGATAGCTACAAAGCATGTGATGAGGTACCTAAAAGGTACCATAGACTTTATACTATACTATAATAGAGATCATGGCTATAGATTGTATGGATATACAAATTTAGATTGGGAAGGATGTGCTGCAGAGAGAAAGAGCACCTCAGGTGGATGTTATTGTCTGGGATCCACCATGATCTCATGGTTTAGTAAGAAAGAGTCCAGTGTTACTCTCAACAAGACCCAAGAAGAGTACATAGCATGTTTCTCTACTAGTTGTGAAGCGATATGGATTAAAAATTTGATGTCGGGTCTATTTGACATGGAGTTGGATACCACAATGACTATATGTGACAACCAGAGTTGTATAAAGATGACATATAATCCTGTGTTCTGTGATAAATCAAAGCATATAGAATTATGATATTTTTATATAAGGGATATGGTACAGAAGGGAGATATAAAAGTCCAGTATGTGAGTACCGATGAGAAAGTTGCTAATGTGCTGACCAAGCCTCTATCTCGAGTAAAGTTTGAATACTTCCATGACAAGCTTGGTGCACTCTAAAAATAATTTATGATGATACTACATAATTTCCTCGCAAGGAGGAATGATGAATATATGGAATCTTATTAGAAAATAGAAGCATGTCAAAGCTATGGACTCTCCTCGGAAAGGGAGAACAGTTCAAAGATATGAACCCTCCTCAGACAAAGGGGGAGTCGATTGATGATATGGATCCTCCGTGGAAAAGGGGGACCGATGATGATACTGTCATTGATGATGGGATGGCAATGATGCTCTAGTACAAAAGAGGCCAAGTATGCCTCCAGATGTTGATGAGGTCCAACATTAACTTGTGGATGATAGTATCCTCCTTTGAGGATGGTCTTGTAGATAATAACACTCTATTATTGAGAGTGGTCCTAGCTCTTACTGTCTAAGGCTGGTCATGCAAGAGTATACTCTCGCATGGATAGTGTACCTACATTCACTTATAGATGGCATAGAATAAACTCGCTTAGGAGTGGTCCTATCTTTGAATTTGAGGATTCTCAAGGATGAGTCCTTACAGACGATAGGTCCTACATTTAGGTATGGAAGAGATCTATAGCTACAGATTCTACTCATGCATGGAGTGTGTACCTACATTCATTTGTATATGTTGTAGAATAAAACTTGCTAGGGAGTGGTCCTATCTTTAAAGCTGAGTATTCTCTACGATGAGTCCTTAATGACGATAGGTCCTATATTTAGGTGTAGAAAGTATATCATTAGAGGAAATTTGAGGTCTAAAATGGGCCTCCTAAGGAAAATAATAAAATAATAGTTAAAATAATAAAATAATAGTTATTAATTTTGGAGGAAGAATGAAAAAAACTACTTTTTTTGTTCGTATTTTCGACATATCTCCTTGTGTTTTTACTCAAATTCCAAGTGGGAGAGCTCGTTTGATGCGGAATTTTATTCTGCATATAACAAGTACCCATGATGCATACTTTTGATAGACCCCACTACCCCAAAAAAAATAAATACCTGGAAAAACATGATGATGATGTCATGATCACATTTTTTTAGGTATTTCTTATTTTTTGGGTAGTGGGGTCTGTCAAAAGTATGAAGTGTGGGTACTCATTGTATGCGAAATTAAATTCTGCGTCCAACAAACTCTCATGCTTGGAATTTGAGTAAAAACACAGGGAGATATGTCGAAAATACGAATAAAAAAATAGCTTTCTTTTATGACAAATATGTCAATTCAACCATTATGGTTGACTCATTTTATTGAAATTCTATTAGTTCTTGAATTCCAACTCAAAAAATTTATTGTTGGCGCATTTTCTTATAAGGGCCATTTTACACCCCAAATTTCCTCTAATGGCAATTGCAAACGATACTGTCGCATGGAGAGTGTTCCTACATGCATATGTAGTGACGTAGTATAACACTCGCTTAGAGTGGTCCTATCTCTAACAAGATGAGGATGGTCTATGATGACTCCTTACGGATGATAGGTACTACCTTCATTTCAAGATGAGATCTACATTGAGTTGTAAATGATGTGGTCATGCATTCATTTGCGGATGATCCAGCTGGTCGATACTATGGACCCTTATCATTAAGGGGGAGTAGGATGATGAGCACTACATCATCCTTGGACATATGTCCTAAAGTGATAGGGATTGATCATCATGCAAAAACATTATGTGTATTTTTGGTCGATGATTTCAAAATCGACTTTTGTCGAAATGCCTTTATCATTGTATCGACATTTCTCCAAATGCCAATGGGTTCGATCAGTCCTTGGTTGGCCAGCTTTAAATATATGCTTGATTCATTCAGTCAGGGGCTACCCAACTGTTCCCATGTATCCCACGTCATGATAATTACTTGGGATCCAAAGTCAAGAACGACTTATAGAACGTGGTAACCTTCTATTTCGAGATCGACAAGTAGGTCAGCATCGTTCTTTTCTTTTTTATTTAAGCAGCATATACTCTTAATCTATTTATGTGTATCATTTTTTTTAATATTGTGCATTAGTTCAATGAATTGTGCCACCAACTTATCTTTATGTATTAGGTTCAATAGTCCATGAAGTGTGTTCTGCAAATTGTCATTAACATCTTCTTGTCTAGCAAATTCTTGAAAGATGTTCAATGCATCGTTATACAATTTTTTTTGCTTTATAGGGTTAGGATACTCATTTTTATCTTTCATCCTGCTTATTCTTGGATTGTCATATCCAATTTTTGTTCCTTGTATAGTTACTATGTGTAGGTTCTTTCTACAAATTATATCACTTTTTTGAACACAATAAAAGACATTAACATTCATCTTTTTATTAATTTTGTCAAGTATGGTGGGACAATCTTCCAATGAGAGGTTTCCCACACCACAACTAGTATAAAATTTTAGGTCAGTTCTATCTTTATATGGACAGTCCACATACTTTTCCTTATTTATAGTATCTGAAGCATTGAATCAGTCGTCATGGTTGATTGTCATGATTTCTAGAGAATCGTCCTCGGCTTCCAAATTCTTCATGACAGTTATCGAATCGGCGTTTGTATTTACAGCCTTCGTATTGTCGATTGTTTGGTAAGTTTTGTTATTTTGAGGCATTATCATTGTTTTGGGCCACAACATTTTCTTGGTAGACTGCCTGATAGTTTTGTCAATTTTTCAAATTTAAGTGGAAGTCAGTTGTTGCGTGACTCTTAACTTCACAGATCACACACCAAGAAATTTTGTTATTCTTCATGTTCTATGGGAAATATTTTGTCATATGATCTCCATGCTCTTGACAGATATCATAGAAACATTTTGTCTGAACAAAATGGATGTCTTGTCGACTTACTTCCTTTTGACAATTATCTTTGGTGTGGCCGGCTGTAGAACATTTTGTAGACCAAATCTCTTGACCCTTGAGGTTCAGTTCTTGCAAGGATTTATGCATGATTTCCAACTATTCTTCAATTCATGCATCGACAGTAGGGTATGTTGGGTAGTCCTCATCCATCTCGATCTGCAGATTTTTTTCAGTGCTTCTTCATACATTTTGAATGTTTCCAGATTTATATGTCATCGAATATTTTGGAAGAGTCCTACAAGAAATAGTTCAATAAATAATTGTTCATCAATAACATAGTTTATTTAGCTCAAGAGGTATTTCCATCTTTTATCATAGTCTCAGACTGTTTCTACTGGTTTTTGAACTATAGACTTGAGTTTTTTCGTTGCTAAATGTTTTGCATTTGGTGTTTTTAAGAAGGAAAGAAATTGCGACTTGATCTCTGCTTTAGATGTGTTATGTGTTCTTTTAGTATAGGTGATATACCAAGTTAATGCTCTTTCTCGTAGCGCACCTATGAACTGCCCCATTTATCTATCGTCATTTGTAACTTGATTGGACTCCCATGTTGACTCGTAGATGAACCAATGTCTCCTGTGGTATTCGTCGACCTCATAGAGGGGAATGTGTGTTGAACCATGCCCCATGTTAGCATTGGTTTCTCCTCCAGTAAATCGTGATGGTACGGGTGGTGGTGGGGATAGTGGGATAGTCTGTGTATCTCTTTGTCTGCAGCTAGTCCTGACAAATATTTTGTTTCTGTTAGATGTTTTGTTTGTCGGTTCTATTTTGACAACTTGTCAGTCATATTTGACTTCTTTTATCGATGTCCAACTGTATTGTTGTGCTAGTGAGTCTTTCTGGTCTATGTTTTGTAAAGGTGTTTTTGGTAGGGGGGTTTTTGTCGATGGATCACTAGATGATTTTCATCATTTACTTGGTTATCTATTCGGCTCCATTTACCAAACTCACTAGCTCTTAGTCTCGGGACCTCCTCGACAATGGCCTGCATTCGGGTACTCATATTTATCATAGACAGAGGTATTACCTCATGAGGTATTTCTAGTTGGAGAGCTTCTCGTTTCACTATCCACAAGTCTTCTTCCATTGGTGACGCCTCTTCATTTATGCCTACCTCTTGTTAGTCATGACCCAATTATGGAAGATTTTTCTCATGGTCTATCATTCTAGCAACCATTCTTCTTTGGAGTGCTATATCTTTCTCTCATATCTCTTCCCTTCTTTTTTTCCTCTTGTCCCTTTCTATCTTTTGTAGGTCTGATGTACCTTTGTGAGTCGTTGTCTGCTCAATTTTTCTTAGGTCAACTTTTCATTGCTAGCGGTGGTATTTTCTTAGGCCAACTAGAATCCTTTTACTATGCCCCGACACATGGCCAGCTACCCCCCCATAGCCTACCTGACACTTTAGTAAGCTCGGATAGTTTGGTCTATTTGTTCAGGAAGTACTCCCATTGCCTTTCTGCAATAAATTTTTCCCACACCTTTTGTTTTTTTTCCCAGTTAGTGTTTGTAGGCAATTTGATGAGTGATGGTCAAGGTTTGACTATATGACCTACTCCTTTGTCGATTAAAAATTTGAACAACATGGTCAGTAGTGAACAAATAAATTGCTCAGTAAAGTCGGTATAGAATATTTTTTCAATACATTCAACTGAAACTCTCTCCTCTACTTCTTGTTCTTGAAAGAATTCGTCTGCAATTTTCTCAAACCATTCTGACAGGTTTGTTATTCCTCCTCAAATTAGTTTCTTAAGTAATTCTTGGTCTTTAGTTGCTTTTGGCATCATCTAATAATTTTTTCAACAACTGAGGCACTGATTCTACAAATTTCTCATGGGTTTCGGTGAAGAATTTCTCCTTCTCCTGAGCAATGGTCAGTCTATTTCTTCTCGCGTAATTTTGTAAATAATTTGTGATCTTACGCACCCACCAATTCTTAATCTCTTTCTCTGATATCATCTACGTATGGTCATGTCATCCGTATATGAACTATCAGCAATGGAACCAATGTTGTAATCACCTAGATCACCTAAGGTTACTAATAATACTCATATAGAATCATATAAGCATACAGAGACAAGAGACAAGAATAGATAGTAGAATAACACATTATATTATAGAATCACATGAGGGTCCATACAAATAAAAAACTAAACCAATTTCTTTATCTGGCTCAACAACCTATTCTATATGATTACAAAATAGTTATGAGTAACTACTTATCGATTCAGTCAGCTGACATGACCTTTGGAGGTTGAAACAATATCCAATTAGTCAGTTAACTAGTCTAGTCGGCTCACCGAATAGCACCTCCAATAGTTCCTACAAAGGATCGAGAAGATCAAAGTGTTGCTGCAAAGGAATGAGAATATCAAATTGCTGCTACAAAGGATCAAGAATATTGAAGTGTTTCTACAAAGGATCAAGAAGATCAAAGTGCTACTGCAAAGGATTGGGAAAATCGAAGTTCTTCTACAAAGGATCGAGAAGATTGAAGTGTTGCTGTAAAGGATCAGGAAGAATGAAGTGTTGATGCAAGGGATCGAGAAGATCGAAGTGTTGCTGCAAAGGATCAAGAAGATTGAAGTGTTTATACAAGGTATTAGAAGATCGAAGTGTTGCTGCACAAGGATCAAGTTATTGAGTTCTGGAGAACATGAATACTCAGTGATGTTCAAGATGATGTTCCAGTAATAAATACATTGAAGATATTCCAGTGACTATTTCCATTGCTAATATTTGTTGAAAACTTTCTATGACGTATAGATGTATTACCTTGATACTACCAAATATTATCTTTCTTGTTACTCCTATAGTTGATGATGTTGTTATCAGTAGAATACCCTTCTTGTTAAGGGGGAGTGTTGAAATTCTGTAACTTCAAAGGATATTCTAAATGTATTTTACTAAAGTACCCCAAGGGAGATGCTATATTCCTTTATTAGGATATTATTATTGTAATTGGTCATCATATAATCGTGAGGTAAAGACTCCATTATATTTCGGGTCAATAATGCCCTAATGAATATAATATAATATTGTTTTGTGATTTCCTAGGTGAAGTCATGCCAGTCAGTTTAGTACGTCCAACTTGATAGGGTAAACTTCAAGTGACAAAAAGAGTAAAAATAGAGGAGTTGTGTTCCTCTTTTGAAAACATAGACTTGCACTTGTGTTTTTCCATAGGCTAGAGAGAGAGACATGCCAACAAGGAGGAGAATACCTATTTTGGGTTTTTATCTTATACATCCATATAGAGGAAGTTTTTTTGGATTTTATTTCCCTTGAGGATTTCCCAGAATAATACTGTGTATATATTGTGATTGTGTTTCTTTCAGTGATTCTTCATATGCTACTGTTGTCAAAATTTGGATTAAACACTAATGATATCTAGATAAGCATATGAAATCTTAAGAATCCTCATGATCATTGTCACGGTCACCATCATGCCTAATCATTGTCATGCTCATGTTCTAAACACCATCCTCCTCATCCATAATATGTCATCCACCATCATCTCCATTATCTTTGTCACCACTACCATCATGCTTCATTGTGACCATGACCATTGTCACCATCATCATCATGTTATGTACATATTTCATTGATGTTAGATTTTTTATTCATGCATGCCTCATTATTCTCATGCTCAATATATTTCTATTAATGGATTTGTTGTATTTTTCTCTCTCTCATTTAAGTACACCATAATACTGTCATCCACCATCATCCTCATGCTCATTGTCACCATCACCATCATGTTTCACCCTCACCATCCCATCCCTATTTAACTTGCACCATCATCCTCATTCTAACATTCACCATCACCATCATCATTTCAAGCATTACAAACATGCTTCATCCTCATCTTCATTGTCACCATCATTGTCCTCATTGTCATATTGTCTCTTCATCACCATAATCATCATGCGTAATCATAGTCATGCCCATGATGTAACCACCATCCTCCTCATCCATCATATCTCATCCACCATCATCTTGATGCTCGTTATAACCACCATCATCGTTCTTCATCACCACCATGCCCATTTTCACCATAATGACGATGTTATGTACATAGTTCATTAATGTTAGATTGTTTATTCATGTATGCCTCATAATCCTCATGCTCGCTATATTTTTATTGATGGATTTCTTGTCTTTTTTTTTTTTCTCTCATCTAAGTACATCATAAGATTCTCATCCATCCTCAACCTCCTCATCCATCATATGTCACCCACCCTCATCCTCATGATCATGTACAACATTACCATCATGGTTAACCCTCACCATATCCATGCCCATTATCACCATCACCATCATGAATCATCATCCACATGTTCATTGTTACAATCACCATGCACATTGTCTCATTGTCACCAACCTCATTGACACATTGTTTCCTTGTAATTACCACCATCACCATCTCCCATGAGCAAATGGCCCATATGTTGTATCCCTAAAACCATGACATTTATCTCAATAATGTGCAATTTTTTTTAAATATTGTAGCTAGATACTTATATGCCTAGGCGCATCATAAGAATATCATAAAAAAATGAAGACAACTTGGTTCTTTTCAATCCTTGGGGTTTATAGGATAGGATATATGTTGTTATTGTGTGTGTACCTAGTTTTAAAGCTCATACTTCTAAGGAACGTAATTGAAATTATTCTTACCAAATACCTTAGTGAGCACAATGATTCCAAGAAAAGTAGTGGTTTGGAAGCAAATAGACCATAGTTAAGCTAAGTAAGAGCTCAAAGGAAGAAAAGAGAGATCCAAAACACTAGCGTGGATAACTTTTTTGGTGTGAGACAAGGGTATATATGAGACCCATATCCATGATATCCCATTCTAATGCAATCTCTCATGTGAACTGATTTCCTAAAAAAAACATTGTGTGAATATAATCACATACTACAATAATTGTATCAGTTGGGGAAAGGTATACAACTTCAAATACAATTGTTTTAATTTATAAACGCACAATTAAAATGAATCTAAATATTTGAAAAAATGAAATGTGTGAATTAAAATGAAGCTTAACATATGAAAAATTAAGTGCGCCAATTAAAATGTTAAATGCATTGACTACAATGAAAATGAAGCGAAAGATATGAAAAATATTGATAAATATATTTTTGTGGCTAAATATTGATAACAATGAAACTTAATAGTAACGTTTAGTGGAAATTATCACATAATAATAATATATTTTTAAGGATTGTTACTACATTGGATTGGCATAGTTAAAGGAAATAATACATGTATGCTCCACTTGATAATGTCATAGTTTGTCACAAGCCATGATAGCCATGAGATAATATAATAGTACATAACAATACATGTTACCCATCCAAGCCATGAGACAATGTCACCGCTAACTGTGAGTTTATGGTCCACGAGGTCTTCACTCAGTGAAACTATGTCATAGCGCCTTCGTTCATGGGATATTAGAGGATATCCCTAATTTCACTAGATATTGATAAATATCTACCAAAATCCTTTTGTTGATTCCCTCTCCTAGTACATATCTGTAATAAAAAATACCCTATTTTTAGAACATATCCCTTATTTTTACTAGATACCCCTTTTACCCCCCCATATCCACTCCCCCCACCCCAATACCTACAATATACTAACCTTATTTTTCACAACTGAAAACCACCCTTTATGAATGAATGTGATAAGATATTGGTCAAAAAGGTGAAGGCCCCTACGTTATGGTAAAAAAAATTCCAAAGTTGTCCCCTTGGTGTAGAAATTGCACTCTCTTACTGAGAGAAACCCTAGTGTTTTAAATTATAAATGTTAGATTTTTAACATTAATCTAGCATTATATTAGGATCTTTAACTGATAGAATAACAAGCACAACAATCAAACACAAGAGACAATGAAAACAATGTTTTTCCTCGGGGAATCCATAAATGGAGAAAACCCCCACAACTTCCTCAGAGATAGAATCAGCACCAAAATTAAAACCCCAAAAGAGTAAGATGATCTCCCGAGAGCAGTACCCTCTTTCTTCCTAGCCCCAGTGTCTTCTTCTTCCTCATTTATGCACTACAACTGAGTGCGAGTGAGTGTGTGATAAATAGAGAGGCTCACTCTATAGAGAAACCCTAGTATCTAAAATCATTGAAAATGATGAGCTCTAGGGAATGGACCCAAGGTATAAGGGATCCCTTAGAATTATTCCAATGTCTTGATTCCAGTAAAGTTTACGGCTCATTGATATGAACCATGATCATCACTATATTCCTAGTTGCAACTTACCGCTTAGAGGTTTTCAGGGACACATGTTAAATTTGTGCCCATGGGGGCACATGATTTGAACTAGGTAGAAAAATTTAGTTCCATGATATTGTGAAAGCGTGTTTGGTAATTTTTTATGTGGGAATTATAACTACAAACTCATGGTCAAGGAATTTCCAAATTTGACCCCTTACTACAGAAATTGTATTTCCTTTTATTGAGAGAAACCTTAGTTTCTAAAATCCTCAAAAAGGACCGAGTATTTGGGACATGGACCTAGGGGATAGGAGAACCCCTATAATTATTCCAATATATGTATTCCCAAGCCATGATACTTTTCCTATGGTCAGTTGAAACTTGCCTCCTAGAGGATTTTAGGGACACCTTTTGAATTTAAGTCAAGAGCATAGGATTCGAACCAAGCAATAGAAATGAGTTCCCTAATATCCTACATGTGTGTTTGGGTACAGAAACACCAACCATGGATACAAAGGATGATAGGATGGTTACAAAGTGTACATCCTTTTTTTATTGACCCAAGCAAATTTTAAACAATGGGGTCCAGTTTTGAATTGAAATATCTCAAGAGACCGTTGGAAACATGACCACATCCATAATGTCCAAACACAACTGTGGGAGATTATGGAACACAACTATGCTACACGGCTTGGACTTTGTGCCCCTAGATAAAATCTGAAATTGTCCCTGAATGGCCCTAAGGTGGAGTTTCATTGGCGATAGAATGGAAACCATACAATGGATTCAATAAAATTGTCAATTCCATTGAATTTAGGTTTCCACGTTTCACCCAAGTGAACCCGTTTACAACGACTGAATTTCCAAAAATTGGTCATGTTATACCATATCCAAAACTAGTATTTTTCTTAGTAAGGTCTAATGCCAATTTTGTACAAGGTTGTCAATGTTTAATTTAAATATCGTAGGCAATAGTTGGAATCACTACCACATACACCAAGTCCAAATACAGCATTGGGATATAATGAAACCCAGTTATGCTTCCTGGTCTAGATTTTGAGCATCCCAATGCAGTATTCATAGTTGTTTCACTGAGAAGAGCCCTAGTGTTCTATCCAACCCTATAAAAGAAACCTTTTGGCCATGGGACTTGTAGTAGTCAAGCACCTCTTCCTGTAATATGATTCCATGAATCCAACATAATCAACTATTTTATGATTTGATGTATGGTTTTTATTCTATTTCCATTTGCAATTAGCCCCATATAGTCATGCAAGCACACATACTGAATTCATCCTAGAGCCTAAAACCAATGTCACACATTCGAATTGATTGTGAAATATTGGTCACTGCTGACATTGCATTTGATATTAGTGATTTGTTTTTGATATCTTAGTGATGACAAAATAGGGTTTAGAATGTTGAATATTTGTTGAGATTTGATGTTTAAACTATAAATGCAGAAATACAGAGCACATGAAATCAATGAGCCATTCATACACATTATCATTCACACATAACAAAGGATGTACCATGGGGAAAACCCTCAAAACAATAAGGATGAAAACCCCCAACAAATCTTCTTAGTATAATAATGATAAACAACAAACAATGTCTTACAATTGTAGATTTATTTTGGCATCCCAACTGCAAGATAAGAAAGAATCAGAACACCTTATGTTTTATCATTGAACAATAAGGAAGAGAGATCAACTGGATGAACTTTGTAATGTTTCCAACACATTAATAACTTTTTCCAAATTCAATTGCATGCAAGATGTTGTGAATCACTACCTACAAAATTAGGTTCTCATGCAACATATAACGAACACTTTCTTAGGAGAATAGCCTTGCTCTTCCATTTCTTCAATCATGCACACACAATGCACAATGCCTTTCATCGTTGACATTATATTCATGCTTTACTAACTTCAGGATGAAATTTCCTTGTAACTGACTGCTAGATACCATAGTTAGTATGCTAACTCAAGTGCTATAACATAAGTGTCGTCTTTTATTTTAACTAAAGTGATTTCATGCAAAACACTTTAGTCAACTAGTTCTTATGAATTAACACTTTAGTTAACACTTCTTAAATTGAGTCATATTGTTTGGTTTATTTAAGTGAACGCTATGAATTATCCTTAATTAACGTAAGTACTCATTGTTAGTATCACTTGAGTTTAACTAATTGAGTTGTTCTTAATCAACTGAATTCATTCTCATGAGCAATTCAAATTCTCTTTGTTCTCTATGCAACTTATCTTTCTCTTTTATCTTATTTGCATGGTCCATATGTTCTAACTTTAATTTAGATATAATACCAATTATGTAAGAAGATTTGTCTAATGATTTGATCATATTATATTACTCTCGTTCCAAGTGGTCACTTGCTAAAGTAATTTACTATAGAGGTGGCGAGTCTCTAGAAGAGACTTAATAGCCCAGTAATGAGTGACCATGGTTAGTAATACACCACACAACATTAATACTTTGACATGCAAAGCATCACCTCTACACTAGAGATCGACCTAAACACATGAGGATCCGACTTGACACACAAGTCCTTGGACTTGTCCAGCAAGACAATACAACTACATCACTTTGACATATCAAAGAATTCACCTAAAAACAAGAGGATTAAACTTTTACACATCAAGTTTAGTAATTATTGAGTCCAACCCAAGAATTTAATCCAAGTTCCTCAGTGCAACTCATGCTCCCTACCACAACATATGAGTCCCATTCCTAACACACAAGATTGGCTTAGAGAATGACTCGCGATGATGTAAATTTAACATAGAATAGAAAGTAGGATTTATGCTACAGAATATTCTTTTTAAGTTTTAGGATACAAACTAAGGTTTATGTTATACACTAAGGATAGGTTAGGTGATTTAGTTTAGTGTAGGCTAGGTTATATACATGTAGTTTAGGTTAGAAAGGTTTAGTATGTGAGGTTGGGGTAGTTTAGGCTAGATTAAGTTAAGATGGTAAGGCTAATGAATTATATATAATGCATGTTGAGGCTAGGTTAGGAAATGTTACTCTAGGGATTATGGAAGTATTTAAGGTAGGATATGGTAGTGTATAGGATTTTTTTTTTTTTAGACAATAACATTGGGAAGATTTGGTATTAAGAACAGTGGCAAGCCACTGGGTTCGTTACATCAAAAGAGAGAGCTTCTTTCAGTCAGAATTCAATCACCGTGTAAACATGCAGCAAACTTAAATGCTACTTGAAGATAGCTATTTCAGCGATCCTGTTCGGCTTCGAGTCATTACATCTGTCCGATGTTGGATAGGTTTTTTTTTTTTTTTGATACGGTCTGCCATTCGCTGCTTTGGATTTGATCATGGTTTTCCGTCTGACCTTGTGTTTCTTCAATATCGACCATATCTTCCCAGCTTGAGACTCGGTGGGATGGCTTTGTCGACGTGGGCGGAGGTATTTCTACTGGATCTGTGCCCTGAGCAAGTTCTTTGGGGACGGATTCGACTTCCTTTTCTGGGACTGATGCCGGGGTCTTCCCTTCAGCTTGCTTCTCCGGAGGAGCTTCTTTCCACCAAGTGGGCCTTTGGCTTCGGGGCAATCTTCTTTTTCCAGATGATTTCTCGCAGTTACGGGCTATATGCCCTGTTTCAAAGCAGACCCTGCATCTGAAGCAGAGATTCTCGTAGTCGATCTTCTGGGTCCAAGAGTAGCCATTGCCGAGGAGATTGATTTCTGCTGGGAATCCATTGTGGAAGTCCATTTCTACACAGATCCTTGCAAACGTGGTTCGGTCTATACTCTCATCTGGACTATTGCAGAGAAATTTCCTGAGACCGTTTCCAATAGACTGAAGAGATTTATCCTCCCAGAAATGCAAGGGAAGAGAGGGGAGTCTCACCCAGACCGGAGCGGAGGAGATGGAGGCCGTGGTTGGGTCAAAGTCAGGGGTCCATGGCTTCATGGACAGCCCTGCTCTGCCCCAGAACCACGGCCCGGAGCTAGTAACCTTGAATCTATCTTCATCGGATTCAAAAATAGCCAGGAAGAAACCCTTGGCAAAAGGGCAAGCAACAACCTCACCATCAATCAGAGGGGACCAAGCAAAAGAGATCCAGGTTCGGAGGTCTGCCAGGCTAGGCCAGTAGCCATTGAATCTGCTAACCAAGGATGTCTTGCTTAACTCAGAAGCAAACTCCAAGGCTTCAATCGGCATCTGGATGGAGATCGCTGGGGCTTCCGGAATCGCAGCAGGATGAACAGAGGGCTCCACCCGTCGAGAGGAAGAAGGGCAGCCCCTCCATTGAGAGGTCACGTCCTTGAAATAAAGGTTGCCAAGGGAGGAAATCGGATAAGGAAGAGGAGGGCCGGCGCTGAACGGGACAGCCACAGAGTTCATGGCGGCTGCAACTATAGGCGGAGGGCGAACTGGAGGCGGAGGGCGAACAGGAGAAGCCGGCGCAGGAGAGGCACCAGATCCGTATGCAAACGCGGCCGCCATTGCAATCTCTGCGCTGGGAACAGGATGAGCTTCGAACCGGAGGCCGCGGGAGAAGCTGTAGGGACGGCAGGCGGCCGAAGCCCTCAGCTAAGACGAACCCTAGCTCTGCAGAGGCGCCCGGTCGATCAGCTTAGTCGTCTGGTAGTGTATAGGATTTATTATGGTAAAGGTGGGATAGGATATATTATGGTACTTTAAATTTAGTGTAAGCAAGTATTAGATTAGAGTGGTTTTGCACAAGGTATGATTAGTTAAGGAATATTATGTGGTTAGTGTAGGCATGGTAGGATAAGTTACAAATGGAGGATGGAGGGTAAAGTAGGTTTGGTTATAATTAGCTAAGTTAGAGATGGATAATATAGATATGATCTAGGTTTAGGTAGGTTTGGTAGGGTAGGTTATATAGTGGAGTGGTTTAGGCTAAAGGGTATGGTTTACATAAGTAGGTTTCTTGGCTTGAACAATGTAAGGATAAGTAATCCGCTTAGGTAAGTGTAGAATATCTTATATAAAGGTGGTTCAATTTAGAAAGGTGTAATAGGGGATGTTTTAATGTAGTAATTTAGGAGGGGTAGTTTAGTCTAAATTAGGCTTGCAACATATATAATTCCCCCTCTTATAATTGCTCCAAAATTAAGTATAAAAAATTAATTAATTTTAGGGAATTCTTAAATCAATATTACCATAAAAACTAAGAAAATATATACGATTGCAGATGACAGGAAAATTCCCTATGTATGGTATAAGGATCTATACCATAGATGTCTAAGGTTTTGAAGTACAGTCCAAGGATGGATGGACAATACATAATGCTTGAAGACTCCTAGCATGCAATGTAGAAATCATAGGAGCTTGTGAATTAAATGTGGTCAATATTTTAAGGTTTTGCATAATAAATATGGGTCTCCAACCCATGGACATGGTCTAATGATAAAAAACAATATTTTAGACCTAGAAATGGGACCATGGATAGGGCCCTAAACCTTAGACAATCCTACAAAGAAAATTATTGGCCTACAAGAGGGATATGGTAACTACTTTGGGGACTTCCACACAAGGCATGAATTTCAAGGTCATGATATGGTCCAAAGATGAAAAAAAATGTATTAGTCCCTATAGTTAATTAGTTAATTAATTAGTGGACAAATGCAACTTTCATTGGTTAACATATTCTGTTTTTTATGGGAGTAATTTAATTAGTTAATATATTTCATTTTTCATGGGAGTAATTTAATTAGTTAATATCTTCCATTTTACAGTGGAGTAAGTTAATTAACTATGGCCCTATATTTAATTAGTTAATATATTTCATTTTTCATGGGAGTAATTTAATTAGTTAATATCTTCCATTTTACAGTGGAGTAAGTTAATTAACTATGGCCCTATATTTAATTAGTTAATTAATTAGCTAATATATTCAATTTTTCACTAGAGTAAGGTAATTAATACACAAATGCAACCATTTTTAGTTGAAAATTCCATATAGTTTGGGTTGGTTAATGGAATGGGGAATGTATCATATAACATTAAGCTTAGGGTTTTGGTCCATTTTAGGACAAGAAAAGATCATCCCAATTTTCAAAGTATGAGAAATCTAGACAAGTGATTGCTTCTAATTTTGTTAATCTTGAAATGACAACAAACCCTCTAAAATATAATTATAACTAGCATAGATCTATTTTGAACCCGGATCTATCAAGTAATGAGAGGGATCCAAATGGTAAAAAAAATGTACATCTCAAGAATCCAAATGGTAAAAAAATGTACATCTCAAGAAACTGGATCCGTGGGTGCTTGATATATCCGGGTTTAAAATAGATCTAAGTTAGTAAAATAGATTAATTTTTTTCATATTTTATTTAAGTCTATATGTAATTTCTTTTTTTTAATATTTTTTTATTTACGTGGGTAGCATAATGTGAGAGGATCTCCCCCATACTAGGTTGGAGACCACCAAAGTTTTTTTAATTTTTTACTTTTTATTATTATTAAATTTTATTAAATGGACATGTGCCACATGTATGAAGTGAAAGGGCCTTGAAAATATGACCCAAAATCAAACAATGTCATATGAGAGTATTTACTAGTCAAATTTACATTTAATATCATTGCACCGATGATGGGAGAGATGTGTAACTCCCTCCATGCTCATCCTACAGCTCACATTTGCCTTTTATAAAAAAATAATAAAAAAATATTAAAACTAACTTGTGTGCTTAAATTAAATTTAAATTATTTAGGTTTTCATATATATAAAACAACATAGATTACTCCATGCTTGGCAGATCCGCCTTTAGATGGATCTATGGTTGTATTAAGTTTTCAATAAATTAGTATAATCATTTAACTTTTGGCATTGAACATAGGTACATGGTAGAGGTGTGCATACCCTACCTCTTCTAGATTTGAACCTATTTTCTTTTACAAGGAAACACATGTTCTTAACACTTATATAAAGAAAGAGAAAGTTTATTTCAAATTTGGAACCACTATTATAAAATAAATCTTAGTAATACACTTGTTACATCTTCCTGCAATCTAGGAAAAAGAACTTTCCTCATCCATCCCATAAAATAATAACCATAAAGTAATTCTTAAAACTTGTAGCATCTTTATGCAATTTATGAAAAAAAATATTATTTATCTATAAAAAAAATTAAGAATATAAACATCTATCCATGTAGATATATTTATAAATATTCTATTGTGAATTAACTTTTTCAGCTAGGAACTTTCGTTTTCTTCGGCTTGAAATCTGGTCGGACTAACGATGTCTTATGGGAGAGATGTGTAATTCCCTCCATGCTCATCCTACAGCTCACAATTGTCTTTTATAAAAAATAATAATAAAATATTAAAAATAACTTGTGTGGTCAAATTAAATTTAAATTATTTAGCATTTCATATATATAAAACAACATAAGTACATCCCTTTTTAGATGGATCTATGGTGGTATTAAGTTTGCAATAAATTAGTATAATCATTTAACTTTTGGCATTGAACATGGGTACATGGTAGAGGTGTGCATACCCTACCTCTTCTTGATTTGAACCTATTTTCTTTTACAAGGAAACACATGTTCTTAACACTTATATATGAGAGTTTATTTCAAATTTGGAACCGCTGTTATAAAATAAATCTTAGTAATACACTTGTCACATCTTCCTGCAATCTAGGAAAAAAAACTTTCCTCATCCATCCCATAAAATAATAACCATAAAATCATTCTTAAAACTTGTAGTATCTTCCTGCAATTTTCCTGCAATTTATGAAAAAAAATATTATTTATCTATAAAAAAAATTAAGAATATAAACATCTATCGATGTAGATATATTTATAAATATACTATTGTGAATTAACTTTTTCAATAGATATATTTATTGATATAATATTGTGAATTAACTTTTTCAGTTAGGAACTCTCGTGTTCTTCGGCTTGAAATCTGGTCGGACTAATGATGTCCGAAGTTTAGACTATATATTTAACTCTATCTTCAAATTTTCAACAACTCGGCTAACCTTCGCTCTTGAACTTTATGTTCAGATCCGTGGAAAGCTTTGGGTATTTTCAACTGCTCGGCTCAATTGAGCTTTGCTAAAGATCCGCCGAAAGCGTTGTGTGAAACTCGGTTACTATAGGTGTATCTGAAGTGTACCAATGGAGGTACTGCCGAAAGATCTGTTTAACCCGTCAACCGGTAAGTGGATTAAACTTAATGATGGTGGTGGTGATGAGGAAGGCTTTGTGAGGATGACCGTATGCGCAACAACCGTCCAGATTTGAATAGATCATTTTATTCAGATGAGTTGTTGCGTCGTTTATCAGTAGTTTAGAATGTTTGTTGGCACTTTAGTGTCAACCCTAAGATTTGGAGTTTTAGATGGCACTTTATTTGCCATATGATTTAAAGTTCAGCACTTGGCCTAGTTTCTCTATAATTATTTTTTATCTGATTTAACCTAAAGTTTCGGTAGGCTTTATGTAATGAATAATGTTGCATTTACGCTAATTCATTAGAGTCTCCTGGCTGGTATTTAGTGGTCATGAAATTGCTTCATGTTAATACTATGTACTTATTAATGAAATAGTTTTAAGTGGGTGTCTCAATGTATCAGTCAATCTTGAAATATGTAATTTTAGTACACTTACGTCTCATTCTTTGGTGAATTTATGTTTGATTCTGGCAGAAGTTTCTTTACTTCTTGATTCTGGCAGAAGTGAATTTACTATAAAAAATATTAACAGAAAACTTAAAAAAAGATAAATAAGTTTCTTTACTTCTTTTATCAAACTGCCTGAGTGGAAATAATATTTATGCTTTAATTGAATCTTTTGCTGCTTATGGAGATTAGTCTCCAATTAAGTTTTATTTAGATTACCATTAAGAAAAAAATTAATTTCCTTCTCACTGAAAACAACTTTTTTCTTCTCGATATCTACTCACTGAATCCTTCTTCTGATCATCCCTCAACTGTGTTTTCATAAATGAGTCACCTAAACAAGTTCTTTTATAATTTTTCTCAGGAAAATATCTGATCTCCTAAAACGTTTTTAATAAAAAAAAAATTATGGCCATCTTGTAGATATGAGTAAAAAGTTTTAGGGTCATAGCATCAGATATGAGTTGTGTATTATCACGTCTCTTTATTTATCATTTTTTCCAATTCCAATTGCGTGGATATTCACACAATTTAATTTTGATTTTTGTTATCTATTTTTTGATGTTTTCAAACAATGGATAATAATTTCTTTTAAAAGAATTAAAGGATTGCTTATAATCACATATGGGATTTTTAAAAGAATTAAAGAATTAAAGGATTGCTTACCATCTTTTAAAAGAATTAAAGGATTGCTTACCATCATCTTCAGAATTTGGGATTTTTAAGTTTATAAATTTTAGATATGCATTGTTTACTCGATATTTATCTAAAGTTAGATGAAGGTAAATGCTGTAAGGTCAGGGTTTTGTTTAAACATGGCTTTAATTGGTATTACATATTTATATGTTAGAAGGTTTGTCTAGAAGTTATGAACATGGTTTTGACATTTTCTTATATGTAGATAATTAAATAGATATAGTATATAAAGAAAGACATGTTATTTTTTATTCTATATCATAGATCCATCTTAAAAGGAGATCTACCAAAGGTCTAGAGGAATCAAATATCCAGAGACTTAAACCCCTTTCTAAATGTTGGAGAACAATTTTAATTTATCTATAGTTTAATATATATGTAGTTGTAAAAGTTTTAAATCTAATTTAAGCCATATGTTATTTTTTAATATATTTTATTTATTTTTAATAATAATTCTTTTTTTTAAGGAAAGGACACCTCTCAGCTTTAGGATGAGCACATGCCTAGTTACACATAATGCTACTCTTAGGCCCAATGAATAACCATCATAGATCCATATTAAAAGGGATATAGCAAGGGAAGAAGAGGATCAAATCTCTCTAACATCAAACCCCTTTTTTATAGTAGAAATGTTGAAGAAATGTGAACATAATGTTAATGGTTTTAATTTGTACTCTTATATGTGGTTATGAAAAATATTATGTGGGTTTCATCCAAGTGTAATGCCTCTTGATCTACCTTTTCCATCAACCCCCATGAACTTCAAGGGTTTTAACAATACCTATATTAAATTTTCAATGATCTTACCATTTCCAAGTGTTCTTAGAGATAATAAAAAAATGTCATGTTGATTTATAGCCATCAACCACTTCAGTGCCAACTTTTTTAGGGGTACTATCAACCCATCAACAATTTAATGGAAGAATATTCATGGGTTGAACCCATAAAGAGAATGCACCACTCTAAGTTCCCCAATGATGGAGAGTTGTCTTCCAAACATCATATCCATAAGATCCATCTTTTTTTCTCTTACAGAATGTGACATTCTCCTTCTTCCCTTTCCATCGAGATAAAGAGAAGGGTTTTTTTCGAGCCCCAAAGAGAAATTTGTATCATTAGTTACCCGATATGTTATAGATCTATTTTTGAGTTGATGAATAATGGTGAGATCCTTTGAATCCATGGAAGGGTCATTTGAATGTTCTTTGTCAAGGGAGGGGATTTTTGAGGGATTCATCTCTTCGAAATAGATGACTCATTAGAAGAAATTTGGATGAAAATTGTCCTTTCAACCCTAATTCACTTTTCATGTCATCGCGTCTTAGCCAATCAAATTGGTTTAAAATTTAGGGTTATATGTGTTAAACAAATTTTTATTATAAAATTTGGGGATAGGTGGAATTTTTTAATAATATAATTTATCTACTAGTTTCCCAAACTACCATAAATTATCTTATATATTGATAATAAATCTTGATAGTACACTTGTTACATCTTTCTGCAATTTAGGAAAACACATCTTCTTTGTCTACCCAAAATGTAAAATAGAAA
>LPNX010952430.1:33991-47209 GCA_001517045.1 Pseudotsuga menziesii | reverse complement strand
CAACCATAATCACATGAAAATGGTTTAGGTAGAATGAATTTACACTCCATTTTAACTGGATGTAGAGATTGCACTAGATCTTAGTATGGAAAAATGTTGGGGCTCGGACCTTGAAGGTCCTTAATTTTGGCAACTCCCCGGTTTTGGTGCGAAGCTTGTAAGCGGAGTTGCGGTCCAAAATAGTCTTAGGGCCTTCGGGGTTGGGTCGAAGCCCCTCTTTTTGTAAATGTCCCATGGTTTTTGGGTACCTATGGTTTAAGCCCATGGTATTGTAATAGTGCACTTGTATAAATAGGAACTTATGTAAAGGAGTCAAAGAAGATGCTTTTGTGTTATGATGACATTGGGGTGTGTGCAATAAGTTGAGGGACCTTTTAGATGCAATGGTAGAATGAAGTCAAAACGTGCTCCTGTTTTGTTTAAATTCAAAAATGTGTTCCCTCCAAATGATAAGGTCGAGCCTCGACCCATGCTTGCATGGAATTCTTATGCCTATGTGTCTGCTTCGTACTTTGCTTCGGATTCAACATGCCTATGACTTGGAGTATGATAAACCATGGCTAATTCAACATTATATCCAAATTTTCAATGTGCTCATGTTTAGCCGTTTGTCTGATTATGCTGCACACCTCCATTTTTTATGAGATTTTAGAAACAGATATGTTTTTTTTGCAGATTCCAAATAAGTAAATTTTAACAAGAATACATTATTTTTTCTATTTGTTTCTTATTTATCTTCTATCATCACTCAACTCAAAAAACACACTATTAGTGTTTCGTCCATATCTCTTTCGTTTCTCAACCAATTAAAAAAAAATTGTATGGTGCACTAAAGAACACCGAGCTATACATGCTATAAAAAACCCATTTCCAAATACTTAAATTAAGACATTCAAACACTGCACCCACAATTGATGTACCGTTTTTGATGTTTGATCTCTTAGATAATAAATAAAAAAATTAAAAATATTATATTTATTATTGGAAAAATAGTCGTGCACTAGTACTATATGTTCTCTATATGTATACCAATTTTCGTAAGTTTATTCCATAATTTAGTCACTCAGACGCTGCACCCACAAAAACATATACCTTATAATTTGTCCAAAAAATAAAAAATGCCCGTTAAAAAATATCTAACTTCAGATAGTTAACAGCATTTTCAATAGAAAAAAATTATATATTTGGAAAGGTCATTCAATTTCCTACATTTCTTGTGCTTTACTCATCGCAAGATTCATTGTGTACGTGTCCCAAAATATCCATACAAGTTGATGGATGTCTGTTTTTTCAGTTTTCTATTGCATCTAACGCGCCAAAAGAGACCCTCATCTTTGTGCACTCACCTGATGATGTGATGCGAAGAAGCTAAGTTCTATTTTTGGGTTTAAGGTTAAGTCCTAGCTTAGTGTGTGGATGACCTCTGCAGCTGAGTGCACAGAGGGTTTTGGAAGAAAGGTTCTACAACTAAGTGCGTAGTTTTGGGTTGTTGAGAAGATCTGCAGCTGAGTGCACAGATCATAACTGTGTTGTTTTGTAAAGTGTTGAATATAAACACAGTTCTATGGACATAGCCCCTACACTGGTGGTGAACCACGTATATATTTTGTTGTGGTGGTTCTTTTTATTTTGTTCCTGTTATGATTTTATGCATTTGATAAGTAGATAAATGATAAGGTAAGATAAATTGCTAAGTATTAACTTCACTGTGAATTCCTAGTTAAGGGTTAAGCAAGAAACTGTCTTTTTATCTAAACTGCGAATCTATTTAAATGAATGTCGAAGCTCTCTGTTGCATAATTATTCTTTGTTAAGGATAAAGGTACAGTAATATCCCTCTTTCACCTGCAGAAGCATGATTCTGCGGCACCCCATAGCTATTTCGGGTGAGACTGTAACCTGTTCGCAGGTTGTTGTCGAAAGGGCCAACACTGTGGGTCTGTTTGTTGGTGCGAAGATAAAAGCATAAGAACTCGGGTCAGCCCCATCCACCCAACAAATTGGTTCCGTTGCCGGTTGAACCAGTATCTGCTTCAAGAGGGATCTATGTCGTACCTGGAGAGATATGTTTTGGAGGCCCTCAGTAAAAGAAATCAGTGACTGGGTTAGAGATACTTATCTAAAATTTGCTAAACAAGAGAATAAGGACCCTCGTCGTAGCTCAGACGAATTTTTGCAAAGGTACATTTTTACTGATATTTTATGAAATTTTCTTTGTTAGTATCCACATAGAATTGCAGGTTGACAGAAAGAAAGACAAAGTTCAAAGAAGATGAGTCTCTTGATTGGACCCCAAAAAGAATTAAGCTGTTGAAAAGTGTGAACAATGCAGTATCAAGAGCTGTTGACTTCTAAACAATGCGAACTCTTGAAGCATTTGTGACAGAGTTCGCCATCGACACACATACTTCTTTCAGCGAAGAGGAAAGACAGTTTTTCAAAGGACCAAGGGGTAAGTACCTGAATTCATTAAGTTTGAAAATTAAAATGCTCTTGGATAAGAAACGCATACTGCTTATCGAGTCAGATTGCTAGATTTATTGCTACTAACCTATGTTTGGAAGCGAAAGTGACTTCGAGGAGCAAAGTGGTTTGCTTTGCAATAGTAAAAGATACAAGAGAACTCTTGTATTCTATACCGATTATACCTCATGAATTCCAAAAGAATCTGAATCTGAAGAAACCCCTTTTGTTAGAAACCCTCCTATAACTCCGTAGCGAAGATCTATTATCCCTGAGAACCCTTCGCAGTCTGAAAGTAACCCTAGCCCGAGTAGTCCTATCGTAGGTCAGTTTACCTCCATAAGTTCCCTTCCTCCTGTTACCAGTATTCCTCCTCCTCCTCCTCCTCCTCCTCCTCCCCCTCGATTCACTATGGCCCATGTGAATGAAGATATCAAGCTCCCAGTCTTTAAAGGAACTGGATCAGAGGATCCAAAGCAGTTTTGGTTCTTATGCAAAGTTGTTTGGACTGCTAAGAATATTATGGATCAAAATACAAGAAGAGCGCAGCTGGTCACCTCTTTCAGAGACCGAGATTTGACCTGGTTTATGAAGTTTTCCAGTACTCAGAACTATGCCTTGGTTGATATTAAAAAAGCAATGATCAAAGAATTCAAGAAGCCTAAATCAGAGTCACAGTGTATAACTGAACTAAAAGAAATTCAGTAGAAGCGAGGTGAATAAGTTTGAGACTTTGATCAGAGGTTCAAGGTTCTCTTGGATCAAGTTAGATTCACTATTGGACCAGAACAACATAAAGAATGGTTCATTGCAGCACTATTGCCTCATATCAGGACTCCACTTATGCAACAGAAGGTTGCTAATCAAGAAGAGGTGTTGGAAATTGCTATGAAACTTGAAACAGCTCCTATTGGAGATAATTCTAAAATAGCCCAGATATAGGAACAATTAGCAGAAATGGCTTTGGAGCTTCGCGGCATGAAAAAGGGGAAATCTATTTGAGAAGAGTTTTGGTGTACACGATGTAAGACAGAAGGTCATGACAAAGAACAATGTCTTGCATTAAGAAATTATTTGAATACTAGTGCACCGAACCCACTTAACCCTAATGTACTATATTGTGAGATCTGTAGAACAACTGGCCAGCATCGACCTGAAGATTGCTATCTGCTGCAAAGATATGTTCAAGTACCTAAGAATTCTTACTGCAAGTTCTGTAAGTCAGTTGGACATAATGAAGACGAATGTCACAGCTTTGACCTCATGAGAGAGAAAACCTATGATGCTTATAAGGTACAAACCGATGCACAAGGAAATTATGGATATGGGTACCAGGGTGGTACACCAGGTCGAGGTAATTTCAGAGGTCGTGGCCGTGGTGGTATGCCTAGAAGAGGAGGGGGCCAGATTATTTACTATAACTGTAATCAGGAAGTACATGTATCTAGAGACTGTCAAAACCCAACTACGACATGTCAATATTGCAGAGCAGTCGATCATGTGATTGAGAAATTCCCACAGTTGATAGCCAAGATACAAGAAAGAAATGGCACTCCTACTCAGAATGTTCAGATGATTGCTGTAGAGAAAAGACCTGTCCCAACCCTTAACGTTGTTACAAGGAGTGGAACTACGATGCAGGTGCCGAATAAGGGGAAACAACCTGATGAGGCGTGGGTCCATAAGACCCCAGAGAAAATCCCAGCTTTCGAGGTTGGAAGAGAAAAAGGAACATTTATGGAAGCTAAAAAAGACTTTGCTGATCTGAGAAAGTCAGTAGCAACTACACAACAGCATCAACAGCAGTTACAGTTTCAAGAAGCCTCGCCGGATCAAGTAAGTACATTGACATCATTTTTACAGAGTTGTATGAAGCTATTAAGAAATCAGAATGCTTTGAACAAGTTACAAAAAATTATTGAGTCTTGCGCACCTCAACGAAACTCTGATACAAGAAAAAATGTTAATAGAGTTAGAAGGACTGGAAGAGAAATGAGATTGCATGCTCAGATAGGAGATTATGACATGACTCATATCATTTTAGACCTGGGATCAGAAGTGAATGTCCTAACTAAGCAGACATGGGACAAATGGGAAAACCTATGCTTGAATGGTCCCCTATACAGTTGAGATTATCCAATTAGCAGAATATTGTGCCCTTGGGAAGATTCCCTAGTGTACCAGTGGACATTAATGGAGTCGGTACCTTAGTATATTTTGAAGTCATTGAAATAATTGATGATAGCAACCCCTATCCAGCATTGCTAGGAATTGAATGGGCACTAGACAATTATGCAGTAATGAACCTTAAGAATAGACAGATGACTTTTGAAGGAAAAGGCTTGAGAGTCATAGTACCGTTGGACCCTTCTCAAGGAGAAAGGTATATAGAGCCAGTCAGAGATGAATATCAAGATGTTTTGGATAATATTTACATCACAGCTAAAGAAGAATACTATGTTAACCCTACTTCTGAAGGTATAATGGATTGGCAGTGTGATAATTCTTGCATGACTGATTCAGACAAAGGCCTATAGAATTGGCAGAATTGACTTTATGAGCTACATGGACATCGATGTGCAAGAATTACCAAGTCTATCATATGGGTTGGCTCACAAATAAGCACATTATCTACTTTTGATGGCTTGACAGACCCAAAATATTTTATTGTACAATTCTTAGAGTAAGTACCAGATTCACAGAAAATGGAGACTCTAGATTCAGTATTCAAAGCCACAGCTGCCAGATGGTGGAATGGTCATAAAAAGTATATTCATAGTTGGATATATTGTCAAAATTTTCTTCGCCTGAGATTCATGGATCAACCTCAGGAGGTACGAAGCAGATTTAATGGTAATACTAGCCCTCAGGAACATTTGGAGCAGTGTTATGAAGCATGGAAGCACGTACCTTGTGAAGAATGGGTACATAGGTTTGTACACACTCTGGAACCTGTAGAAAAGAACTGGTATGTAGAGGTGGAGCTTTTCCATGGTACTGTAAGCTGGGTTAGCCTTGCTGATAGTTTTTTCCTCACATTTTTTATTACTGAGGTTTTCCATACTTTGGACGCAGCTATTAGGTTAATCCATACTACGGTGTTTGATGATAAAGAAATAGCCGAGTACCAACCTGATTGTAAGGAACAAGAAGCTAATATAGTAGAATGCTATAACCTCGCCATTGATGAAGAGGATGACCCTCACAACATTAATATTACTGAGTCAGAAGGACATTGCAAAGTACATGGACCAGCAGTCGAATCACCTGAAGTAACTCAGCCCTTGAAGACAAGGAAAGTAAACATTGGATCAGAAGAAATGCCTAGGTATGCTACCATTGGATATTATTGGGACAAAGAAATATGAGAAAAATGACTGAACTCCTACATGAGTATCAGAACTTATTTTCGACAAATTTCTGAGAAATAAAAGGTATCCTTGGTGATATAGGAGTGATAAAAATACCTTTGAAAGATGATGCGAAGCCTATGAAGCAGTTCCCTTATAGGCTAAACACTAAGTATAATGAAAAAGTCAGGATGGAGCTAGATAAGATGCTCGCTACAGGAATCATTAAGCTTGTCGAAGAGTCCAAATGGGTCAGCCCTATGGTGGTACAAGAAAAGAAGACCAAGGGAGAAATCAGAATCTGTGTTGATCCAAGGAAGCTGAATGATGTGTGTTTACATGATGAAGTTTTAGACAATGTTGGAGGTCAAGAGGTGTATTCTTTTACTGATGGATTTTCAGGTTACCATCAAATGAGAATTGCTCCAGAGGATCGACATAAAACAACCTTCTCTATAGAAATGGGATCTTTTCAGTATACTGTTATGCCCTTTGGATTAAAGAATGCACCTGATATGTTTTCCAGAGTAGCCATATCTGCGTTTAAGTAATTTATTCATAAGTTCTTGGAAGTTTACTTTGATGATTGGACTATCTTTGGTTTATTGAGAGATCATATAGCCAATTTAAGACTTCTGCTGGACAAGTGTAGATAGCATAAGATTTCATTGAACCTGAAGAAGTGTCTCTTTTGTGCACCTTTTGGAATTCTGCTAGGTCACATTGTATGCAAGCAAGGATTGATGGTGGATCCTATGAAGATAGCCATTATTGTGAACCTGCCACCTCCGAAGTCTATTAAGCAACTTCGCACTATGCTTGGTCATACTGGATATTACAGGAAATTCATTAAAGGATATGCTCAGATTACAACCCCTATGGAAAAGAAATTGAAGAAAGATATTAAGTTTGAGTGGACACCTAAATGTCAGGAAAGCTTGGATATTTTGAAAGAAAAGATGGTAATTTCTCCTATCTTAGTATTCCTTGACTGGAGTAAGGATTTTCATGTTCATGTCGATGCATCTTCCATTGCTTTAGGTATAGTATTGGCTCAGTCAGGTGAAGGTAATATTTATCACCCTATTGCTTTTGCAAGTAGAAAATTGTCCACAGCAGAAAAGAATTATACTACGACAGAACGAAAAGGTCTAGCTATGGTTTATGCCTTGTAGAAATTTTGACATTATTTGTTAGGATCTCATTTTAAGATGTTCGCTGACCATTCGGCTTTGAAGTGTTTGGTTAACAAGCCTGTGTTAGGTGGAAGGATATGCAAATGGCTGATTTTGTTTTAGGAGTATGACTTTGAGATCATAGTTAAGCCATAAAGACTTAACCTAGGGCCTCACCACTTGTTGAGGCTCGACTCAGGAGAAGAGCCCACTAGTTTGGATGAAGGTCTTCCTGATGCCCAGTTGTTTTCCATCCAGATGGTTGATGACTATTTTCAGGATATTGTTCAGTACTTGTCTACAGGTTTTTCACCCTCTGAGATGACAACACAACAAAAGAAGCAGCTACTGGTTAGAGAAACTGACTTTACCTTGATAGCAGGACAGCTATATAAGATGGGACCAAATGAAATACTGTGCAGATGTGTCTTGGAGCATGAACAACCATTGATTTTGGCTGAGGCACATTCTAGAGTAGCAGGAGGTCATTATGCAGGAAAAGCTATGGCACAGAAGATTCTGATAGCTAGATTGTGGTGGCCTATGATTCATAAGGATGCAAGAGAGTATTGCCACAACTGTGATATCTGTCAGAGGAGACACAAACCATCCAGGATGGATGAGATGCCCCTGGTTCCACAGGTAACTTTACAAGCATTTGACAAGTGGGCTATTGATTTTGTTGGACCAATCAATCTCCCTACAAAGCAATCTGGAGCAAGATACATTATTATAGCAACTGATTACCTTACTTGTTGGGCCAAAGCTCAACCAGTCAAGGACTGTAGCACTTTCACAGCTACGGAGTTCATATTTGATAATATTATTATGAGTTATCAAGGATCACATTTTCTCAATAAGACTATTGAAGCATTAACCGAAGAATTTCAAGTATATCATCAGAATAGCACTGCCTACCATCCTCAAGAAAATGGAACTGTCGAAGCCTTTAATAAAATTCTTGAGCACGCTGTGACGAAGGTTTGCAATGTTAACAAGAATTATTGGGATCTTAGAATTCCAGTAGTATTATGGGATTATAGAACCACTTGCAAGAATTTGACAGGCCACACACCTTTTAGGCTGGTATATGGACAAGAAGCAGTTATTCCCATGGAATACATTGTTCCTAGCCTCAGAATATCTTCCTTCACAGAGATGGATGATCCAGGCGTGTTGAATGAAAGGATGACGAAGATACTGGAACTAGAAGAAGACAGATTCATTGCATCTTTCCAGCAGCAAGTATAGAAAGCTAGACACATTAAGAAGAATCATTTTCAGAATGGTGATCTTGTGGTATTATACGACAGTAAATTCATGAAGATCCCAGGTAAGTTCAAGACACATTGGAAAGGACCATACATAGTTCAGAAATTTACCAATGGTGGTGCAATTCAGTTAGCTAAATTGAATGGAGAAATTTTGCCCTCCATGGTGAATGGAAGTAGATTAAAGAAGTACAGGGACATGCCTGTACCCCTTGATCAGAAGTAATAGCAAGAAGAAGACTCTAAGTACCAAGAACAGTTGAAATTGGGCATTAGACTATAATGAAGCTGTTCTCAGAGAGCTTCGACAGATTGTTGGAAAATTTATGAAGTGTCGAAGGTTGTGGAAGAAATGCTGTCATGGGTCAAAGTTCGAAGCTTTTGTCCGGATGTGTCGAAGGTCCTTACTGTGGCAAATCTGAAGTTAGTGGTTGTGCCAAAGAAGAAAGGTGTGTTGAAGCTTAAAATGCGGTCGTTGGAAAAAATCAGATTTGGCGGCGTCGGTACGTTAACTGCATTAACTACCTATAATGATGAGATTTTGGGAAATCTAATGCCGTTTGTACAAGATCTACCGCCGATCGATCAGATTTGGTGTATTTAATGCACAGTTATGGCAGATTTGGTCATTGGATTCTATAAGAAGACACCCAGGCCTACGTATTTCGCATTACACATTTCCTTGAGTTTCACAGTTGAGTCCATGTCAGCCGATTGCGAAGTCCAACACTTGTTGAGAGAGTTCAGAAAGAGGGGTCTGTAGAACTTTATGAGGAACCCACCTGCATCTGCACCTCGCGAAGAGACTCCCCCAGCACCGAATCAACTGATGTAGACATGATATACCAAAAAGAAGTTTAAGGCAGAAGTTCGCTCTAAGCGGAACGAAGAAAGGCACAAACCATCAGGAAAGACATGAGAGGATCCCGTGATTCAGATGAATCCTCTTAGTTCGGCAGAGCTCCCACCTGAAGATTTCGAAGACTTTGATGAGGATGAGAACGTTGCATTGCAGCATCCACCATCTCTCCCTCCTGTTCGACCAGGAGTTCATCCACCTCGATGGACAGTCAATTTCATGTTATGCACCCCTTCACTACCATAGGGTGTGAAGTTGGTCAGAACAATGACAGGAAGATTAGACCGGCTCAAGTACGCAGACCACGATACGAATGATCGTGAGAAGTTTCCGCAGTTCACACCTCGGAAATAATTGCACTCCATTCATTATCCGGAGGTTGGAATGACATTACTTGAAGTAAAACAGTGGGCTACTGGCTTGTTGAAAATGCTGAATGTTCCCCACTTTGGTCGCAGCCCGCAGGTTACCATGGTGGTCAAGTAGTTATTGGAGTTGGTGCATGATGAGTACCTATGGATAGGAAACTAGAGAATTCCTATTGATGGAGAGCTCATTTATAGGATTAAAGGCTTGCCGAAGGAAGGGACTGATCCTGGAATTGAATTTGTTGGAAAGCACGAAGATACGAAGTTGGCGTAGCACATGAACGACCGCTTAGATTTGACAAAAGGAAATTGAGGGTACCAAATGTCGACTATTCGGCACCAGAACATTCGCTTCACCACAGAAATCCTAGCATGCAAACTAATGCGGAAGTGAATACCTAATGAAGTCCCTGCCCCGATTGTTAGTATTGTTGCGAACTGTGCCAAAGGATACAATTACAAATGGACAGAGTACATTGCTGGAGAATTCCTTGTAGATGTCTACGATGCACAGGAGAAAGGTAGATCCTTTCATTATTCATGGTTGTTAGTGCTTATTGCACTGGTAGGATGGAGAGAACCTACCGAGGCACAGTTTGTTGATGTGCCTCCAGAGATGCCTGGCGCAGCAATGTATGCATCTCTTTGGGTTTCACAAGATAAGGCCCTGCAGTAGATGATGAACTACGTGTTCACCTTCTATTCGATGAATATTACATATGAGATCCTGAAAACACCCCGGCTCAGTAATAATCTATTTTCTTAGTATACAGGAGTGGCCAAATTCAAGGCTGATATGCATAATGTATTCATCCAGGCCTGTGCAGATAACAAACATACATGGTGGAAGTTACCATACATGGTGAACCACGAAGACATCCTCGCAGTATTCTAGCAGTGGCCGACTGAATGGATGAAGGATGCAGGAACAAGGCCCAACATACTAGTCCCTCCAATAACAGATGTGGGCGCAGGTCCTAGTCAGACACAGCAGAATGACCCACTAGAAGAGAGCGAAGAACAAGATGAGTCACAGTAGAGCGAAGGTGACCATGGTGGAGATGATGAAGTTGATGGTGAAGAAGAAGAAGAATCAGTAAACACCATTTTAGACCCTAATCGCCTAGATAAGTGCAATTCCCCAGAAGTGGAGGAAGTTACTAAGCCTCAACCCAGAAAGAAAACTAAGGCATCGAAGGGAAATAATATTGTCGAAGAGCCCGCTCTGACGATCAACGAGCTTGATCAGGCTCTGACGAAGTCTATAGAGGTATTATCTAGTAAATGTGTATAGTTTTCAGCTACACATCTTGATGCGCTCATTGGCATAGCATAGCGAATTGCAGAACTTAAGGTGTTATTGGAAAGAAAAGTAATTGGTGTTGCAGCCAGCAACTCCCCAATAGGCACGCAACCAGATACAAGACAATGGCCCGCTATAAACAATAGAGGGAAAGTACCAAGTGAAACTCTTGTAATAACTGACATAGCATCCGGATCGCAGATGAGCATGATAGTTGAGATAGATTACACTAAGTTGTCTATGCCGGAGCTGCATCTGTGTCAAATGGAACTCATGAAGGAGACCCGAGAACGACACAGCTACACACCAATGCAGTTAGAAATTACCACAAAGTAGAGTGAGAGCCTCGAAGCAAAGTTGAAAGAAGCTGAGCAGAAGAAGAGAGAAACAGAAAACAAGCAGCCTACACTAGCACGAGTGTTGGATGAGGCGTATCGAAGTCTCCCTGACTTCAACATGCAGGTTGAAGAAGAACTAGAGCAAAGAATAGTGAAGCTGAAAGACTATGTACAATAGTCTACAAGCCAGATAGAGAAGATGAAAGCAGAACATGAGGCCCAAATTGTGGAGCTTCAACTTCGCCTCATTCCTGAGAGTCCACTAGAGGTCAGGGAATAGCGTCTCAGAGATATTCAGGCCTCAGCAATGAAGATCTTAGATCTTGTAAGTAGTGCATCAAAAATGCTAGACGAAAGTGTCAAGGACTGGGAAAACTTGCAGGACAACCCAGAAGTAGAAAAGTTGCAAGAAACCATCAAGCATCGATAGACAGAGTTGGATACAGTAAAAGCATAAATTAAGACATTGCCTCCTATGCAGAAAATGCTTAAGGTGAAGCATAGTAATCAGCTCCAGCGAGAAATTGAGTCTTGCAGAAGAAAAGAAACACTATTAGTGAGCTCTGTGCAGCCCCTCATTAACGAGGCCTTGGATTTGAGCACTGCTGCGGACAACCAGCCCAAAGTCTTGAAGGAGTATGATGCATTTGCACAAGAAAAGGCCAACAAAGCATCTGCAGCAACATTGCAGGAGATAGTGGAGAAAGAGCAAGCATGCAAAGATATCATGTGCAGCCTCAACAAGCAGTTTACTATCTTCGCCAACAAGATTCTTGCACCCAAAAAGAAGCAGAGTGTCTCGGGACGGGACACTGGTGAGTCTTAGGGGCCTGTTGGGGCTCGGACCTTGAAGGTCCTTAATTTTGGCAACTCCGCAGTTTTTGGTGCAAAGCTTGTAAGCGGAGTTGCGGTCCAAAATAGTCTTAGGGGCTTCGGGGTTGGGTCGAAGCCCCTCTTTTTGTAAATGTCCCATGGTTTTTGGGTAACCATGGTTTACGCCCATGGTATTGTAATAGTGCACTTGTATAAATAGGCACTTATGTAAAGGAGTCAGAGAAGAATCTTTTGTGTTATGATGGTGATGTGATGCAAAGAAGCTAAGGTCTATTTTTGGGTTTAAGGTTAAGTCCCAGCTGAGTGTGTGGACGAACTCTGCAGCTGAGTGCGCAGAGGGTTTTGGAAGAAAGGTTTTATAGCTAAGTGCATATTTTTGGGTTGTTGAGAAGATCTGCAGCTGAGTGCACAGATCAGAACTATGTTGTTTTGTAAAGTGTTGAATATAAACGTAGTTCTGTGGACGTAGCCCCTAAACTGGGGGTGAACCACGTATATCTTGTGTTGTGGTGGTTCTTTTTATTTTGTTCCTGTTATGATTTTATGCATTTCATAAGTAGATAAATGATAAAGTAAGATAAATTGCTAAGTATTAACTTCGCTGTGAATTCCCAATTAAGGGTTAAGCAAGAAACTGTCTTTTTATCTAAACTGCGAAGCTATTTAAGTGAACGTCAAAGCTCTGTATTGCATAATTATTCTTTGTTAAGGATAAAGATACAGTAATATCCCTCTTTCACCTGCAGAAACCTGATTCTGCGACACCCCATAGCTGTTTCGGGTGAGACTGAAACATGTTCGCAGGTTGTTACCGAAAGGGCCAACACTGTGGGTCTGTTTGTTGGTGTGAAGATAAAAGAATAAGAACCCAGGTCTGCCCCATCTGCCCAACAAAAAAAATGTGAGAACTCATATTATTTGGAAGCATGGTTTGCAACAGGGTGAATCCACGGACCTGGGTAACACTTTTTGGCAAGGGCATTTTGGCAAAAACAAAAAAACGCACCTCGGTCGAGGGCTTGTTAATCCCTCGACCGAGGTCTTAATATCTCGACCGAGGTTTTATTAAGCCCTCGACCGAGGTATTTAAATACCTCGGTCGAGGTATTTAAATACCTCGACCGAGGTATTTAAATACCTCGGTCGAGGTATTTAAATACCTCGACCGAGGTATTGCGTGCTTTACAAACCCTCGACCGAGGTATTTAAATACCTCGACCGAGGTATTTATATACCTCGATCGAGGTTCATACCTCT
>LPNX010952430.1:11349-23886 GCA_001517045.1 Pseudotsuga menziesii | reverse complement strand
ACTTCCTCAGAGATAGAATCAAAACCAAAATAGTAAAAACCCAAAACAGTAAGTGATCTCCCGATAG
Organism: Pseudotsuga menziesii; assembly: GCA_001517045.1. Classification (NCBI taxonomy): domain Eukaryota; kingdom Viridiplantae; phylum Streptophyta; class Pinopsida; order Pinales; family Pinaceae; genus Pseudotsuga; species Pseudotsuga menziesii. Next base: position 23,819 of record LPNX010952430.1, on the reverse strand, counting down.
CAATAACCTTCTTCTTATCTAGCCCCAGTGTCTTCTCCTTCTTCAACTATGCGCTACACTTGAGTGTGTATGAGTTGTGTGTTAAATAGAGAGTCCAACTCTCTATTTATACTAATCCCGGCATGACTAAAACCCTACTAGGTCCTATTAGTTTTTCATCATTAAATCTAACATTATGATCTTAGGATCTTTTAACTAAGAGAATAACAAGCACAACAATAAAACATAAGAACAACACAAGAGACAAGAGACACAAAGAACTTTCCTCATGGAAACCATAAAGAATAAAACCCCATAAATTCCTTAGAGATTGAATCAACACAAAAAGGTAAAACCCCAAAACAATAAGATGATATCTTGACAGCAGCAGTCTCTCTCTCTCACACTGAGAGAGCTTCTCCTTTGTCACTCATGCGCCCCAATGAGTGAGTGTGTGTGTATGAATATGATAAATAGAGAGGCTCTCACTCTCTATTTATATTCTTCCATTCACTTGGAACCCACTCCGCTCCAATATGTCGGCCTCACTTAAGAATTACTTACTAGAGCCGACATCTCTAGGAGTGTCTAATAACCGCAGTGCCCCACAACTTGTGGGGACTTTTCCTCCTCTAACAAACAAGGAGGTTTATCGTTAACACAATGGTGGGGACTATTGCCCCAACTTACAATGAATCACCTAGGGTCAACTTCACTGGGATAGTCTAATAACCCAAGGGCCCCACAACTGTGGGGACTTTAACCCTTGACCAATAGGAGGGTTACCCACAATGACTTGACATGACTTTCTCATTATAGAAACTTCCCAGAATAAATATCGGCATATGACATGATTGAAATACATTACAATACATCCTGAGATAAACATCGGGTTATAATACATAAGAATTACATATGAATACATTCTGAAGTTACAATTACATCAGTACTCCCTCTTAACTAGGAAGGTATTCTCTTGACACAATTTTCATCACTGGTCTTCTTCTCTGGTTCTTCTTGTCATCTGCATCTTCAAGTCATCTTTCATTTGGATCTAGATCATCACTCGATCTAGATCATCATCACTGGACCATACTCGATCTGGAACATCGTCATTGAATCTAGATCATCACTCGATCTGGATCATCATCACTCGATTTGGATCATCAATCAATCTGGATCATCATCACTGAATCTAGATCATCACTCAATCCAGATCATCATCACTAGATCTGGATCATCACTCGATCTGGATCATCATCACTAGATCTGGATCATCACTTGATTTGGATCATCACTAGATCTAGATCATCTCTCAATCTGGATCATCATCACTGGACTGGATTTGGATCATCATAGTTGAATCTAGATCATCACTTGATCTGGATCATCACTGCTAGATCTGGATCATCACTCGATCTAGATCTATCGGAGTCATCATAACTGGATCTAAAGCATAGCTTGATCTAGATCTAATCTGGTCATCATCATGTGTGAAATCTCATCATAGGAAGTTCTATAGAGGCAACCTTCTTTCATGCTGATTGTAGGCCTAGCCATCAGGTAGGTCTTCGCCCAGCACTTACATCTAACCTACTGGTTAGAAAGGCATGCCCAACACTCACATTTGATCATGTAGGAACCTACAATCACATCAGAAAGGCCCAACACTCACATTCACTAGCATGATAGGACATCACATCACTAGCATGTATGAAAAGGCTTCAACACTTATATCTGACCTGGAAGGAAACAATTCCTCCACCCTCACCAGAAAGGTTTGCACTCACATCTGACATGGAAGGAATTGAATCCTCTCACCATGATAGAATTTCCCCCAATCCCAGACTGAGCTACCTGGTAACAGACTAGGTGCCTCCATTCTCCCAAAGAATGGCAATTTCCCTTATATCTGACCTGGTAGGAAACAAGTCCTACACCCTCGCGAGAATGTCCTGCACTCACATATGACATGGAAGGAACTGAATCCTCTCACCATGACAGAATGGCCCCTAGTCCCAGACTGAGCTACCTAGTAACGGACCAGGTGCCTCCACTCTCTCGAAGAGTGGCAGTTGCCCTTACATCTGTTCTACTCAATAGAATGGCCAGCACTCATATTTGACATGGAAGGAACTAAATCCTCTCACCATGACAAAATGGCTCAGTCCTTACATATGATCTTCTCATTAGAATGGAATTGGATCTAAGCACTCATATTTGACATGGAAGGAACTAAATCCTCTCATCATGACAGAATGGCTCAGCCCTTACATCTGACCTGATCATCAGAATGGATTTGGCACTCATCACTTTCCCTTGGAGGAAACCTCGATTTGGAGAACACCAAGCTTCTCCTTGAAGTACTCAAACTTCACTCTGGCCAATAGCTTCTTCAAGACATCAACTATCTGTTCCTCCATTGCAACATACTGGAGCTTCACTGCTCCTCTCTGCACCATATCCCTGATATAATGATATTTGATCTTGATATGCTTCGACTTGTCATGTAACACTATATTCTATGACAACTTCACACAACTCTAGTTGTCACAATGTATACAAATAGCATCCATCTGGAGATGAAATAAATAATACAGTAGCTTCCGCAGCCATACTGCCTCACAATTAGCTGAACAAGGTGCGACATACTCTGCTTCAGCTGTACACAGTGCCACATAGGATTGCTTCCTGCTAAACTAAGAGATCACACTTGATCCCATACTAAAGCAACACCCTAAAGTGCTCTTCCTATCGATGGCAATGTGTGCCCAATCTGAATCGACATAATGCTCCAGGTTAATCTTCTAATTTGCATCGTACTTGAGCCCATAATCAGCTATACCCATGCATGCTTTGCCACCATCAAGTGAACATGTCTTAATGTGTTTGCAACAAAGCAAATATCTCGTCTCAGGTACATCAAATACCTAATCATCTGACAATACATAGTAGCATCAACCGTATCTAATGAAGCGTCAATCAATAGCTGTAGGTTCGATGCCATAGGTATGGTCATGCAGTCCATCATCCCGAACCTATTCAGGATCTCTACTGCATACCTCCCTTGTCCACACCTACATGCCTATATTATCGTGCATCGACACATAACAGGAGCATCACTGGTCTTCCGCCTTCAACCTTGAAGCAAAGGTTGGAATCCGCTTTACTCTTCGTAAATCCTAGAGTCATTAGTAATCTGTCCATCCTTTCGTATCATGTCGAACCTTAGGATCTTCTATAGTCACTCCCTCTGAAGCATCAAACTCCCTCTATCTTTTGTACTCTATGCAATGAAACATTCTTTACTGGAGTGACAAGTAGCTTCCCATGCTACCAATCTTCTATGTATCCATCTAGGATCACTGGATACCAAGATCCTCTATCTTGAATCGTTTCAAAAGTTCTACTTGCATTCATCTGTGAGATTTTCAACCTTGTAGAAAAGGTTAATATCTTCATCAAGATCCTAATCTATGTGTTATCTCATGGGTGTCTTCTGATCTTGTACAAGGCCTTCTTTCATTTGCACACATGATTCTTCCTGTCATGTATATCTATAGTGGTTACAACTGTCTCTTCGTAGTCTATTTCTTGTGCTACGAATCTTGCCTTGTATCCCATGATGTTTCCATATACTACATGATGGAGCTACTAACTTCCCTTTACATATTGATACTGCATCCTAGACATCATTCTTCTTGAACTGGTCTTCCATTTCTTCTTGGTTACTTTTTCACAGCTAGAAGGTTGTACTCGTCATATTATTCTTCATTTTTAAATGTCGTCACTTTTTCTTCGGAACAAGTTTCATCCTTCTTTGCTTGTAGGTGATTATGTATGCGATCTTTCCTACAATTCAAATGCATTTGTATGGTTAGAAACATTTTATAAGGAATATTCATACTGGCAAATTATTAAGCATACATATATGATCATGCAATTACTTTAGCCAATACAACATTCATCCATATCTCATGAAACGTTTCTAGATGCCTTCCATCTCTACCAGGACAACATTGAGATTGTGCACTAATCCAATATGTCAGCAAAGAAGTTTCATTCTAGATAAGTAGAAATGGAGAGTTTGTATAGCACCATGAGCTACTTAGCCATCACATGCATATTAGTAGTATACTGTCATTAATGCAAACATCCTATCATGCATAATACATCAACTGAATATAAACAAATGCATAACAAAACAATATTGTGAAAGGACAATTGAATACTTATCTTTATTTTTTTTGTGGGTATACTTCTTCTTGATCCTTCAACTTCATCGTCTTCTTCATTCATAATAGCATAGTTTCTTATCCAAATGCTAGGATGGATAAGAGGTTCTTCAAGAGTTGAGTCCGTCATATTCCTCATCGTTTGAGGGATCTTCTTTCAATGGTGAGATCTTGATCTTCAATTGCTCCCATGAGATGTCATTTAGCCTTTTATTTTACTAAATTTGGATTAATTTGGAGACTTTTATTTTTCTCCAAAATAATCATTTTTAATAAAAATTCATTTCTTTACTCAAAACTAACTTTTTTCAGAAAAAACGCATTATGTGTCCAGTTGTTGATCTGAAAGTTGGTTCTGACTGGATGGCTGATCAAGAATGATTTTTGGCTTAAGTTTAGAGCCATCAATCACTTATTTAAGAGTCCTAATGACCGACTTACCACGAACAGGTTTTTTCCATTTAATTTATGGAAAAATTAACCCAAAAAACTTAGGAAAAGTAATTAAAATTTTAAAAATTTTAAAAATAATTTTTCACTACTCGAAAAGATTTTTTCAAAATTTGTTTATGTGTCCAGATGACTTAGGACACAACCATGATCTATATAAATAATTTCTGGTAGGCTTATAACACTTGGTTGGGCTCTAATAACCCCCCAACGCCCAGCATTCCAGCTTTGGAGGAAGTGGGAGAAAACCTCGTCAATTATACTCGGCTATAGGGAAAGCATAATTGTCAGGGTCAAAAAACTCCCTAGAATACCCTATTTGAGATTCTACGTCCCAGGAAACCGAACCACTCAAAAAATCCTACTAGCACATTTTATTACAAACCCTGCAAGGCCATGATAAAAATTATTCAAATAAAAAAGTGACTAGCCAATATTGGCTAGACAAGCACATGGATCAACTAATACACTGGAATCAAAATTTGAACAAGTCTATAAACTGGTGCCTCCTCAGCTAATCCAACTATGGTACAAATAAGTGGATAACATATGGATAGGTTGACCTTCTAAAATTCTAATGAAAAGCACAAGAAATGGTTTATTATAGGATTTCCACCCCTATACATTTTCCATTGAAACAATAAAATATTACATCATAGTAAGATTCCCAACAAAATTCTATGAAGTTAGAAGCATCCCCTATGGGAGAGAGTGGCATAGGGATTGATCAATTGTAGTCGTAGTTAGATATGTTGACCATTTAGTTGTAGGACATTGATATAAGAAAAAACATCATGGAGAAGTATTGTGTGACACATGTAGAATGGAAGGTCACCACAAAAATTAGTGACCAACATTAAAATATTTCTTGTATATAGGAGCATCAATCCCCTTCCCCATAGGAGAAGGGATATGGGCTGAGATATGTAGAATGGGAAGGATCCATCCCTCCCATGCCTTCCCATTACTACAAAAGTATCAAAGCACTACTAGGAATATGCATTGCAATTTTTGCAAGTGGAGCATGATGGAAAGTATTGTCATGCAGTTGATATATTGAAGGAGTGCACTTTATATATGTTGGAGACATTTACCATCATACACACTCTTTTTGGTCAAATTGGCCTACTTAAACCACTATCCTAAGTATAATTGACATTAATTGACATCAGTGGAGCATTAATTGCCATCATCCAGACACACCCACACCTACCTACAGTCAAGGAGGTTAACTGGAGCACTCCAGGGGTGATCTGAGTGATATTAATGCACCTAATTGCTAACTAGTGGTTACAAGTAGTTCAACCAGTTAGTTAAGGTGCCTCCTCTCATTAAATATATTATTTAACAATTATTTAATATTATTTAATGATCTGGAGTCAACAGGGGCACCTCCACCAACTTCTTATGATTAGTTTAGCTTCAGTTAACCTCATCAGGGTTCATTAAAGTCATGGTGCACTAACACTTGATGGTTGGCTTTCTATGACATGTGTTTGATCTCCTTCAGTTGAGATTCAGTCATTTAGTGCACTTTGACTTCAGTTAGGGTTTGGTGAGTCAATTAGGGTTTTGGTCAAGTGGTTAACTGAGTGTGATTGAATGGTTGACAGTCAGTTAAGCCAGACTGACTCATGATTTTGAATTGCCTCCTTAGGTATTCGAATTTCTCATTTATTCAATATATTGCTTGACATTTGTATTGTAACCATTCATTGTTCATTGAATATACAGAGAGGAAACCATTCTGGTTCCGATTAACACAATTTCATGAGTTATTTGTCGATTATTCTTTGATGAGATTGATGCTTTGTTCCTAAATCAATGTGCAAGAATAATAACATACCTACAAAGTCCAATGGGAGGCTGGAATAGAAGGAGGGGTACCAGAAAATGATACTCCTATAGGAGGTCACAATCAAGTAGGAAGAGGTGCATCCTGAGTTCTTGGATGAGAAGGATTTGGTATAGGAAGACGACTAACTATCTACTTCAACTATAATAATCCTAGACACTTTGTATGAGATTTCCAAAATCCCTAGATGGCATGCACATATTTTTGATAGATGGACTATGTGATAGAATATTGCTCGAAGTTAATTTCAAAATAGATAGAGAAAAGGAAATAGAAACATAACCAAAATTTCTAGATGATATCAAAGGGAATTGGTCCCTGAATTGATCCAACAAGTTAATACTATAAGTAATCAGAATTCATGCACAATTGATTTTTGGCTACATAGTGTGTTGAGGGGTTATGTTCTAGAATTTTCCATATAATATACCCATTCACATAGTAATGCTGAAACATTATTATTTAAAGTTTTGGGCAATGCATATTTGATATATTTGTCTACGTGGATTAATATGTTGCTATGGGATAAATGTATTTTGAGTTTGGAATACAATCACTAGGGGCCTTCACAGTCATACGGAGACTGGGGGATGAATAGGGATGATATAGCCTTATGGAAATGATGCAACACATAATGAATAAGTAACGGATGCAATGGGAATATTAATAAATGAATAAGGTTTGTTAGTAGATGAATTGAAGTGTTTCATAGTGGTAAGAGATTACACGATAGTAGGAAGAGGATTGTAGCTGAAACGAAGGGGAAATTTAGGGAGTTTGAAGAAAGACAAACCATCATTGCAATCCATATGAAAATATTACCGTGCATAGGAATAAATAAAGAATAATATCATATTAGTTCAGTAGGAGAAGAGTTCTTGAATCCCAAAGGAAATGCTCAGGTTGTTCCTTTTGTTGAACCAATCACCCCGTGTGAATCTCCAAGATATGAGGTAAGAACTAGATCTTTTTCACAAACTCTTATAGTTACTACAAGAAGTAAAGGTAGTATTAAATATAGTCTAAGTAGTGGAAGTAGTGCAACAACCCATACCTAGTCATTAGTACCTAGACATAATACTATGTTCTACATAATGACGGATCCCACATTGAGGATTCCTATTTTTCATGAAGAAATGACTAAAGATTCATACAAACATTTATTGATTTGTGACGCGATATGTACCATGAAGTAGGTCCTAGATGATGATACAAATATTGAAGAGTTAGTAACAATATTAAGATACAACACATTACTGTAGTCTATAATGAAATACCAAACTACATCACCTACAAACTAACCCAAAACATTGGAAAATATCTAACAAGATTTGCTAAAATAATTTAGGAAACCAAAATCTGAGTCACATTGCATTATAGAACTAAAGGAAATCAGGAAATTCAAAAATGACTCTATATGTGACTTTTATCTAAGGTTCAAGGTAGTAATGGATAGGTTGACCTTACAAACTTATGATGAAAAACATAAGGAATGGTTTATTGCAATATTTATAACCCATATACATTGTCCATTGAAACAATAGAATATTACATTTTAGTCGTATACATAGTGGATTTCTATGAAATTAGAAGCATCCACTATAGAATAGATTGGAACAAGGATGGATCAGGTTGAGTCATAGTTAGTTGTGTTGACCCTTTAGTTGTAGGACATTGCTAAAGGAAACGAAAAGCATGAAGAAGCATGGTGTGTCACTTCAAGAATGGAATACCACCATATATATTAGTTCCCAACCTTCAATTTTACTTGGATATAGGAATATTTATCTCTTTCCTCGTAGGAAAAGGAATATGGTATGAGATATGTAGAACACGAGGAATTTATCCCTCCCATACCTTCCCATTAAAACAAAAGTATCAAAGCAGTGCTAGGAATTTATATTGTAATTTAAGCAAGTAAGTGGGGTGTGATGAAAATTATTTTCATGCATTTAATTTGATGAAGGAGTGCACTTAATATTCCTCCATAGTCCAAGGGTATTCTCGGCCAGAAGTAGAGGTACCACAAAATAACACTCTAATGGGAGGTCACAATCAAGTAGGAAGAGGTGGATCTCGAGCTCTTGGAATAGGAGGATTTGGTAGAGGAAGAGGACAAACTATCTATTACAACTATAATCACCATGTACACTTTGTGTGATATTTCCCAAATTCCTACATGAAATCCACATATATCCTATAGCTAGACCATGTGTCAAAAGATTACCTGAAGTTGATTGTAAAATAGATAGAAAAAAGGAAATAGAACCAGAACCAAAATGTACAGATGATATCAAAAGTAAGTACACCCCTGAATTGATCCAACAATTTAATACTATAAGTAATCATATCTTGTGTGCAGTTGATTTTTGGCTAGATAGTGTGTTGAGATGTTATGTGACATAATTTTCCATAGATTATAACTAGTTGTATAGTAATGTTGAAAAAAACTTCTTTAAAGGTCTGCACAACACATTTTTGTAATATTTGTCTACATGGTTTAATATACTTCTATGTGATAAAGGGGTTTTAAGTTTATAATATTATCACTAGGATCCTTCATTCTCATAGGGGGACTAGGATTTGACTAAGGATGGTGTGATATTATGGAAAATATACAATTGAGAATGAATGAGGAGTATATGGGATGAAAATGATGAAAAATGAAAAATGGTTGACAGAAAATGAGATCTAAGTGTTGGACAGTGAAAATATATTCCAGCATTGTATGAAGAGGAATGTGGCTAACATGGAGGAGGAGTGCACAGAGTTTTAAGAAATAGGCACTAGCACAACATTCAAGATCAAAGGATTAGCACGCATAGAAAGGAAAAACTAAGATTCTTAGCTCAGTTCAGTACAAGAATAGCTATTGCATCCCAATGTAAGTACTCAAGTTATCCGCTATGCTGAACCCATGACCCCATGTGCATCTCCATGATATGAGGTAAAAACCAAAACTTTCTCACAAACTCTTATAGTTAGTACATGAAGTAAAGAGATTGAATAAGGTACATCGTGCATAACATGATGTATTGATGGAGAAACGTAGCAATATAGAGGATCCAAAAGACCTTATTGAATGAGATTATTAGTTGATGTTGATTCTGTGATGGAAAAAAATAACACTAATGTAATTAGTTCATGTTATATGCATAGTTTATTAATGTTAGATTGTTTATTCATGCATTCCTCATCATCCTGAAGCTCAATAATGTATTAATATATTTTGTTTTATTTTCTCATCAAACTACAAAATTATATTCTCATCCATATTATGTCATCCACCATCATCCTTGTTTACATATTGTAACTTCAAAGTTATTCTAAATGTATTTTATTGATGTACCCGAAGGGAGATGTTCTATTCCTTCGACGAGATGCTATTATTGTAATTGGTCATCATAGAGTCATGAGGTAAAGACTCCATTGTAAGTTGGTTCAACAATACCCTAATGACTATAATATAATATTTATTTTTGATTTCCTAGTTGAAGTCGACCAAGTCAGTTTAGTGGGGCCGACTTGTTAGGGTAAAAGTCAAGTGACAAAAATAGTATAAATAGAGGAGTTGTGTTCCTCATTTGAACACACAAACTCACACTTGTGTAGCGCATAGTGGATAGAGAAAGAGATACGAGCAAGGAGGATAATACATGTTTTGGGTTTTATCTTATACATCTATATAGAGGATGTTTTGTTGGGTTTTCTTCCCCTTAAGGGTTTTCCAGGATAAATACTATGTTTATCTTGTGATTGTGTTTCTTTCATTGATTATGCATATTGTAATATTATGAATTTGGATTAAACACTAATGATATCTATCTAAGCATACAAAATATTAACATGGTATTAGAGCTATCCTAAATAAAACAACTTTCATAAGGTGAAACTCTCTCTCCTCTCCCTTTGGAAGAAATTAGGGGTTCTGCAAAGTTTGAAATTTTGAACATATACTTACATAGAAATGTGTGCCTCCCTAGAGCACATCTATTGAGACCTATATCAAATTTTTTGAGTGGGTGAATCTTTAGGAATTTTAAACCCTATTATTCCCTTGAACAAAAAAACTACAGAAAACCAGAACCAAAAATTTGCAGAAACTGAAATCTTGAAAGCAAGTTCTGAAGGGTGAAGATTAGGGATCTCCATAAACCAAGTGGACCAACCAAATAGCCTTAGTCAAGTGCATATCCTGGTAATTTCAACTTTTCATTTTGAGAAATTTCACTTTTTAGTGAACTCCTAGATAAGATGGTCCCAAGCACCAAGCTTGAGAACACACTAGAAGGAATATAAAACTTCTTTTGAATGGAAGTATTAGATTGGTCCCATTCTTATAGAGATAATTATATTGAAAATAACATCAGGGATGAAGTTGTAGAATCTGAAGAAGATGAATCTAAGGAGAAGCATGAAAAGGACCTAGTCAAGGAAATGAGGATCAATGTTGATTCTATCAAAGATCACTTGATCCCTCAAATGTCATCTAAGAATACACCTAAGAAAATGTATGATTCACTTTCTAGAATGTATGAGGGAAAGAACATCAACACAAAAATGAATTTGAGAGCTCAGCTGAAGGGTACCAATATGAGTAAAGGAGAATCCATTCAAGATTACTTCACAAGGGTCTCCCAGTTCAAGGAAGAACTAAGTGTCATTGGAGACTCCCTTGAATAATATGAACTAGTTATGACTTCTCTCAATGGCATCACTATACCTTGGGATTCATTCATATAGTCTCTATGGGACAAAAAAGAAAGTATGAAGTTTGACATTGTATGGGAATATTACATCCAAGAAGAAGCTAGAGTAACTAACATATAATCTCTACTGAAAGAATATGATCGATATATAGACACACATACTATAAGAAAAATACAATCAAAACTCAAGAAGGATAGTCACAAGGAGTATAGACCTCTAAATAATTTTCAAAGGAAAAGAGAAAAAACCCAGAAGAAATACTACTCCAAATATCAATGTTACAGTTGTCATAAGATAGGATACCTTGCCAGAGAGTGTCCATTCAAGAAGAAGAAGAAGAAAATACATCACGCCCATCTTGCTGAAGATGAGGATGAATAAGTTGAATAAATACCTCGAAAGAGACAAGAAAAAGAAGATGTAGAAGAATATGTACTATTCTCCGCACTCTCTAGTTCTATAACAGTTGGAGAAGATACATGGATTATTGATAGTGGTTCTTCAAAGTGCATGACAGGGGAGAATCAAACTCTTTTAATACTTGAAGAAAATAAAACTCCTCATAAAGTATCATTAGGATATGACTATCAATATCGCATCAAAGACATTGGTGAATCAAGCTACAAGCTTGACTCTGGAACCTCCATGAAGATGAAGGAAGTACTTTATGTACCAGGTTTGAAAAAGAACATGCTTTCCATCTCGACACTAGATAAAAAATGATATAGAGTCTACTTTATAGATGGACAAGTACTCACGTGGACCAAAGGAAAGACAATTAAATATGTTGTGGTCATTGGTGAAGAAGAAGGAGGATTCAACAAACTCAAAGGACATTTGCAGACAACTCATATCCATGAGACCACTAGATCAAGTGAACTGTGGCATAGAAATATTACTCGCATCAACCACAAAGCACTACCCTATGTGAGAAAGGTGGTAAAGTTTTACTAGATCTGAAGATTCATCATGACAGAACTTGCAAAGGATGTGCAAGAGGAAAGAACATCAAGAATCCATTTCTAAAAAGTGAAACAAATACTAAGGGTATGTTGGAATTAAATCATTTTGATGTATTTGGTCGTATTCCCTCCACATATTTAAGTGGATATGAATATTATGTCACATTTATTTATGAATATTCAAGAAAGACATGGATATACTTCTTGAATACCAAGAGTGAAGTGTTTGAAAATATTCAAGGAATTGAATGCCTTCATATAGAACCATTCAGAAATAAG
>LPNX010952430.1:0-10944 GCA_001517045.1 Pseudotsuga menziesii | reverse complement strand
CAAAATAAAGAGTGGGTTGAAGAAGTGATGGAAGAATACTAGTCAATAATGAAGAATGATGTTTTTGATATAGTACCCAAACCAAAAAACAAGAGTGTGGTATCTTTAAAGTGGATCTACAAGATAAAACATGCAGGTGATGGAAGTATTGAAAAATACAAGGTAAGATTTGTGTCCAGAGGATTCTCTCAAAAAGAGGGGATTGATTATGAAGAGACATTTTCTCCCGTAGCAAGGTATAGTTCCATCGGAACCATCATGGAACTTGCTTACATGATAAAGTGCAATCTACACCAGATGGATGTAAATACAACCTTCCTGAATGGTGTGATTGGTGAAGAGGCATACATAAAACAACCAGAAGGATTTGAAGTCAAAGACATACTGAATCATGTATGTAATTTGAAAAATGATTTGTATGGATTGAAGTAAGCTCCTAGAGATTGGTATGGAAGAATAGACAACTTCTTGAAAAGATTTAGCCTTACCAAAAGTAAAGTTGATCCTAACCTTTACATCAAGGTTACGGATAATGAACCTATCATACTATTGTTGTATGTGGATGATCTATTTATGAAAGGAAATGAGAAACCTATTATAGATTGCAATAAGAATCTAGATGAAGAATTCGAGATGAAAGATATTGGATTGATGCATTATTTCCTCTAGTTGGAAGTGTGGTAGAGCCCAGAAGAAATATTTTTTAACCAAGGAAAGTATGCACTATAAATCTTGAAAATATTTGATATGTTAGATTGTAAAACCATGTCCAAAACAATGGGCACCAAGCAGAAGTTGTTATCTAATAAATCATCATAGTTAGTGGATATGACTCAGTACAGATAGATTATTGGTTAGTTTATGTATTTGACAAATACAAGGACAAATATATGCTTTGTTGTGAACACCTTAAGTTGGTATCTAGTAAAACCTAGATGGGTTCACTGCATAGCTACAAAGCATGTGATGAGGTACCTAAACGGTACGATAGACTTTAGACTATACTATAATAGAGATCGTGACTATAGATTGTATGGATATACAAATTCAGATTGGGAAGGATGTGTTGTAGAGAGAAAGAGCACCTCAAGTGGATGTTATTGTCTGGGATCCACCATGATCTCATGGTTTAGTAAGAAAGATTCCAGTGTTACTCTCAGCAAGACCGAAGAAGAGTACATGGAAGCTTTCTCTACTAGTTGTGAAGTGATATGGATCAAAAAGCTGATGCCGGGTCTATTTGACATGGAGTTGGATACCACAATGATTATATGCGACAACCAAAGTTGTATAAAGATGACAGATAATCCTATGTTATGTGATAAATCAAAGCATATAGAATTACGATATTTTTATATAAGGGATATGGTACAGAAGGGAGATATAAAACTCCAGTATGTGAGTACCGACGAGAAAGTTGCTAGTGTGCTGACCAAGCCTCTATCTTGAGTAAAGTTTGAATACTTCCATGACAAGCTTGGCGCACTCTAAAAATAATTTATGATGATACTACATACTTTCCTCGCAAGGAGGAATGATGAATATATGGAATATCTTCAGAAAATAGGAACATGTCAAAGCTATGGACTCTCCTTGGAAAGGAAGAACAGTTCAAAGATATGAACCCTCCTCGGACAAAGGGGGAGTCGATTGATGATATGGATCCTCTGTGGAAAAGGGGGACCGATGATGATACTGTCATTGATGATGGGATGTCAATGATGCTCTAGTAAAAAAGAGGCCAAGTATGCCTGCAGATGCTTATGAGGTCAAACATTCACTTATGGATGATAGTATCCTCCTTTGAGGATGGTCTTGCAGATAATAACACTCTGTTATTGAGAGTGGTCCTAGCTATTACTGTCTAAGGCTGGTCATGCAAGAGTATACTCTCGCATGGAGAGTGTACCGACATTCACTTATAGATGGCATAGAATAAACTCGCTTAGGAGTGGTCCTATCTTTGAATTTGAGGATTCTCAAGGATGATTCCTTATAGACGATAGGTCCTGCATTTAGGTGCGGAAGAGATCTATAGCTACATATTCTACTCACGCATGGAGTGTGTACCTACATTCATTTGTATATGCTGTAGAATAAAACTTGCTAGGGAGTGGTCCTATCTTTAAAGCTGAGTATTCTCTATGATGAGTCCTTAATGACGATAGGTCCTATATTTAGGTGTAGAAAATATATCATTAGAGGAAATTTGAGGTCTAAAATGGGCCTCCTAAAGAAAATAATAAAATAATAGTTAAAATAATAAAATAATAGTTAAAATAATATAATAATAGTTATTAATTTTGGAGGAAGAATGAAAAAAACTACTTTTTTTGTTCGTATTTTTGACATATCTCCCTGTGATTTTACTCAAATTCTGAGTGGGAGACCTCATTTGATGCGGAATTTAATTCTGAATACAATAAGTACCCACGCTGCATACTTTTGATAGACCTTGCTACCCCAAAAACAATAAATACCTGAAAAAACATGATGATGATGTCATCATCACATTTTTTCAGGTATTTCTTATTTTTTGGGTAGAGGGGTCTGTCAAAAGTATGCAGTATAGGTACTTGTTGGATGCGAAATTAAATTCCGCATCCAACGAACTCTCCTTCTTGGAATTTGAGTAAAAACACAGGGAGATATGTCGAATATAGGAATAAAAAAATAGTTTTATTTTATGACAAATATGTCAATTCAACCATTATGGTTGACTCATTTTATTGAAATTCTATTGGTTCTTGAATTCCAACTCAAAAAATTTATTGTTGGCGATTTTCTTATAAGGCCCATTTTACACCCCAAATTTCCTCTAATGGCAATTGCAAACGATACTCTCGCATGGAGAGTGTGCCTAGATGCATATGTAGTGACGTAGTATAACACTCACTTGGAGTGGTCCTATCTCTAAAAGGATGAGGATGGTCTATGATGATTCCTCACGGATTATAGGTACTACCTTCATTTCAGGATGAGATCTACATTGAGTTGTATATGATGTGGTCTTGCATTCATTTGCGGATGATCCAGCTGGTCGAAACTATGGACCCTTATTGTTAAGGGGGAGTAGGATGACGAGGACTGCATCATCCTTGGAAATATGTCCTAAAGTGATAGGGATTGATCATCCCACAAAAACATTATGTGTATTTTTGGTCGATGATTTCGAAATCAAATTTTGTCGAAATGCCTTTATCATTGTATCGACATTTATCCAAATGCCAATGGGTTCAATCAGTCCTTGGTCAGATAGATTTAAATATATGCTTGATTCATTTTGTTAGGGGCTACCCAACTGTTCCCATGTGTCCCACGTCATGATATTTACTTGGGATCCAAAGTCAAAAATGACTTGTAGAACGTGGTAACCTTCTATTTCGAGATCAACAAGTAGGTCAGCATCATTCTTTTTCTTTTGATTTAAGCAGCATATACTCTTAATCTATTTATGTGTATCATTTTTTTTAATATTGTGCATTAGTTCAATGAATTGTTCCACTGAATTATCTTTATGTATTAGGTTCAATAGTTCATGAAGTGTGTTCTGCAAATTGTCATCAACATCTTCTTGTCTAGCAAATTCTTGAAACATGTTCGATGCATCGTTATACAATTTTTTTTTCTTTATAGGGTTAGAATACTCATTTTTATCTTTAATCCTTCTTATTCTTGGATTGTCCTCTCCAATTTTTGTTCCTTGTATACTTACTATGTGTAGGTTCTTTCTGCAAATTATATCACTTTTTTTAACACAATAAAGACATTGACATTCGTCTTTTTATTAATTTTGTCAAGTATGGTGGGACAATCTTCCAATGAGAGGTCACCCACACCACAACTAGTATAAAATTTTAGGTCGGTTCTATATTTATATGGACAGTCCACATACTTGTCCTTCTTTATAGTATCTGAAGCAATGAATCCGTCGTCATGGTCGATTGTCATGATTTCCAGAGAATCGTCCTCGGCTTCCAAATTCTCCACAACAGTTATCGAATCGGTGTTTGTATCTACAGCCTTTGTATTTTCGATTGTTTGGTAAGTTTTGTTCGTTTGAGGCATTATCATTGTTCTAGGCCACAACATTTGCTTGGTAGACTGCCTGATAGTTTTGTCAATTTTTCAGATTTAAGTGGAAGTCAGTTGTCGCGTGACTCTTAACTTCACAGATCACACACCAAGACGTTTTGTTATTCTTCATGTTGTATGGGAAATATTTTGTCGTATGATCTCCATGCTCTTGACAGATATCACAGAAACATTTTGTCTTAACAAAACATATGTCTTGTCGACTTACTTCCTTTTGACAATTATCTTTGGTGTGGCTAGCTGTAGAACATTTTGTAGACCAGATCTCTTGAACATTGAGGTTCAGTTCTCGCAAGGATATATGCATGATTTCCAACTATTGTTCAATTCATGCATTGACAGTAGGGTATGTTGGGTAGTCCTCATCCATCTCGATCTGCAGATATTTTTCAGTGCTTCTTCATACATTTTGAATGTTTCCAGACTTATATGTCATCGAATATTTTGGAAAAGTCCAGCAAGAAACAGTTGAATCAAAAATTGTTCATCAATAACATAGTTTATTTAGCTCAAGAGGTATTTCCATCTTTTACCATAGTCTTGAACCGTTTCTGCTGGTTTCTGAACTATAGACTTGATTTTTTTCATTGCCAGATGCTTTGCATCTGGTGTTTTGAAGAAGGAAAGAAATTGCTACTTGTTCTTTCAGTATAATTCATATACCAAGTTAATGCTCTTTCTTGTAACGCACCTGTGAACTGCCCCATTTATCTATCCTCATTTGTAACTTGATTGGCCTCCCATGTCGACTCGTAGATGAACCAATGTCTCCTATGGTCTTCGTCGCCCTCATAGAGGGGAATGTGTGTTGAACCATGCCCCATGTCAGCGTCGGTTTCTCCTCCAGTAGGTCGTGATGGCAAGGGTGGTGGTGGGGGTAGTGGGATAGTCCGTGTATCTCTTTGTCTGTAGCTAGTCTCGACAAATATTTTGTTTTCGTTAGATGTTTTGTTTGCCAATTCTGTTTTGACAACTCATCAGTCATATTTGACTTCTTCTGTCGATGTCCAACGGCATTGTCAAGTGCTAGTGAGTCTGACTCCAGTCTATGTTTTGTAAAGGTGTTTTTGGCAGGGAGGGTTTTGTCGACTGATCACTAGATGATTTTCATCATTTACTTGGTTATCAAGTGGGATCCATATACCGAACTCACCAGCTCTTGGTCTCAGGTCCTCCTCGACAATGGCTTGCATTCAGGTACTCATATTTATCGTAAATAGAGGTATTACCTCAGGAGGCATTTCTAGCTAGAGAGATTCTTGTTTCTCTATCCACAAGTCTTCTTCCATTGGTGACACCTCTTCATTTATGCCTACCTATTGTTATTCATGACCCAATTATGGAAGATTTTTCTCATGGTCTATCACCCTAGCAACCATTATTCTTTGGAGTGCTATAGCTTGCTCTCATATCTCTTCCCTTCTTTTCTGCCTCTTCTCCCTTTCTATCTTTTGTAGGTCCGATGTACCTTTGTGAGTCGTTGTCAGCTCAATTTCCTTCTTAGGTCAACTTTTCATTGCTGCTGGTGGTATTTTCTTAGGTCGACTAGAATCCTTTTACTATTCCCCGACACATGGCCAGATACCCCCCATATCCTACCCGACACTTTAGTAAGCTCGGATAGTTCGATCTATTTGTTCAGGAAGCACTCCCACTGCCTTTCTGCAATAAGTTTTTCCCACACCTTTTTTTTTTCCCAATTAGTGTTTGTAGGCGGTTCGATGAGTGATGGTTGAGGTTTGACTATATGACCTACTCCTCTGTCGATTAAAAATTTGAACAACATGGTCGGAAGTGAACAAAACAATTGCTCAGTAAAGCCAGTATAGAATCTTTTTTCAATACATTCAACTGAAACTCTGTCCTCTACTTCTTGTTCTTGACAGAATTCGTCTGCAATTTTCTCAAACCACTCTAACAGGTTTGTTATTCCTCCTAAAATAAGTTTCTTAAGTAATTATTGGTCTTTAGTTGCTTCTGGCATCATCTAATAATTTTTTCAACAACTGAGGCATTGATTCTACAAATTTCTCATGGGTTTCGATGAATAATTTCTCCTTCGCCTGAGAAATGGTCAATCTATTTCTTCTCGTGTAATTTTGTAAATAATTTGCGATCTTACGCACCCACCAATTCTTAATCTCTTTCTCTGATATCATCTATGTATGGTCATGTCATCTGTATATCAACTATCAGCAACTGAAGTAATGTTGTAATCACCCAGATCACCTAAGGTTACTAATAATACTCATATAGAATCATATAAGCATACAGAGACAAGAGACAAGAACAAATAGTAGAATAACACATTATATTATAGAATCACATGATGGTCCATACAAATAAAAAAATAAACCAAGTTCTTTATCTGGCTCAAAAACCTATTATATATGATTACAAAACAGTTATGAGTAACTACTTGTCGGTTCAGTCAGCTGACATGACCTTTGGAGGTTGACCCAATCTCCAATTAGTCAGTTAACTAGTCTAGTTGACTCACTGACTAGCACCTCCAATAGTTCCTACAAAGGATCGAGAATATCAAATTGTTGCTACAAAGGAATGAGAATATCAAATTGCTTCTACAAAAGATCAAGAATATTGAAGTGTTTCTACAAAGGATCAAGAAGATCGAAGTACTGCTGCAAAGGATCGGGAAGATCGAAGTTCTTGTACAAAGGATCGAGAAGATCAAAGTGTTGTTGCAAAGGATTAGGAAGAATAAAGTGTTGATGCAAAGGATCAAGAATATCTAAGTGTTGCTGCAAAGGATCAAGAAGATCAAAGTGTTGCACAAGGATCAAGTTATCGAGTTCTGGAGAAGATGAATACTCAGTGATGTACAAGATGATGTTCCAGTAATAAATACATTGAAGATATTCCAATGAATATTCCTGTTGCTCATGTTTGTTGAAAACTTTCTATGACATATAAATGTATTACCTTGATACTACCGAAGATTATGTTTCTTGTTACTCCTATAGTTGATGATGTTGTTATTAGTAGAATGCCCTTCTTGTTAAGGGGGAGTGTTGAAATTTTGTAACTTCAAAGGATATTCTAAATGTATTTTACTAAAGTACCCCAAGGGAGATGCTATATTCCTTTATCGGGATATTATTATTGTAATTGGTCATCATATAATCGTGAGGTAAAGAATCCATTATAATTCGGATCAATAATACCCTAATGAATATAATATAATATTCTTTTGTGATTTCCTACATGAAGTCATCCCAGTCAGTTTAGTCGGGCCAGCTTGTTAGGGTAAACTTCAAGTGACAAAAAGAGTATAAATAGAGGAGTTGTGTTCCTCATTTGAAAACATAGACTCGCACTTGTGTAGTGCATAGGCTAGAGAGAGAGACATGCCAACAAGGAGAAGAATACCTATTTTTGTGTTTTATCTTATACATCCATATAGAGGAAGTTTTGTTGGGTTTTCTTTCCCTTTAGGATTTCCCAGAATAAATACTGTGTATATATTGTGATTGTGTTTCTTTCAGTGATTCTTCAAATGCTACGATTGTGAAAATTTGGATTAAACACTAATGATATCTAGATAAGCATATGAAATATTAAGAATCCTCATGCTCATTTCCACGGTCACCATCATGCCTAATCATTGTCATTATCATGTTCTAAACACCATCCTCCGCATCCATAATATGTCATCCACCATCATCTCCATTCTCTTTGTCACCACTACCATCATGCTTCATAGTCACAATCAGCATCATGTTATGTACATATTTCATTGATGTTAGATTTTTTTTCATGTATGCCTCATTATCCTCATGCTCAATATATTTCTATTAATGGATTTGTTGTATTTTTCTCTCTCTCATTTAAGTACACGATAATACTGTCATCCTCCTAATACATATTATGTCATCCACCATCATCCTCATGCTCATTGTCACCATCACCATCATGCTTCACCCTCACCATCCCATCCCTATTTAACTTGCACCATCATCCTCATTCTAACATTCACCATCACCATCATCGTTTCAAGCATTACAGACATGCTTCATCCTCATTTTCATTGTCACCATCATTGTCCTCATTGTCATATTGTCTCTTCATCACCATAATCATCATGCCTAGTCATAGTCATGCTCATGATGTAACCACCATCCTCCTCATCCATCATATCTCATCCACCATCATCTTGATTTTTGTTGTAACCATCATCATCATTCTTCATCATCACTGTGCCCATTTTCACCATAACGATGATGCTATGTACATAGTTCATTAATGTTAGATTGTTTATTCATGTATGCCTCATAATCCTCATGCTCACTATATTGGTATTGATGGATTTGTTGTCTTCATTTTTTTCTATCATCTAAGTACACCATAATATTCTCATCCATACTCAACCTCCTCATCCATCATATGTCACCCACCCTCATCCTCATGATCATGTACAACATTACCACCATGCTTAACCCTCACCATATCCATGCCCATTATCACCATCACCATCATGCCTCATCATCCACATGTTCATTGTTACAATCACCATGCATATTGTCTCATTGTCACCAGCCTAATTGACACATTGTTTCCTTGTAATTATCACCATCACTACCTCCCATGAGCCAATGGCCCAAATGTTATATCCCTAAAACCATGACATTCATCTCAGTAATGTGCAATTTTTTTAAATATTGTAGCTAGATACTCATATGCCTAGGCGCATCATAAGAATATCATAATAAAAATGAAGACAACTTGGTTCTTTTCAATCCTTGGGGTTTATAGGATAGGATATATGTTGATATTGTGTGTGTCCCAAGTTTTAAATCTCATACTTCTAAGGAACGTAATTGAAATTATTCTTACCAAATACCTTAGTGAGGACAATGATTCCAAGAAAAGTAGTGGTTTGGAAGCAAATAGACCATAGTTAAGCTAAGTAAGAGCTCAAAGGAAGAAAAGAGAGATCCAAAACACTGGCGTGGATAATTTTTTTGGTGTGAGACAAGGGTATATATGAGACCCATATCCATGATATCCCATTCTAATGCAATCTCTCATGTGAACTGATTTCCTGAAAAAAATATTGTGTGAATATAATCACATACTACAATAATTGTATCAGTTGGGGAAATGTATACAACTTCAAAGACAATTTTTTTAATTTATAAACACACAATTAAAATGAATCCAAATATTTAAAAAAATGAAATGTGTGAATTAAAATGAAGCTTAACATATGAAAAATTAAATGCACCAATTAAAATGTTAATGAATTGACTACAATGAAAATGAAGCGAAAGATATGAAAAATATTGGTAAATATATTTTTGTGGATAAATATTGATAACAATGAAACTTAATAGTAACTTTTAGTGGAAATTATCACATAATCTTAATATATTTTGAAGGATTCTTACTACATTGGATTGGCATAGTTAAAGGAAATAATACATGTAAGCTCCACTTGACAATGTCATAGTTTGTCACAAGCCATGATAGCCATGAGATAATATAATAGTACATAACAATACGTGTTACCCATCCAAGCCATGATACAATGTCACCGCTAACCATGATTTTATGGTCCATGAGGTCTTCACTCAGTGAAACTATGTCATAGGGCTTCGTTCATGTGATATTAGAGAATACCCCTAATTTCACTAGATATTGATAAATATCTACCAAAATCCTTTTGTTTATTCCCTCTCCCAGTACATATCTATAATAAAAAATACCCTACTTTTAGAACATATCCCTTATTTTTACTAGATACCCCTTTTACCCCCCATATCCACTCCCCCCACCCCAATACCTACAATATAGTAACCTTATTTTTCACGACTGAAAAACACCCTTTATGAATGAATGTGATAAGATATTGGTCAAAAAGGTGAAGGCCCCCATGTTATGGTAAAAAAAATTCCAAAGTTGTCCCCTTGGTGTAGAAATTGCACTCTTTCTTACTAAGAGAAACCCTAGTGTTTTAAATTATAAAAGTTAGATTTTTAACATTAAGCTAGCATTATATTAGGATCTTTAACTGAGAGAATAAAAATCACAACAATCAAACACAAGAGACAATGAACACAATGTTTTTACTCGGGGAATCCATAAATGGAGAAAACCCCCGCAACTTCCTCAGAGATAGAATCAACACCAAAATTAAAACCCCAAAAGATTAAGATGATCTCCTGACAGTAGTAGCCTCTCTCTTCCTAGACCCAGTGTCTTCTTCTTCCTCATCTATGCACTACAACTGAGTGTGAGTGAATGTGTGATAAATAGAGAGGCTCACTCTATATTTATACTAATTCCCTACTTGACAATAACCTACTAGGGCTGACTTCTCTAGGAGAGTCTAATAACCCTAGTGTCCTGGAACTACGAGGACTTTAACCCATGATCAATAGGAGGGTTACCCACAATGACTTGAAATTAATTCTTTACATTATAGAACCTCCCAATATGAACATCGGGGCATGACATGACTCAAGTACATTATAGACACATCCTAGAATAAACATCGGGGTACAATACATAAGATATATCGATGAATACATTCCAAAGTTACAAATACCCTAACAATAAAAGTGGATGAAATATAGGCCTTGGAACAAAGAGAGAGGGGAATTTTGTTTGGGAATGTTTGACGTGGTAAATCTATCCATGATATCATGATCGAGGAATTTCCAAAGTTGACCCTTAGTGCAAAAGTTTCACTATCTCTTACTAAGAGAAACCCTAGTCTCTGAAATCAATGAAACTGATGATCTCTTGGACATGGACCCAACAGAGAGGAGCACCCCTAAAATTATTTTGATTTATTGATTCCAAAATTTTTATGTTTTTTTAATCCAA
>LPNX010952416.1:203166-219705 GCA_001517045.1 Pseudotsuga menziesii | reverse complement strand
AAGTTTCATAAGCTTTTTAGATCTAGCTTTAGGGAAATCGTCCTTTTTTGCATGTAATTTTTAAAGAAAATTTGTAGCTTGCATGCATTTGATTTCTGTTTTTTGTACGTTAAAATTTCATATTCTGCATAAGAGTGCGTATCTTATTGGCTGCCCAAAAGGCAAGCCAAGATCCCAAGGAAAGCCTGCCTTCCTTGGTTCCTGTTTTCCCTTTTTAACTAGTTTTCAACTTACCTTTTTCGGTTAAAAGTGAGCTGACCCAAAGGTACTTTCAGAGTGCTTTTGGGCATATTTCATTCTGATATGCTTTCTGGTTTTTAGTAGGTTTGACAGAAAAGAAAGGAAACTGCTGTTCGGAGGTGGCCTCAGGAGAGTTCAAATCCCCCCAGGGGTCTCCCGTTTGACTAAAACCTTTAATTTTCGCACTTTGTAAGCTCTTGATTTCATTCCATATAAGGATCAAGAGGAATTATATTAGTTCTCTGATATTGTAACCGCTGTTATTAAAAATATTTTTTGAATAGGCTCTTTTGAGCCCATTCTCCATCCCCCCTCGGGGGATTTGCGTCGGTGTCCTTTTTGTTGCTCTTTGCTCATTTCTTTTCAAACTAGTATTGATCTAATCTGCAGGGTAGTATACTTTATTTCATTATAAATTTCATATTCCATATTTTATATTTCAAAGTAATCGTAATACTTACCCCACGACTTCCCGATTGACCCGAAAGGGGAAAGAGATTCGTGGTAGGACTAATTAGGAAACTAGAATTGTGTATCTGTTTGCTTTTTCCTATCATTTGTTTTTCAGCTACTATAAAATTAACCCCTCCTCGATTCCTTTACTGAGATCCACTTGGATCGAAAGAGGTTCCTGGAGGGTTTTCTTTTAAACAAGAACACCCATTGAAAATTTATTAAAATTGACAAGACTCCGGTGTGTATGCTCTACACTTGGCTGCGGTTCGTCCGATCAGTCAAGCTGTATCAAAAGCACTTGAGTGACTAGTGTAATTGTGACTCACTCTCCCAAATTAACAAACTAACAGGTGAAAATCCAACACATAGATC
Organism: Pseudotsuga menziesii; assembly: GCA_001517045.1. Lineage (NCBI taxonomy): Eukaryota > Viridiplantae > Streptophyta > Pinopsida > Pinales > Pinaceae > Pseudotsuga > Pseudotsuga menziesii. The sequence goes on along the minus strand of LPNX010952416.1, from coordinate 218,637 downwards.
AAACTATCACGGTGGCAAAATACCCAAAGGAAGAGGGAACTTCTGAAAAGTGACCTCGGGGCGCCGATCTCTGTCACACCCTAACGGGTGCGTTATGAACAATAGCCCCAGAGACTCCATTTCAGCCCACATATTCCTTGCGGGTAGCCGTGAAGGTTTAGTTTTGGACATACTCCAAGTACTCTCGGGTATATCTGGAGTCCCCCCCTTCGCCTAATCTTAATCAACTCACACTTCAAATTTAACTTAAAACGTACCAAGAGGCAATCGCAAAACATTCACTCCAAGCACATGCAAGTATATTGATCTTATTTTTTGACTCCATTCTAAGGCACTGGTTATTTTCTTACTTTATATAAAGATTGTGTCTCAGCATTGTGCTTTCGTGTGTTCATTTTTGTATCTTGTCATCTTTGATTGTCTATAGTTAAATTTCAAACTTCTAAGTAACTCATTCAGTTTAACATCACCACACTAAGTAATTATCCTTAGTAACTTAATAGGGTCTACCCCCCTTGGCTTCGTTAGGAGTTGAGCCTAAACGGAGGAGTCAAGAACAAGGTGACAGCCTTGACTCGAGACTTGCCCCCAGGGACACACCAAGTGGCTTGAAGATTTCTGCCACGTGACCAAGGTGTGTGAAAGGTGGCAACAAATAGTTTAGTTGAATCCACCATTAACTCCTTCATTTAAGCCTTGGATTAGATTGTTGTTCACTTCTAGTATATTTTGGTTGGAGGCATGTTGTTGATGCATCCATGTAATTATTATTTGTATATTTTGGACTCAATGAAATGCATGTGGGAAATGTAGTAAAAGTGGTTGGTCATATTTTATATGTGATTTCATAAATATTTATTTTAAGCATTTAAAGTATGTATATGTTGTCAAAGTTATTTGTTAGTATTTTACATACAACTAAAACCAAGTTAAACGATATTTTTTTGGAATTCTTTTATTTAAATAATAAAATATTAACCATTATAAAATATTTTTATTTAAAATAATAATATATTAACCATTACAAATTATTTTTATTTAAAATAATAATATATTAACAAAATTTTCTAATGTGAAGATCAAAATCAAGTTTTTTTATCCAATGCTTAGAACATTTACTCCTTAATTTGGATATCATATTAGTTATTCAATAGCCACCATTATTGCCTTATAACCAATTATGTTGGCTGTTGTTTGGTTTTTGTTTTATTTAGTTTGAACTAATTTTAATATAATAATTGTGATTTTGGATTAAGAGTTTTAATGTTAACGATTTATGATTTTTTGGATTAAGCATTTTAATGTTAATGATTTATGATTTTGGATTAATCATTTTAATGTTAATGATTTATGGTCCTCTAATTGTTTTCACTAAATGTGAAAATTGTTATCAATAAATTTAATTTAATATTTTCATTAATTTATTATTTGTTTGTAGTCTTGTTCTTTCTAAAATATGTCAATTAAAAATGCTAGTATACATGAAATTTATCCATTGTAATTAAAGTATAATTACATTTCACTTAAAATACAATGCAAGATTGATAATCATATGAATTGGTGGTGTTACTAATTAATTCAATACATATAAGAAAGGAAAATAGTAAAAAGACTTTCAAATTGGAGGTGGTTTGAAATGCAAGCATGAAACTATGCCAACTTCGTTGTCTTACATAAATGTATTCGATCCAATTCATAAGCCAAAATAATGGTAACACTAGTTGCCCAGCATGCAAGAGGAATTCCAAATATATCAAAATTTTTTTTAATAAATTAAAAACATATAAGTATCTCAAGTAAATAAAATAAAATGATTGGTTAATGGATTCTGGAAACTATGCTCAAATATTTAAATCTCATGGTTAGGATTGCACTTCGGATAAATTAAACATTTAGACAATTGTATGCTACCACCAACCTTGTTATTATGACCAACCTTGTTATTATGGAAAATTGATTATATAAATTAAATAAATTAAATGCTCAACTATCCTTCTTAGGATATGCAATCTGGATCATTATTACATGCATTTCAAAAACATTTTTATAATTTTAATCAAAATAATTTTATTATTTTAATCAAAATAATAATTAACCTATTGATAGATTTAGAAAAATTTGAACATGCATATTAGAAAAATTGAACATGCATATTAGATAGACATAATCATTCTAAACTTCATATTGCAACTTTCAACTTATCGTGCTTTTATATTTGTTTGTATTATATAATTAGCACATGTATTATAGTACTTATATATATATATATTTTATTATATAACTAGCACATGTCTGCAAATCAAAGTCAAGAAGATTAGAGTAACCATTAAAGTTAAGAGTTGTAGTTTCGAAAAAGGCATAACAACAGAGAAAAACTAGACAATATATAAGGGAAATTCATCGTTTTGAGATAGTTCACTTGAAAAGTGATCAACAAAATATACAAAATAGTGTGGTACTAAAACTTACGGGGTTCAAAGATTATGATGGTGTTGTACCAATACAATACACATGTTGGTGTGCATGGAGTATGATCTGTTTCACACTATATTATTGCTTAAATACAAAAATGTAGATGGGTTATGCAAGTGTTGTTTAGCTGTGGATTTTCGAGCTTCATCCTAATTAACAAATGCCAATTTAACATTAACAAATGCCTACTAATTTATACAAACATGCAGGACACCTGCCACTATTCATTAAAATGATTAAAGCTTGAAAGCAGATGGCTTTTGAAAGGAGGAGGCACATAAATGACTTGTCATTCAGACGGCCCAGAAATATACGTTGAGAGGGGGAGGCACATAAGTTGAAACACATTGTTTGCAATTTCAAAACACAAAACTGTGCACTCACGCTGAGCTACTATCCTTATGGTATTTTACAATGTTAAACCTTCTGGTCTCTAGCATCGATGCTACCCAGAAACCCTCAGTTACCACGAACAAAAATTGAGAAACGTTCTTGTAGTGCTACAGTGTTGTAGACATAACCGATATCGAAGTTGAAAATGGATGAGATACAATTTTTATATTATGAAACTGGAATGTAGTATGAAAGAATTAGAGGTTGTTTTGTTGTGGTAAGGAATATCCCCTAAGATGGGATAATGATCTCAGGCCAACTTGCTGCTAGTCCTATGGCCAATAAAACTGGTGAACAACTTCCTCTTTCTGTTTTTATTTTTATTTTTCTTGTTTTGAAGCCAAGAATAAAGGCTCCATTAAGCATAGGGTAACTCTTAATAATCATGCTACTTCAAAGGATTTCCTCTACCATAGTCGTGTTTATGAATCTCATCGTGCCTGCTCTGTCCTCCGTCCACAAGTATTGCTCATATGCAAATATTCTTATGCAAAGGAAAAGTGAAAGATGAAGCTCATCCTCATGTATCACCAACGTGTATGTTTGTATATCATGGGGTTTATCTCAGTGTTGGTATTGGATCGAATTACGTTGAGGTCCTTCCACCGATGGTCTCTGGATCCTCATGCCCTAGTTCTCTTCTCCCTTCTCCTAGGTTTTTTTTCTTGTATTAAGGAGAGGGTCGACACCTTGGATTATGTCATCTCATTGTGTTTCAACTCCTTGCTTCTTTGCATTCCTAAGTCTCTCCCCTTAACTCATTTGTTCATGTATATTTAAAGGTATAAGTACCAAGTAACCTGCACACATTTATGTTTCCTCTGCTAGGGTTTTATATTGTTTTAAAGTAATGGCTCTGTAAGAGGCCATGCACAAAACAATTTTTCACTGTGGAGAAGATAGGAGGCCATGAACTATGTGAAGAATAGAACCCCAACTGCTTACGTACTCTCATATTGTGGCTAGTAGATTCGTCTGAGCTCGGTTTCAACAACAGTCAAAGGGTATTTGCATGCCAGTGAAAGAGGTGGAGCTAAGGATGAAGGACACTAGAAGACCGAGTCCATTTTGGTGAAACAAGCATAACAAATCCTTTGAATCTCCTCAATTGGAGACCTCTCCAAGGTATAATGCAATTACATATATATCTACTATATATTGGAGAAAATTGTTTTTACCATGCTTGTACATCTATATTTCTGCATAGTGAAAAAACAATGTTAAATGTAAAGAGATAAATGTACAAGGAAATATAGGGAAACATAGGTAAATAAAATAGTTTTCATAGGTAAATGAAATAGTTTTAATATAGTAACAATACTTACATAGATACCTCAAATAACATATGGTTTGTGACAGGTTGCAGAGGGAATTATGGACTTGGACAGTAGCACTAGTATTTGAAGTAGCACCGAGAGCCTTCTTAGAATATTAGGATTGGACGAGGGCGCCTAGTAAACTAGGCCAAATGCAAGGATAAGCTACAGTAATACCTCTTCGTGTCTCTGGAAAGCGAAAACTCACAATCTTCTTCAGTTTAGATGAATTGCCATTTTTGGCAAAGATTTACTGTATAATTCACATAGCCAAAATAATTTACTATGTTGTTTTGATTTTATAGAGAACTATCTTGTCCGATTCTTGCACGAGACAACAACAACCTTATGTCATAGCTTGGATTTAAAAATGCACGATTGCACAAATGGAATACCTGAATATCCGTTGTAATTGCTACTCAATATAGTCTAATTGAATATGGAACTAGCTATCGGTCTGACTTGGATACTGGGTTAATTACCTTTGCCTCTATGACTTCTGTGTATTAATGAAAAATTATTCAAAACTACTCAGCCTATGCCACTTGATTTACCACTATTGATTGCTCATGCTGTTGGTTCTACAACTTTATAGGTAGGTCCTGAAACTACTGCTTCGGCATCTTCTACTGTTGAATCTATTGGTGAGACTCGAGAAATTGAATCTACTTATGGAACTGATGAGAATACTGCAACACTTAATATAATACTTGCAATTGACCAGGGAACAGTATGGAGTTGGAATCTCATGATGCAAGGTAACTTCTACTTTGTTACAGTCAGCTAATTGAAATTGGGGTCTAGGCAGTGGAGTGCGGAAATGTTGGTTTCATGTCTGTAGCAATGTTGCATATACTATTGCAATCTCCATTATAATTGATAAACCATGCATGCGATTACTTGAGAGAATAGTTTAAAATGGATAATGATAAACACATCACATATAAGGACTATTTTCTAATTCCTTTCTTTCAATCATGTGCAGGTACAATTGAATTGATTATGTGCTATAAGGACTATTTTCTAATACCATTATTTCAATTATGTACAGGTACAATTGAATTGATTATGTGCAATGAATAGTAGACGTTACCTCTAGAGATGAAGCTTAAGGTGGTGAGGGATGCTCGAACTTGAGAGATGAAGCTGAGACGCTGAGGATCATATTCTTAAGGGATGAAGTTGAGAGGTTAAGGATCATATGCTTAAGGCAGCGACGGATGCTCGAGTGGTTGGTGGTAAGCTCAGAGCATACAGATTATGTGCTTAAAGCGGTGAGTTATGGTAGGGGAGTTGATGGTGAAAGCAATGGAGGCTACAGTGAATTGTGGTAGAGGAGGAGAATTAACAGCAAATGGATGGATAATTAAATGTTCAGGTGGCAGAGGAGAACAAAGGGATAAATAATTAAATGTTCATTTAATGAGCAAAACAAAAACCAAGAATCTTGAGGTTGGCTTGGCAATAACACTTCAAGTGGATTAACTAATAAGATTAAAGATAAATTAGTTTGCAATAATAAAAAAAGAAATTTGAATGTTTAGTGTTAAAATTTTGGAAAAGTGTAAAATAATTTAGTTAATAGTGAAACTAATAACTCTTGACCAAAAATTGAAAACAATATACCATGCCCTCTCAACAGGTGTAATAAGAGAACACGATAAAGGCGTGTGAGCCAAACCTGAATATAATCTTGAACGACTTGAAGTACTCACCTTTACAGAAAATACCTTAATAGATTGATGTCTAACAAAAAATTATATTTCCAAAACCAAAATATACTTGATAGTTAATTCATCTAATGGAGATCTGTCACCTAGCCCAAAGGAGACACATTTTTTCTTGAACAAAGCTAAGTGAAATAAAACTACACTATATGGTGAGTTATTTTGTCATTTTTTAATACACAAATAAAAATATAATTTGAATTTGATTTAATAATGTTGTTTATAATTCTGCATATACATTTAAAAAAAAAATTCACTTTTAAAAATGCACGGTGGCATAGTTTCCAAGGAGATGGCCCGGGATACATGGTGAACACCTAAACCATTTCACGGTCCATAGTACAGAATGCAATTGATTAATGTGGACACCTGCTACCTAAACCATTTCACGGTCTAGAATGCAATTGATTAATGTGGACACTTGCTGGAAATAAGGAATGTATTTCTAGCACAAGAACCTAGACGACGGCTTTAGGATCCTTCACAGTGTCACATCCACGACCCCAAACTCCAACATTTAGATTGTGTTCTTTCCATAATAGAACTCATCCCTTGTTCGATGGACCAGGTTAAAACTTGCTTTGACCACTTGTAAATTTCAAAACAAATACAACTATTATAATGAATTGCGTTTCCAGCTACTATATGATAGAAATGCATTGACGTTACATTGTACTAGGTGACTTGTTTACATCATACCATGCGGCTTTGCAATAGAATTTGACATCCCTTTTTCAAACTACATGTGGCTACATGCATGCCTTTGAAACCTTGTGCCTTCCATACTTCAGGGATGTTCGTGATGTTCGTTTTATTGTTATTGATATGGTTTAGTGTTTTCTAGTGTGCTGTTCTGACCGAAAGAATGTTCTTTTTCTGAGCAAACCGTGTTGTTCCCTAGCCTGGAAGTGGATTACATGTTTTCATGATCTCTTTGATTAAATCCAGGTAAATGTGAGCAAGGTTGAGGATGGAACTTTCATTTAAGAATTTACTGCGAGAAGAATCCATGAGTGTTGGTCAGATTGAAGCTAGCCCTTCAATCAATTAAGCTCGATTTTCACAATGCCAACATTACATCCTTCGACGACCATGTCATCAAAATGACCATAGTAAAGGTATATTAATCTTGTCAATATGGAATTGGATTTGAAATTTTCCCGGAACAAGATAAATTTCATGTAATGGTTGAAGTAAAGTAGGGAAGATTTTTGTAGATTAGGACAAAAAAAGTTGACACAAGCTGTGAAGAACCTCAACAAATCAATATCTTATTACGTAGATGAGTGTTACATATAAATGAAATCAAAACCATTATCTACAGTTAGATAACGAGATTATTAACTAGATTTTACTAACTAATAATTGAAATAGTATTTACAATGTAATCTCGAAGGATTATTCCACATCCCCCCCTTAATCTGAAGGGACATCTGACATGCCAAGCTGCATTCGAAATTTTTCAAACTTTTCACGGCCCAATGCTTTAGTAAAGATATCTGCAATTTGCTCAGAAGTAGGACAATGTGTCAGATGAATGGTTTTGGCCTCAACATGATGTCTAATCAAGTGATATTTGGTGTTGATATGTTTGGTTCGATCATGGAATTTTGGATTCTTTGCCAATTGAATTGCAGAAGTGTTGTCAACAAAGAGAGGCTTTGAAGTCATTTGTTTCTCCTGCAAGTCTTCAAGTATATTATGAAGCCAAATGATTTCTTTTGTGGCTTGAGTTGCGACAACATATTCGGCTTCAGTTGTAGAATCATCATGAATAGATTGCTTTCGTGATCTCCATGTGATAGCTGCTGATCCAAGGTTCATCAAATAACCTGAAGTAGAGACCCCATGCTCTTTATCTCCATCAAAATCTGAATCTGAATAACCAATGAAATGAAAGTCTGAAAATTTAGAATATTTGATGCCATAAGATTGAGTGCCTTTTAAATATTTGAGCACTCTCTTTGCTGCATTCCAATGACCTTCACAGGGATGATGCATAAACCTGAAAAGTATTCCTACAACAAAAATTATGTTTGGACGAGTAGTAGTAAGATAAATTAAACTTTCAACAAGATGCCTGTACTTTGTTGGATCTTCAAATGTGCTACCTTCATTTGAAGTAAGCTTTAGATTCTACTCAATTGGTGTTGAAACAGGATTACAATCCTGCATACCAAATTTGTTTAATAACTCTCCAACATATTTTTTCTAAGAAATGAAAATGTGCTTTGGTTTTTTATCTACTTCAATTCCTAAATAATAATGTAATAATCCCAAATCTGTCAGATCAAAAACCTTTTTCAACTCTCTTTTGATAGATACTATATAATCGTCATTATTTCCTATGATAAGCAAATCATCCACATAGACAACTAGATATACAACCGATCTTCCAAATTTCTTGACAAATAAAGTTGCATCATCTAGATTGAAGTGCTTATAACTCAATTTGAGAAGATGCTCAACTAACTTTTCATACCAAGCTCGGGGTGCTTGTTTTAAACCATATAAAGATTTGACTAATTTGCATACCTTCTATTCTTGACCTTTGATAGCAAAGCCTTTAGGATGATCCATATACACATATTCTTTTAATTCTCCATTCAAAAATGCGGTTTTAACATCCATGTGATGTATCTTCCATCCTTTTTGTGCTGCTAATGAAAACAAAGTTCGAATGGTGCCCCATTTAGCTGTAGGAGCAAATGTTTCTGTGTAATCAACACCTTCTTTCTGTGCATACCCTTTTGATACAAGTCTCGCTTTGTGTTTGTCAAGTGAACCATCTGCATTATACTTATTTTTATATATCCACTTGCATCCAATCAGTTTGGTTCCAATTGGAGGGTTCACCAACCTCCAAGTTCCATTTTTTATGAGAGCATCATACTCTCTTTGCATTGCACTTTTCCATACATCACTATTTATTGCTTCTTGAAAAGATGCAGGTTCATCAAATGCATGAAAGTTTAATTCACAATCTAATGTTACAAAATCATCACACATTTTAGGAAATGTCTTAGTCCGTATTGATCTACGAACTTCTTCTTGTTGTGGTGTTTTCTCTGTTTCTTCTTTAAGAGCAGGTTCTGCATTATCCATGATACTTAGTTTATCCATTCCATTAACAATATAATCAACTGTCCCATCTTCTGTTTCATCAACTTGTGCATTAGAATCATCAACTTGTGTATTAGAAGAAAATTCCAAAACTTGACCTTGACTTAGAACATGAATCCCCCCTTCAAGATTTGGAAGTTCATTATCCATTTCATGATAGATTTTTTTAGAATGAAATCTATCAAGATGAGCAAGTTGTTTATCAGTAGTGAGTGCATCTTTCTCAAATTCAAGAAATATAACATCTCTAGAAACAATAAACTTCCTGTTATCTTCATCATACAACCTATAAGCTTTAGAAGTATTAGAATATCCCCAAAAAATACACTTCCGACTTCTTGCTCCCAATTTATGTCTTTGTTGCTCAGGAATCAAATCATAACATGTGGAACCGAAAATTCTAAAATGCTTGACAGCTGGAAGACGATCATGCCACATTTCATAAGGTGTTTTGTTTTGTAGTGCAGCAGAAGGACATATATTCTTAATGTAGACAGCACAAAGAACTGCCTCTCCCCAAAACATTAACTTGACATTTTTAAAAAACATCATTGATCTTGCCATACTCAAGAGTGTCCTATTCATACGTTCTGCCACACCATTTTGCTGTGGATTATAAGGAACAATTGTTTGATGTTTAATACCATTCTCCTGCAAATATTTTTCAAACTCTTGAGATGTATATTCACCACCCTTATCAGTTCGAAGGGTTCCAATATTGAGTTGAGCTTCATTTTTAATCCATAAGTGAAAATTTCTGAATGTATCAAAAGATTGAGATTTTGCTTTTAATAAATAAACCCAACACATCCTCGTAAATTCATCAATGAAAGTCACAGATATATTTGTTACCATTTGCTGATGGAAAGGGCATGGGCCCACATAAATATGAGTGAACAAGACCAAGCTTTCTTGAAGCTCGAAACATAGAATCATTAAAAGGTTGTTTACTGTGCTTTCCTAAGATACAAGCATCACATGGGGAAAGTTGTTTTGGAATGGTAGGAAGCCCTTGAAATCCTTTCTGTTCAATAATCCCAAGACTGTCATAACTAATATGACCAAATCTAGCATGCCACAATAAGCTGGAAGATAAATTACTATTATGCTGAACCAAATTTGCAGAATTTTGTGAATTGGATGATGTACCATTCAACTTTAAAAGTTTGTTATCTTCCACTCCATTCATTACAAGCACATTATCATAAGCTCTTCTAATTTCAATGATACCATCAAACATATGTATCGAGTGATTTTGTTGTCTAATTTGCACAAGAGATATTAGATTTCTCTTCAATTGTGGAACATAAAGCATGTCAGAAAGCATATAATCAGCAAGTCTTGATAATTTCAATCTAACAGAACCAATTCTTGAAGGTTTTAACTGAGACTTATCTGCCAAATGTACTACCCCATCAATTTGATCACTAAAAGTTTCAAAGAAGTATTTTCTAAATGTCATATGACATGTGGCTCCGGTATCCAATAATCAAGTATCATTCCATGAAAACAAAGTACGTCTGAAAGCTTCTTCAATTCCTAGATTACAATGTGCAACAACATAATGTGCAGATTCAGGAGGGTTACCTTTATCATTTCCTTTATCTTGTACTTGCTCTTTCTTGTTAACAATTTTATCCCAAGAAGTTCTACAATAATTGGCAGTATGACCAGTTTTTCCACATCTATAACAATGTTTCTCTCCTTGATTAAATCTTCCCCCCCTTCCTCTGTATTGTCCTCTTTGTCCTCTACCTCGACCTCTGCTTCTATTTTCATCCTTTGCAAATTCTTCTTCTGATTTGTGTCCTTTCTATGCAAGACACAAAGTTTCTTCATTGGGTTTAGACTCCTTCCCAAATGCTTTCTCTCTTTCTGCAATTTTCTCAACAAGTGTTTCAAAGGTCATAGCTTTCATTTGGCCACTAGCTTGAAGTGATTCTAAATAATGAGTATAGGTAGGATATAGAGCTTTAATAAATGCAGTAAGTTGAATGTCAAGTTTTACACCAGTTGCATCAATATCATGGAAAATGGCTCTAATTTCAGAAGCAAGTTTCATTGGATCATTATCTTTTAATTCTAAGTTAAATAATTTCATCAACAGTTGTATGATTTCAAGCTCAAAATGTGAATCATACAAATCTTTTAGTTTCTTTAATGCTTCCCAAGCACTTTTGCTAAAAACTAAATGTCTACTTATTTCTTCACTTATAGAGGCAATAATCAAGGCATAAGCCTTCTTGTCCTTGCTTTTCCATAATGCTAACTCTTTGGAATTAGTAGGTGGTACTGGTGCACTTTTATCCACTTCATTTATTGCTTCTCCATCTTCCTTATCTTCTAAATGATCATTTTCACAAATTCCATCCCACATATCATTAAAAATAAGGGTATTTTTAACTTTACGAAACCATTCCTGATAATTTTCTTTTCCAGATAAAATAACTCCAACAATTGAAATTAAAGAATTCATTGAAATTTACTATGTAGTAAATTTTTGTGTACAAAATACAGTCTGATATATTATTTTCCTTTTAGCAAATGTTCTTTAAAATCTTTTTATCTTCTAAAAAGATTTCTGGAAAAATTTAATATTTCAATTTAAAAAACCTTGCACTCAAATATAAATGGCTATTTAAAAATTTTTATTTTATGAAAAGAACTCCCCAAAGATTTGATAATTAATTTAAAGAAACCATTGCACAAAAATATAAATGGCGGCTCTTTTTTTTTTCTCTTTTAAAAAAAAGAAAATAATTCTTCAAAACAATTACCGAAACAATTTATGTGCAGTCTCCTCTTAATGTGCAGTCTTTGTCCTTCTTCCACAAAGTTACAGATACTATTCCATAGAATAAATTGATAAAGCTACAATAGGCATGAAATTCAGGTATCTTTTAGTGATTACTATACTCCTTCAAAATTCTGTAACCATGCATTATACAAAATTTGATTTGTTTCCTAGGCCAGGAGTGGGGCGAATTGGTTTGGAAAAAACTAGCCACTAAACCTCTCGCCAGAAATTAGTTTAAGCAACTTCACAGAGAAACTTACATTTGAAAGCAAAGTACTTGACCTAAAAATGATTTAGTGGAATATTTCTGTATCAGGTTGGAATCAACATACTACATGTTGTTTTGCTGCTTGGAGCAGAAGAGGTGGCAAGTGGCTATTAGCAATTGCAATCAGCAAGGGAAGAAGTGAGCTCAATTGACAATCATTTGGAGTCATTGGTAAGTTAATTCATTTTTTCTACCCTTACCTTTAATTTTTTTTTTTAGAGAAAGCATTGTTAAAGTAGATCATATTTCTAAATTATACATTTATAAAAAATTAATTGCTCCAATACCAATGGAAATAATTTAGCTGAACCGTTTCCACGTCATGCCCATACAAGTTGTTTTTGATATGCATGATTTACATAGAGATTTGAATCTCAGCACAATCCTTCTCTTCAAATTCAAATTCTATTTTTTTACAAAGTTACTAGTGCCAAATCTAATGGGAGATATAAAAAGAAGTAACAAGAAAAATAGTACAAGGAGAAAACTATTGACTTACTAGCATCACAATTTGGTTTAATAACTGGCAGATAACTAGAAGGGGATCTTAGAGATTGGATTGCATCACTTTGGAAGCTTGGATTGTATTGCAGGCCTACTGAACTTAGATATATGAGCCACCCCGTTGCTATATGTAGAATTTGAAATTGGCGTACTTAGGATGTGATCTAAGATATGCAACAGTTGCTTATCCTGTGTAGAATTTAAAATGGGGATGCAATAATTGCTTACTCTGTATATGTGTTTGTAGAGGTTCTCTATGACAACAAACTAGCCATAAAACGCTCCTTCAAATTTGCAAACCATCCAAGACAATGCTCGTCGACTTCATAAGCACGAGAAAGAAGGTGAATATTCCTGAAGACAATTTGTATAAACATTTACTAGCCAAAGGTTCTAGCAATGGAAGTGATCTAGAGCTTCTAGATATGGTGGTGATCTAGAGCTTCTAGCAATGGCGGTGGAGGTGGTGTGAGAACACTTGGACAATGGTTTCAAGACTATGCATTGAATGCAAAGAACACATGGGAATTGGAGGCGGTAGATGTTGAAATTGGTAGTGGTGAATTTCATGTCGCTCATATTCAAAGAATGAAGGCAGTGAGAACGATGAAGGTGATGGGGATGGGAACCAAGTGGTGGGTAGTAGGAATAGGTGGCAGAAGTGCTGACATATGCAGTGGTGGAAGAGACTATGGTGGTGGTATTAAATGTATTTAGTAAATTCTTCGAAACCAGACCAAAAGCTTAGGAAAATTTGATGAAAATCTTAGGAAAACTTGCGTGTAGAACTCAACCACCCAACAATAATGCTTCAAGTTGACAACCAATAGAAAGATGCCTAAATCAATCCTGAAAAATTAAAAAAAAAAAGAAAATCAACAACAATATAAAACTATAGATAAAAGTTAAAAATTTATGGTCAAAAAATCAATTAATATATGATCAACCCATATTGATTACAATTGTACATTGACTTCAGCAGGTACAATAAGATAATGTTGTTGATGATGAAATAAATACTTTAGCTCCTTCAACCTAAAAAATGGATGTGTAAATTATAGCCAAGTTTATTTTATGAAAATATATTCATTTTGTATAGCAACACAAATGTCAATCATTATGGTATTTGTTGTTGTGAATTATTATTGGAAATTCGTAAAAGTAATGTGAAAAATACATTTCTTATTAAAGATGATGTTAAACAAGTATACATTAGATAACAACTTATTTTTAATGAAGGATAAATCAAAAGTTTTGTTTACAATGTATTTATATCTAAATTTTAAATCAAAATGGAAATAAGTCTTGTATACAAAAATTAATAGTTATTTCACATTAAGATTAACAAGAGTCTTGTTTGCAATTGATTGATATCTAGAGTTGGATTCAAAATGGAAACGAGACTGGTATACAAAAATTTATGGTTATTTCACATTAAGATAAGCAAGATGTTATATAATCAATATATGAAATATTATGATGATTAAATAATAATTAATTGACAATTTATTTGTAGGTTTTTTACTTAGTCAACAATGATAATAAAACCTATATATCAAGTTAAAATTAAGAAAGTCTTTTTATGTCCCGACAGGGATATATATGAATCGCTCAGGTGAATTAATTTAGGAGGTCGGTTAAAAATTTTGGCATTTGAAATGTTTTTGGTATAGTTTGTATCAAATTTTTTTAGAAGGATCATTTAAATTTGATTTGTCTTGCTTTCTATTCGTCTATATAGGGTGACGTATGCCTCGAAATTTGTATCCCAAGACCTGGCGGTGAGCTTATGTAAGCAGAAAATGATCATTTTCAGTCTCTTACCCTGTCGCTCTGTGGCTCTGGAAAATCTGATAAATGCTGGTGTAGACGCTCATTATAATACATGGCATTGTTGCTGAACTTGAATTTTTCATGTTCCTGTTCTAAAAAAAGAGTGATATTTTCTGGATTCTGTTGTATTTTTCGTTATATTGCATGGTATTGTTACTAGATTTGAATTTTTTCTGTTTCTGTTCTCTATTATTGTGGCAGACATACTGTGGAAAATCTCGGCATGGCTAATTCTTTCTTCATGAAAAACCCAGTGTTCAGAATTCTAGCCACTATAAACTTGCCTCGAGTTGGAGTAGGTACCAGAAATTGAAGCAGTGTATAAAATATTTTGAATTCCATAGAAAGATCTAGTGTTCAGAACTCTGCCCTCTATAGATCTGTCTCGATTCCGGCGGAGTCCAACATCTCAAAGAAGTCCATTTGAGTTGCACGGTTTTGGACGAGGCCACAATTCTATTATTCCAGGTTTTGAATCTTCCTGTATCTTGTTTTTGTCGTTTAGTCTTTAGTTTCTCCACAATAATTTCCACTGGTTTATAGGTGGGAGGTCGCTAATGGCTGGCGAATTCCAATGAGTAAATTATATTTGTTCGATGTTGTTTTAGTTTCTAGTTTTTCAAATTCGAGGTTTAGGGTTCCTCTTATGCGTCTTCCATAAAATCTGTTTAGATTTAGGGTTCATTTAATTTTTTTACTATAGTTGTCGCACAAGTTAGGAGCTAGGGTTCACATTCTGTGAGACTCTTACAGCACCCGAGGGTTCTGAGAAAAAAAATATTGGAAATAGATGGGCTTTTACAGCACCTAGAGGTTGTATATTTCATTTTCCTCTCTATGTATTGTGATATTGATGCTTAGGGGCCTTAGAGTTTGTTTTCATTCATTTTCCTCTGCATGTGTTGAGTATCATCAACTTTTTCAATTCGTCCATGTGTTGCAATCCTATCAATGGCAGTGATTCCAGCTTTTTTATTTTTAAAAAGATATTTATTTACGTGTGGCATGTAGAGTTTAATATTTTATAGTAAAATATGG
>LPNX010952416.1:67520-191557 GCA_001517045.1 Pseudotsuga menziesii | reverse complement strand
CACCACCACCACCACTACCATCATCAATGTCATCATCATCATCATCACTTCCACCAACACCACCATCACCACCACCATCACCATCACCACCATCACCATCACCATCGCCACCGCCACCACCGCCACCGCCAACGCCACCACCACCACCACCACCACCATCATTACCATCATCACCATCATCACCATCATCAATTCCACCATCACCACCATCACCACCACCACCACCATCATCACCATCACCATCACCATCACAACCATCACCATGATGATGATGATGATGATGATCATCATCATCATCATCTAACGATATTGATTTGGCATGAAAGGACAAGACTCCTTAAGAACTACAACAATTTAACCATTAACATCGTTAAGAAAAGTGCATTGTGAAATAAAAAATCATTAAATGGAAATCCATGAATTTAACATTATTTAATGATTATTGTAAGAAGTTATTTTAATGAAAAAAAATAATATTCCTTAATGCAATTATTGATTACAACTAGAAAATGATTGAAACATCTAAAAGACCTTACACCAATAGTATTAGCGATAGGTAACCTTCCACCACTATAAATTACTTTTTCATAGACAATAGTTCATAATAGGGAAAATTAGAGAGAAAAACACTAACATGAAGGGTTTGTGAGTTTTTATACCAAATTTGTTAGAATGACTTCTTATATTGGTGTTAATATATATGCTCATAGTGACAACCTTTACTCCTTCCTTTGATACGTGGGGCTTAGAACGATCTTCATACGACCCAAGGGGATATATGGATGCTTCAATGTGTGGCATTTTTTCTACTTTACCTCTCTTCCAAAAATCACCACAACAGCAACTATAGTGTCATCCAATGGATTCAAGTAATTTTGTTTTGAGTGATCAAAGGGAAAACATTTTAAAAATATTAAAATTCTTGATACTTAATATGCAATTTTTGTGATAATCTGAAGTGTCACACATTTCTATGGTTATTTATTGGAAGAATTACTTGATACTATGACTGGGATTTGATTTAGGCAACCATATGGGTGTATTTGCATGACCACTAAAAGCTTAAAAAAATTTATTTCAATTCAGCTTTAATGAAGACGAGCATGCTGCATAGGTGTTTATGTAGGGCGTTTGTATGTATCATACGACCCTTGTTCTATACTTTGCATTGTAAGACAATTCCTTCTATGTGATTTCTTGGAATGCACTCTACCCCTCTTGAGCCTTATCTCCTTTTTAGCCTATGCCCTCAACGCCGTATCTTCCTTTAGGTCAATTTGTCCCAAATGTCAATGAAGTGGGTCCCGAACGGTGGGGGAAGGTGGTTTTCACCCAGCCCACCTGGGATCAAATCCCACCGAGACATGGCCCGCTATGATAAGGCTCAAAGGGTAGACGCCCCCTGGATAGGCTACCGCCCCATGTTGGGATTGGAGTCAGGATGTCTCGGCCCTTGCTGAGTCACAAGTTTCTGGTATATCCTGGCTTGCGGGCTATCGGTTTATACCACAGGGGTTATAGTGGCAGCCGACGGATTTGAACCTGGGCCTCGCCCAGGAAATTCCGACGAGTTACCGATTCCCCTACCTAATTTTTTTTTTTTGTCCCAAAACCTGAAAGAGTGATGTGTTATTAAAGTTGGAATTAAAATCATTAGGAAACATATTTGGTGCATTAACCTTTCGAATACTTTCTTATGATGAAAAATCCATAAACATAACATTTGAGAGTTCTCACTTATTTCTAATATTGGATTTTTCAAATGGTGGTGAATGGATTAAGTGACAAATAAAGGTAGTAAGGGAAATGTGGAAACTAAGGTATAGGTTAAGGGCATGCCTAGTTTTGGATCGATGAGTGTGGCCTCAAAGTTGACCACCCCATCCATGGGAAGGACCCTGCTAGCTCCTATTAATGTAGGTGTCTGACAAAGGTGTTTGAGGAGGTCACTAATTTTGATCACCAACCCATTACCTTTTCTTCATAACGGGTTATAACTAAAACCATGTTGCATGAGTTAATATCTATTGAATGTTTCTCATCTTCAACACCTAGCTTGTGTTTGGCCCATTATATAGATCTGGAACTTTTTGTATCAACTCTATGGAGAATATGGGTGGATAGGTTGGTGGAATGTTGCGATAGGATAGCTTAAATCAAATGTTTATTTTTGGGATTTGGTCAATAACTCACTACAATTTGCTGCTCTTGGAAATAAGTGGCCATAAAGGAATTTGAAGAGGCTCTTGGTAACTACAAATAATGCCATTCTATCATGTCCTTCAAGCCTTTATGGGCCATACTTTTCTATTTTTGAAGGTGGGTGATTTCGATGAACTTGTATGTATATATTTGATCATGTTCAAATTGATTCAAGATTGATGATAGACCTACAAAAGATTGTTTTTTTCAAAATGTTAGCCATTGAAGAAGCCTATAAAAACCTCCATGAATTTAAAACAACTTTTGGTAGGGTTAAAAATATTGAGTACATTTAGTGGGAATTTGTGGTGTACTCTTGTACTATTTCCCAACGATAGAGTATGATTGATGCACAAAGGATAGCCTTGTGTCTATAAGAAAGTTTTGCAAAAAAAATCCCTATGGGATATCATTAACCGAGGCTTTTTCAAATTGATCCCCAAGGTAGGGGACCCATAATTAGTTTGTAGGTGATGGCCAATTACCTTGCTCAGTGCCTCATACATGATATTGGCCAAGGTCACATCCTTCAAAATAAGGGGTATCCTCCCCTATATTATCATACCCGAAAATAAGATTTTTATTAGACGCCTTTTCATCGTAGACAATGTTATTGTAGTGTAAGAAAGAATTCAGTGGGACTCATTGTCTTGGGATGAAAGTATCATTCATCAAGTTGGAATTTGAAAAGGCTCATGATAGTATGGAATGACCCTTCATTTAGGATATATGCTTCATGGTCTTTTTTTTGTGCATGTCATTGACACCTCTTTTGCTAATGCTTTGACTTGTTTTCCCAACAACTAGACCAAATTAGAGGGTGTTGGGAAATTCCATTCAAGCAAGCAAGGATTCCTATTGGACCATGTTCCATATGTTAATGGTTGTAGAAGTTTTGGGTTACATAGCTTGTCAAGTGTTTCAATGAATTCCTGTTCCAAGGTTAGATGGCGTCCAAAAGGTCAATGGACATTTTGTGGATGACTCCTTCCTCACAATTTTGGAACACATAGAATCAATGGAAAACACCTTTGTTTGTATTTACATTTTTAACAAAGCCTCGGGATTTAAACTATATGAAACAAAAACCCAGAGTTATTGTGTTTCCTATGGGATGATCCTAAGTGGATTATAGAAGGTTTAGTTTTCCTTTTATATATTTCCAAATATCATATGGAATTGTGCTCCAAAGGATATATAAGAAGGTCAGAAAAATAATCCCTTATTCTTTGCATCTATATTCCAAAACTACTCCAAAGTCCTTGTTTCAAGTCATGTATATTATTCATCATGTTGGGTCCCTTATCAAGCAACCTACTGTTGGCTAGATTGGTAGGGTAAAAGGGTCTTTCACCAAGTTATATGGGAGTTGCAATTTGAATAATTGGTGTGGCTATGGATGGTTATATATATTTGAAAAACACATGATCTATGTGATAAGTGGGTTATCAAAGTAGTGGATGGTCTCTAATTGGGAGGTTCTCTCGCATAATTTTATTCTTTTAGTAACCTTATTTGGAAGAAAATATGGTAGAATTTCAACTTCTAGAATCTGTTACCAACACCTATGAAAATTCATATCTAGGGCATGTTTGTAGTCAAGTGTAATGGGGAACCCATTAAAATGTTGCTTAATTCCTAGGGAGAATCCATACACATTAGGTTATCCTTCAATGAATATTGCATTTGGTGGTCTCCCTTGGTTTTTTTGAGGCAATATGTTAGAAAATCCCTCTTGGTTTTTAATAAAAGAAGTATCCTTGAAGGCATTTTTGGTATTGTAGACCTTTATGATAGCAAGTTTCATTGCTAGAAGCCACGGGTATTACTCAAGGTTGAATTCAAGCTCATGAGAATTAATGAGTTTATCATTGAGAGGGTTTATGACCTAAGTATTGATGACTTGTTTCTCAACCTAGATGTTGGTAGGACAACAATGATTGTGGAAAGATTGGGAACTGAATGGGTGTATTCCTTTTAATAAATATATCCTTGTAAATGGGTAGAGATGGATTGATGTTCAACCTAGGATTGATGCCAAGATTAATATGCTCTATAGGATGCATTCTAGACCCTCTAAGTGGTTGGTTAACTTGCACTCTACGTGGAAATCATTCAATGATCCCAAAAAGGTTGTTTTACTTGATCTTTGATTTTGGGTAACCTTCTTCTTGGTGAACGCTTGAAGTATTTGGGAATTTATTAGTGCAAATGCCTTGTTATCACAAAAACGACTTATGCCAAATCAACCTAGGATTGGGTCCCTAACTTGTGTGTTCAGTTCCTAATCGCCATGGAATAGTTTTTCCTTGGTGATCATTGCTCATGTGGAGTTGAGTTTGATGTAGCATGACAAATTGTTAGAATAAAGATGTTATTTTTAACTTAGGGAAAACAAAATGAATGCGTCTTTAAAAATGCACAGATCATTTGTTTCGTGTAGTATAATGGTGCTCTCATCTATGCCAATTGGTTGTAGATTCAATTATAGGATGGGGGTGGAGCTAACATCGGCACATCTCCAGTTGTTGTTGTATTTTAGGGGATTGAAACCTTACACAATGACCCATGTTCTCCTAGGATTTCACTCCTCTCCTAGCTTAGATTGTTTACATTGGTACGAAAGCATGACACAAAATGCCACTTGCTTTGAGAGCATGATGAACAATGGATACAGAGTCATGAGCACCATGACCCATCACCTCTTTCTTGTTTATTGAATTACAAATTACCCATATTGGATTTTCCAATTTTAATAGAGAAGTGACCAAAAACACCTATAGACAATTTTGACAAGGTGGGGTCCAAACCCTAATGATCACAACTCTCATTCTCATATCCATTGATGTTTCATGACTTTATGTTGATATTTATAGTGGGAATCCACTCATAATACTTATTTTTTAGGAAGAGTAAAAACTTCTTAACACCCGTAATATTTCCAAAATTCCCACAGTTATTCGGTATCCCACATTGTGATAAAAAAATAATATATCGATGAAAGATGATATTACAATGAAAGGGAGGCTTGTATAAATACCCACATAGGGGTTTCCTTAGTGACAAGACATAACCTTTCATAAGGTGTCTCTTCCTTACATTTAGTTATTAATATTTAATTTATTATTTGTTTATATTTATTTATTTATTATTTATTTATGTATGTAACATTGCCTTCCTCTTAAGGGAAGCTTTGTCCTCAAAGATTTTTTTAGTGAAGGAATT
The DNA here is from genome assembly GCA_001517045.1 of Pseudotsuga menziesii. Lineage (NCBI taxonomy): Eukaryota > Viridiplantae > Streptophyta > Pinopsida > Pinales > Pinaceae > Pseudotsuga > Pseudotsuga menziesii. The sequence continues at coordinate 186,130 of LPNX010952416.1, read as the reverse complement.
ATCAGTTATTTTTGTTCGTAACATCTTTTCATGTCTCTGTGAACCTGTAACTCCTACACTTGAAAAAACACGGCAATATAATTTTCGAATCCCTTAACTGAAATGTTGCATTTCCTAGGAAGTGATCCATCCAAGTTTTACCTTTATCAGAGGTGATTGTTGGTCACTTTGTTGGATAATTATTCCTATTTTCTGTTTAGGTTGTATATTTTGTGTTCTTCCACATCTGAAAGAATAAGTTCCTTGTTTATTTTCATTTTGACCCAGTCGTTGGTCAAAATGAATTTTATAATTGGGGTGTCGATAAGGAGTTTTTATTGTTTGCGTTTTTGTTGGATTGACTTCTTTTTGAACTGTGATGAGGACCAAGTTTGTTTTTGTTCCTTATTCATCAACTTGAATTTGTTTTTTAGAGAGTCTAGATGCTTCCTTCTGGATTTGTGCATTCTGAATCTCCTTTAACCTTTCGTCTTGCGACTTTTTTTCCTCTTTTAACTTCTTGATTTGTTGCTCTAATTCTTGATTAAAGCTTCTCAGGTGCTAGTTTTCTTCCTCATTATCTAGTAGTTTTCCTTCGGCATATTTGTTTGATTTTTTTGTCTTCTTGGTACATTTTAACTTTTTGATTTTTCCAATTAATGTATTTTTATGGTTTCTTATTCGATATATTTATTTAGTGTTATTTGATAACGTGCTTTTGAAAGTTGCAATATTCAACTTGTGCGTCTTTTTATTTTCATCCCATTTCTGTTGGTGTTAGCTGGAATATTTCACCTCCTGCGGACAACAAGGTGTTCCACTGTTCTGAATGGTTCAGATCCAGAACAAATAGATCACAGAGGCTGATAACTCTCCCTAGACGCTGTAGATATCTAGAATACAAGGCTTTGATAGTCCACCTGTTTACCTGCAAAAAATCTCAACATGAAACAGATCAAAGCAACCAGAATATGATCTACTAATCTATGCTAGTGACTAAGGAATCTAGAAATATATATCTGAAATCAAACATCAACTATATATATGGGACAGAAAATCAACTTGCATTAGAAATATGAAGAAGTTTACAACCAAGCCTTAGCATTGACATGCATCTCCATGAAACCAGCTCGTCATCCCAAAACGCTCCGATTGTAGCTCTCTATGCTCTCTCCAAATGATCTTGGGCCGAGAATCAATCCAACAACATAACAATGCCTTCAATGTTCTCCCCTCAACCATGGCTATGAGCTCATTTTTATAGGGCTTTAATGGATAGAGATGGTTGAGAAATTAGTGGGTGAGGTGGCCTCTAAGATCCTAGGATGAGGGATCTCAAGCTCAACCAACCCACAACTGTAGGGATAAGGCAGTACACGAGGCTTATCATCTAGAAGCCTCGAGAAACTTCTCTTTTTCCCTTTTTACCTAGGGTACCGCGCTTCTCCTTCTATGACAGAGGGATTCTGGTAATATCAACCTATGGACCAAGGGCAATGGGCGGTGGCACCGCTTGTGGACAACCGATGAAAGGAGGCGTGAGAAAGGGTACCGCTCCTGGAGAAAGGGGCATGAGTGGTGCTGGGAATTTGTATGACAGATTGATAAAAAACCATTTAGTTTCCACTCCAGAAGCTAAGATTCAGGGCAAGTAGGTATGTCAAATGTCTTATCACATGATGGTGACAGGATTTTGTTATAACAGGATGCCCCCCAAAGCATGAGTCTTAGAGTGATATGATAAACGCGAGCTTTGAGAACAAGTTGTCGCGAGGAGATGAAAATGTCGGCTCGATCAGAGCATGTCGTCAAGTAGGCATCTGTAGTACATCAGTATGTTGACTCATAGACACAAGTAACCAAACTCATAGTTGCAGACCAATACAAGGCAGATACATGAGAGGAATAAACAAGCATGGCTACTAGAATACATCGTAGATCCGTGTGATAGAGGACTCAAACTTGGACATAGCTACTTAACATACAACGTAGATCTATGTCATACAGACGCAAATTTGAGCATAGACACAACCATACAAATGTGGATCCATGCTAGATATACAAAACTCCATCGCAACCTGGGGAAAAAGCAATGAGCACTTTTAAACAAATACCCAGGGTCTTCGTCTCGTCTTCCACAAAGTACAATTCTATCCATGTGATTACAATGATATGAAGTTGAACATGGTAGAAACCACTTGATTATCGGCCAATGATGTGAACTGTTAAGAAGTGCGAGGGAGATCACCATTAATGTCAATGATTCCCAAGGTACCCTAGCACAATCTACTGAGTGCGAATAGATGTCCTGATGTCAAACACCCAGTCGGTTCTATCGATCAAAGGTCAATGATGTGAAACTATGTCGAGAGCAAGAGAATATATCATTAAGGCATACAGATCTCAAGGTACCAAATATTGTTTCTATGACTATCTCTCGGATGATGAGCTGACGTCAACGGGAATAGTCTCGTCGAAGGAGGGCCATGATGAGTCCTAGATCGACGACACAAAACTCAGAACATAGTTCTGGAATGATGTGAATGTAGTAACCATATGACTGACTCAAAGATACTGACACAAAGACTGTGTAGACTGCAGAGGTAAAACTTCTTCAGATCCCCTTTGAACATTGGGCGACACGAAAAAATGACTTGGCAGCATGACTAGACAGGACAGATACACAATGCGACAGTGGACAATGCATTCTTTTGAAAGACTCAAAGGATTGGCATGACTCATGAAAGTGGATTGTCACGGAGATCAGCTGAATACCCAATTGATTGACATGATTGTGCAGACAAGTGCCATTTTCAAAGGTAACGATAAACAACTGCCATTATTTACAAAATGATTCCCTTCCCATTTCCCCCATCATGATTGATGAGTGCCTCTTTTCGGTTTTACGAGTTCAAAGAGGGTAACAAACACTCAATATAGCTTTTCAGAAGACAAGTCCAGTCTCATATGTTTTACGAACTTGAGAGAGGAGGGGTTCGTTCCCAAAATGGGTCTCTCAATGTTTAATTTTAACGAGTCCACTGAAAGAAAACTCGGTATCGTTCATGTTTAGAGAGTCTGAATGAATACGGAAGAAAAATCCATGGGGGTCCTTTTTCGTATGATTTAGTCTCTAAGGCCTGAAAAAGTGTAAAATCATACCTTAGAGAACTCTTCCAGTCATGATTGGCTAGAGTGTTCCTTTCTCGTAAATAGTCCTATACGAACCGAGAAAGAGATAACCTACCGTTGGACAAATGACTCTTCAAATACTTTAACGAGCATGAAGAAGACAAGATCGTTCGACAATCTTTTCGTATTTAGGGAGCCTGAAAAGGGTTTAAAGAGAACTCCACGAGGTTACTTTACACAAAGTAATGTTTTAAGAACTTGGAAAGAATCATAAATGGACTCGTTGACTTTTTCGTATTTAAGGAGCCTGAAAAAGAGGTGAAAAGAGAACTCCATGACGCTTCTTTACACAATGTCATATTTTACGAGCTGGGAAAGAAACTTGAACTGGACTCAAAACTTTGATACTAGATTTTTACGAGCATGACAAAGTGTCATAATAAACACTCAACGACCTTTTTCGTTTTGTGAAAGTACGAAAAATCCATAAACAAACTTTCCAAAGCTTCTTACTAAAGTCAACCTGCAGACGACTCATAAACAAGTGTTAAATGCATTCAAAATCAACATTAAGGGATTATGACAAATCGATTTTGACCAGAACATGATGTTATTTCAAAACTATAGTAAGTCAGACCCAAAAAATGTCTATATAAGGCAAGTAAATAGTAAAAAATAAAACATTTCACTATTTACCTCCAGTAGAGAGCACTTGGAGCATATTCTAGAAAGATCTTCCACAGCTGATACTGGGAGTTCCCACTGTCCATTTTCAGTCTCATCAGTTGCAGGTAACAACTAAGACCCTTATCTTTCATTTCATAGCTTTTATTTTGGGATTTGATGGGGTTTTGGGCCTATTTGGAAAGCCCTAAAATCCAATATGCGGGCACCGCGGCTACCCCTTACGGGATAGGTGGTACCACCTGAGAACCGCGCCAAGAATACAGTGGACAAGTGGTGCCACCATCTGTATCCAACGGGGCATAGGTGGTGCCGGCCATGGAGAAGTTAAACAAATGATATGGGCAATATTTACTCATTCTTTTGATTTGCAATGACTTAAGGATGATATTAATGCATACCATTGTTGTTTTTGGCAGGTCTAGGTGTCCCAAAATATTGTGTTATGGAAGAAAATAACACATGATGAAGAGGATGCCGCTGATGAAAGGAATTCAGTTTGAATTGCCGTACTCTGGGATTGTGGGCTCTTAAAGTTCTTCCAGACACCAAGCATGGTGTCCCACGAGAGATTACTGGAACACATACTGAGAATGTGGAATCCAGAACAACAGTATTTCGAGGTGGGGGCACACATACTTACAGTGGAGGTAGAAGATATCTACTTCCTGACTGGCCTATCAATATGGGGTTCCCCCATCTTACTGACAGGTTCCCATGGCGGGGACATTACCACCAGAGAGCTCATAGATCGACAATGTGTACCAGGTACAGGTACATCGGGGAAGAAAATCCCCATCAGGGCAGTGACAAACAGGGCTCTACGGATTGTTCTGTTCACCATGCAGAGGGTGGCAGGGAGCCAGGGTGTGCATTAGTATTCCAGGGCACATATGTTGTATGCTATAGAGGCTATGGCACCGACAGTGTTCAATTGGGTGGAAGCATTGCTTCCAATCTTCAAGGATCAGCTAACTAAATGTCGGCAGGGAGAGCTGAAGCAGTTCAGCTTTGGTTCCATCTTAGCTTGCTTCTTCTTTGAGCGGGTCCCACAGATGAGGCCCCATGTGACTTTTTGGAGTCTGAAAGCATGAGACCCCCGTATGCTGAGGTGGGTCCAGGTCATGGCTCGCACAGGAGCGGGCAGGGGCAGAGTGAAGTTCGGTGATTCGTTCTTTAGATGGCTGTGGGATCAGATGCTCATGGTTGAGGACTATGCCTATGCGGGCACAGATTTTACAGGTGATCCTGACCTACCACTCCCACCTGGAGGGCAGTGGGGTGACATTGGTAAGAAGCAATAAACATTAATAATGGATTTTTTTTATGTTTTATATATTTTTATGATAAGTGACGAGACCTGTTTGTCTTCATGCAGATGTTGGAGCAGTGCGGCTGGAGCTCGCTTCGTGCCATAGGGTGATGATATCACTGGGGAGCTGGAGGAGAACCTAGAGAGGTTGAATCTGGACATCCCAGATGCTGATATAGATGACCTCCTGACTAGATATCAGGGGTCTACGGTGGGAGTACGAGGTCGATTCAGCAGGCTACTATGCAGGGTGGCTCAAGCAGTGATGTGCTATCATGAGCACCATTAGTGGATGAGACATGTATACTAAAAGCTAATAGCTTTAGGATTTTTGTATGATGATTTTGCCTGAAATCCTACATGCTTTAGATGACGTCTCGGGAACTATTTTTGTAAAACTTTTTCTTATATATATATATATATATATACAGACTTTTACATGGTGTTTATATGTCTCAAGTGGATAAATGCATTTTCTATGAGTTCTATGTGTCTTTAAATGTTTATTTAAAATGTACCATGTTTGATTTAACGTCATGAATGGGAAATATGCCAATCTAGGATGTAATTAGCCAATGAATCAGCAACTACATTATGTTCCCTAGGGATATGCCTATAGGTAATGGTTCCAAATGATCTTTCTAACAAATGTACCCTCCGGAAGAGGCGGAGGAGCATCGGGTTCCTAATGGTGTAGACATGGTTTAAATGACAAACCACGAGCTGAGAGTCCATCAAAACTACTAGATCACGGACATCCTGGGAGGTAGCTTCAGTCAGAAGACCGATCACTGCTTCATACTCGACGATGTTATTAGTAGCGGGACCTAAGCAAACCACTCCTAAACTGACCAAATCTTCAGCTGGGGAATAGAGAACCCAAGCAACCGAGGCTAGATTCAAGGTGTGGCGTCAAGCACCATCAGCGAAGCCGTAGAAATCCATCTGCATGACCAAAACATGGTATAAACAGATGCAGAAACTAAAACTCAAAACCATCTTGAAAATACTAAAAGCACACTGAAAGTCAATCAATATACATATATACAAGATACCATCCAAGAAAACCTAGGCGTAGTACCTTTTCAGGTACAACCCATTGCGAGGTTTCCCCAAAGGGATTCCATCATAATATACTAACTCATAGGCTCCTTTCTCTAACACCTTGGAAATAACGAAAGGTCCATACCACATGGACTCGAACTTACCCTTCCCTGGCTTGTCATATCTCTGGTCATAAGCCAAAACTAGGTCACCCTCATTGAAAACATGAGGCTGGACGGATTTATCATACTGCACCTTGACGCATTTCTTATGTGCCTCATTAGCCAAGGCAGCATCTCTACGAGTCTCATCAAGGTTATTTAAGTACAAAAATATCGCTTCCTTTGCAGAAGTGTCTGGGAGAAGTTCGAAGACAAGTTGTAAAGATGGAATCTAACATTGGATCAACAAGACAGCTTCAAGTCCATAAACAAGCTGGAATGGCGTGAAACCAGTAGCCGTTTTCATAGAAGTCCGATAATCCCAAAGAGTGGAAAAAAGAACGAGATGCCAATTGGATTTATGATCTCCAACATCCATCCGACGAAGCATAGTTTTCAAAACATTGTTAATGGCCTCTACCTAACCATTAGCTTACAAATAATATGGCGTAGAGTTTTCATGGTGAAAACCTAGCTTGGCACTCAATTCCTCCATCATTTGATTACAGAAATGACATTCGTGATCAGTGACGATGGACTGCAGAACTCCAAATATAGCTATGATATGATTGAACAAGAAGAGAGCGGTAGTCTTACCATCTTCTGCATATGTAGGCATGGCCTCAGCCCATGTTGTGAAATAATCCACGGCTACGATGATGTAACCATGCCCCCCGGTTGAGGTAGGCTTAAAATGCATGAATTCAAGCCCCCATTTGGAAAAAGGGCCAACGACAATGACGGGGTGAAGCGGAGCAGGATGGGTGCGCTTTTTGGGATAAAAATGTTGCCAAGGTGGGAATTTCTTAATAGCCTCATGACAGTCTTTGAAGATAGAAGGCCCGAAATAGCTAGCATGAAGGATTTTTTGGGCTGTAGCCATCCCAGATAAATGACCACCACATGCTCCATAGTGGAAATCATTCAGCATGTGTTCATCCTCCTCATGAGTGAGGCATTGCCAGAGAACGGAGTCAATCCCACGTCTAGACAAGGTATCATTCAAGATAAGGTAGTACTTCGCATGGTGCCGGATGTGGTGATGATCATCGTGAGATAGATGCGGCTAAAAACGCTGGGTCTGGAGATAAATCAACAAACCTCCATACCAAGGATCAGTAGTGCTAATTAGGAACAAGAATTCATCTGGAAATGAATCGCTGGGCTTAGATTCCGTGGTAGCACAGGGAAGGTCACACATAAGTTCATCAAAAACCAAGGATTTCTTTGATGTAGCCTTAGCAAACTCAAGATTAAACTCCTGAAGGATGATGATCCAACAAGAGTACTTGCCCTTGAGTACCTGATGAGTCAGAAAGTAGTACATTGGATTTTGGTCTGCCAATACGGTGGTAGTCCGAAGCAGAATGTAGTGACAAAATTTTTGCACAGCAATGACCGTGGCTAAAGCTAGCTTCTCCACATGTAAATAACGGGTTTCAGAATCAATAAGATTCTTACTGGTGTAATAAATCACATGCTCCTGACCGTGGAGATTGTCCTGCACTAAAACCATGGCGATGGTAGTAGCGGAGGCAGCAATATACAAGAGAAAGTCCTTTGAATAATTTAGGGGGTGTATCATGGGTGAAAGAGTCAGATCATGCTTAAGATTATCAAAGGCGTGTTGGGCCTGGTCATCCCAGAAGAATGGAGTATTCTTCTTGAGGAGATGCATATAATTGTGTGTTTTCTCAGCGAAATTGCACACGAAACGACGGAGAAAGTTTTCCTTCCCCTGCAAACTTCGGATTTCAAGGATGTTGGTTGGGGCTGGTAGATTAATGATAGCGGCAATTTTCAAAGGATTGATCTCGATGCCGTCTTTGGATACCACAAAGCCAAGCAGACGTTCTGTCTCAACGCAAAAAACACATTTATGCAAATTGAGCCGTATATTATAATGACAACATCTCAGGAATATGTCTCTAAGATGACCAAGATGGTCCTCCCGCCGTTGTGAATGAGCAGGAAGGTTATCAAGGCACGGTTCAACAATATGTTTAATGTTGTGAAATGCATAGGACATCACACGTTGGAATGTGGCTCTAGAATTTTTCAAGATGAAAGGTAACTTCTTATATGCAAAGGTTCCCCATGGGAAAATGAATTCCGTCTTATGCTGATCGAAGGGAAATATCTCAATTTGATTGTAGCCGGAGAATCCATCCATGAATGAAAAGATGACACTTCCAGCACAGTTGTCGATAATCTGATCGATATGCGGGGTAGGAAAGTTTTCCTTGGGACAATATTTATTTAAGTCCCTAAATTCGATGCAGACTCTAATGGTGCCTTGATTTTTATTAATAGGGACAACGTTTGATACCCAATCCGTCAGAGGTACAGGATAAATAAAACCAACTTTCAAAAGTTTCTCAATCTCAGATTTAATAGCTGCTGCCTTACTAGGATGGACTTGCCTAAGTTTCTGCCTGAGAGGTTTAACTATGGGATAAGTTTTAATCTCATGGACCATAATGGAAGGGTCGATCCCCATCATCTCTTCATAGGACCAGGAAAAAATATCACGGAATTCCTTAAAAAGTGCCTTATATGCTTCAGATTCATCCATGGAGTAGTTCTTCCCAACATGAACATGCTCAATAACATCAGGCTTGGCTGATATGTCAATTGGGTTCGTCTGAGTAATGTTGCAAAGGTTTCCTTCAGAATTTGTGTCTTGCAACAATATAGGACTTTGCGGAAAGTTGACAACATTAGTAGGAAACAAGGATGCAAAATCATGGCTGCCCAAACTGGTATTGGGGAGGAACATGGATCTATGATGGTTATCCGGGCCCAAATGGGCTCATCTGTATTCATGATCTCTATGATGGACTCGTTAGAAGGAAAAGTCTCAGAGAGATAATCTAGAATCGGAAGAGAAGGTTCTAACCAGTATGGTAAATGGTAAGGATCCGAAGCCATTCAATGAAGGTCATCAGTGTAATCATCGGAACAAGTTTCAATGGTGTCATACATAGCTTCGTGCGGGCTCAACGAGGTGGACTCAACAAAATTTTGGCCCTTGGGCTCAAAATCAAATGAGGCGATCATATGTACTATAGCGGTATCTGTACTAGGAGGAGTAGAGGGAAAAATCCCCATAAGGGATGAATCCTTCAGCATACCTACCCCAATCGACTGGTAAGGAAGAGGGGACTGACCTAACATGGGGATGTTATTAGCTATGGAAGTAGTAACATTCGGCGTACATAAATCAAGCTGGTTAATGGTAACAATTCTCCAAAGATGCGGGAATTGGACCGTTCGAAATACTGTTGAAGCAACAACATTCATGGCATAGAACCAATTCCTTCCTAAAAGGAGGTTATAATCCAAAGGGGCATCTACCACTTCTACTTGGATGGAAACGGTTTTTTCCCCCCAGCTCGACCGTGAGGGATGATATGAGACCATGGGGTTGGAAACCCCGTCCATCAAAGGCTTTAAGGGTCATAGGTGATGTAACAAACTTTGGAGAGCCAAGAGATTTCTAACGAGTCAGAGATAACACTGAGGTCGAAGCTCCTTCATCTAGTACCGTTCAAAAGACTTTCTTTCCCACTACTTTCGTAATGATTTGAAAAGCAAGTTTATGCGGTAATATAGGTTTATAGTTCTCAACGTTGAAATGGATCAAGTTAGTGTTATCCGGGTCTACAGCTCCTAATGCTGTCAACAAGTTCTTGCGCTGTGTGGGGAAACTTTGGAGTACTTATAGGGTAGACATCACACAAGGTGCCTGAGCGAGATCTTCAACTACATTATAAAATTGAGCAACTCAGGAATTGGGATTAAAGATAGCCTTCCGAAGAGTACTCTTTGGTGGGCGCAAAATAATGTCGAGAGTAGGCTTCTCAATAGACAAGGGAACAGTAGACGAGGATTCTGGAGAACTAGTAGAGGGAGTTTTCCCTCAAGAAGATTGATCTCCGTTCTTATCTGCGGGTTTATCATAATTTTGGATTCGAGTTTGCAGGTGGATGGTATCTGAGGACATCATACGAATTTCATCCGATGAACTAGAGTTACCCTGGTTAGACATGTGGTCTACCAGTTGTTGTTGAGAGGGAAAGGGATCCGTAAGTACTACAGGTGCAGGATTAGACTTCAAAAACTGGGAGATTTTGTCTCGATGGAGACACTCCTTTGAAAAGTGGTCACCACCACATAACAGACAAGGATATTTAGCCTTCCTTTTCCCTTTATCGTTGTCATTATTGGTTTATCGTGGGGTCTCCTGTTTGTTTCCAGGTTTTTTATTTCAATTTTTACCTTTCTTTTTATTACCCGAGGTTTGAGTACCTTGAATAGAATTGACGTCAACAGAAACCTTGGGAGTCGAAGCGGTAGCAGTTTGGGTTTGCTTGGCAGGTTTTGCTGCAGATGGGGACTGGATTGAACCAACAATCCCATCAATAGGTACTTCTACTAGTGGCTTGGCAGGGTCAGTGCTGGGGCAAGGAGATTGAGGAATCAAGTCATAAAGAGTCCTGGACTGGGAATAGACCAAGTATAGGTACTGAGCCCGACTAATAGCCCGCTCTTTGGTAACGGCACCGCCCATGGCCACATCTTGGGCAATAGGAGGCAACAAGGACTTAGTGAACCAATCAGCTAACAACTGATCCAGAATAGGGGCCTTAATAAGCCTTCTCCACCTTCTCCACTCATGAATATGATCAGAAATGTGTGTGGAGGTGTTCTGTCATAGAGAAGTTAAAAGATCAGTGCCTGTTTCATAATGAATAGGGACCTGAAAGTGCATAAGAAATACGGTTGCCAATGAGCCAAAATCCACAAACGAATGTTGTGGGAGTTCAATGTACCACTTCGCGGCCGTACTGGTCAAAGTTCACTTAAAGAGTCATAACCAAACAGAATCATCCATGAGGGAGTTCGAGGAACACCACAAATTAAAAGTCATAACATAGTTCCGCGGATCTTCACCCTACTTCCCATCGAATTTTGGAATATCCGATGGTAACTTTACCGAAATGGGAGGCCATGAGGGATTGTGTAGAATGGGAAAATTAATCAACTTGGAAAAATTAGGAAAGTCCAAAGTTGCTAGGAAGGGTGACTGTCTATTTGGTTCCACATATTGGTAGTATTGATACGGCATATAATTACCAGTAGGGCCATAGGTAGACTGATAAACATGTTGCTGTGAGGAAGAAACACCGAAAGATCTGCCCATGGGGGGTTGATTTTTGGAATTAGGAACGCTAGGAACACCAGGGCCTCTAGGAGGAGGACTTCCAGAGCCACCGGGACCACCAGGACCATCGGGACCACCGAGACCACCAGGACCACCAGGACCGCCAGGAGGCGGACCACCAGACCCTCTGGAGCCTCCAGGAGGTGGAAAACCTCCAGAGCCACTGGAACCACTAGGTGGAGGGCCACTAGACCCTCCATATCCATAGGGAGGAAATCCACCAGGTCCCCTAGGACCATTAGGACCTCCAGGACCATGAGGAGGAATGTTTCCAGATCCTCCGAAACCATGAGGTCCCCCAGGGGGAGGACCTCCATAAGATGGCCCTCCCACACATCCCGCAGTATGTATAGGTATCCCTCCCATGGCTGGCATGTAAGACTAGTTGGGTTTCCCCCATGGTGTAAAAGTGTTACTAGGGTATGGAATTCTAGTAGGATTAGATGGATGATTACCTACAGGTATCTGATAACCATAACCACTAGAAGACTGAATGGTAACAGGTTGTGCCCCCAAGGGCTGACTTGAACTAAACGGGGGATTTACCACATTAGTGTGGGTGGGAGGGACAAAAACTGTAGATGTTTCTATGTTAGAGGTATGCTCTTGACTAGGTACAATTTCGGTATCAGATAACGTAGGTCGTTTCGGGGGTTGCCCCCCGACATTCAAAGGTACTGACGAAACAAGAATTGAAGGTTTGGCCCCAGATGAAAAAGACCTAGGAGGATTTGGAACAGACATAACATAAGAGGTGAGAGAGGTGGAAATTTTACCTGGGCTGTGGGTTGTTAATGGACGATCTATAATCGGTTCAATGGGTCTCATAGAATTGGATAATGAACGATATCCCACAAGAAGAGATGCGGGTCATACTGGTGTAGAGCCTAATACATTATCAATCTGCTTTTCTACTTCCTGTGCATGGAGAATAGCAGCACAATATTACTTGCGTTCTTCTTCACTCTCAGGAGAACTTACACGGGTGCCAAACAAGGCAATGGCCTGTCCGATAGGTGTCTCCCAAAAAGGAGCATTAGGACCAAAGTCCAGAAAGGTATCATCGACATGAACTTCCAAAGGAAAATGGAACGATGAATCTTCCCAGGAAGGCTGTTGGACCAAGGGAGGCGAGTGTGAAGAATATGGTACCCCACTTTCCACTACCATATTATCTCCCACTTGGGAGGCGGTAGCAGGTCCTTGGTCGATAGCTTCCATTGGATTTTCTCCTTACATAGGAATAAAATCAGGTGGCAAGCCCCGTAGTCTCCTGGACTGTCTTAACTCAGCCATTTTGTACAGTTACTATCTAACCTAGGGTCTAAAAATCTAGAAAAAACACACCAATATACTTCCCTAATCAAACTATAGGTCAAAAAAAGCAGACTTAAAATGACAGGAGGAGTTCAAAAGTCAGGTCTCTCACTAGGATTGTCAAGAAGGTTCCACTCATGATATACCTCGAGGGTACGTGTGTAGTAATCTCCCCAAATGTTGTTTTCAGTGTATGGCTCCAAACAAGACAGCTAAAGGGCTTTTCTCAGATTGATAAGGTACCTTAGTGTGGTCTCCCGATATACTCAAGGTACGTGGGAGCTCGAATTGATAGTAGTGCTATCTAATGCATAACCGTACACAAGGGGCCTTCTGATATACAATCGAGTATGTGAAGTACCTTTCTATATACCTCAAGGGTATGTGAAAGGCCGTTCAATATACTGATGGTACGTGGAAGAACCACGCGAGTCCCGGAATGTAATGCTGACAAATAACGACAGCTCCTACGTTTTACGACGCCCGAACACGTCTCTAACCTATCACTCAAGTTACTATGTAAATTTTAACCTATAACTATCGTTAATTTTAACTTGTACGGTTAGGTGAATGCATGATGTTATGATAGAAAAGTAAAACCATGCAATATGCTTGTGCAAATGTTCACTTTACCGTTCAATATGCCTACTTACAGGAGGGAAGCGAGTGTTTTTATTTTTGTTTCAAAATAAAAAATCATTCCAACCAACAGTCATGAACATCAAATTAAAGACAAGCAAATACTTTTACAAACCAAAAATCTTCTTTTCGAAAGCAAATGAGAAGGGTGAGAATCTCTTTTCCTAAAAGAACAACACCAAGCACACCTATATGCCAATGCACTCTAACTTTTCAAATTTCTCAAAAACATAAGCAAATCTAACTTAAAACTACCATTTTTATTTTATTTTGATTGAGATAGTCCTATATGCATGAGAGACGAAAGATCATAAAGTTCCTGAAACCTTGTAAAGACAATCAGAAAACCCAAATCCAATGCTCAAATATGATGTCCTAATCTCAAGCAAAACTTTTCTTTCTTGAAGGAAAGAAAAAGAAGTTTACTATGCAAGCAAGAAATGAAATCTAGAAGCTAATCTAGTGTTCTTCTTTCAGATATGCGACAAAAAGAGACTTCAATTAGCACCCTAACTTTCAGAAAACAAGAAATCCTTCTTTAAGGACAACCAACAAGCAAGAAGCGGATGAACAATAAAAAAGACTAAATAAACTTTTGAAATTCCACTCAAATTAATGTTAAACCATCAAAGCAGCAAGCCACACACATCAGATTCAATAACACAAGCTTGATAACAGAACTGAAAGTAATCAAAATTCCAAATTTTTACAAAGAAAAATGAGGAAAAAGTGTTTTGGACTAATGCCTACCTGGCACCGTGCTTCGTAGGTGTTGTAAGAGCATTTCCAAAGCAGCACCACTCCTTGCAAACCAGATACAGGTGGTGGCACTGCTTACTGCTCACTATGTTTAGGCGGTGGCACCGCTCCTCGTACAAAGCATGGCCACAGTTCCCTGTAGATGGCCAAAACAAAAAAGAGAACAATGGATCAGATCAAAAAAGACTAGATCAAGGCAAACACTATCGAATTGAATGTGGTAACAGAGCATAAAAGACCGAAATGACTCAGATCTAAACAGATCTGGAAATTTCAAACCCAAATAATACAAATCAGAAAGTAGATCTGACTGAAAAGAGTTGAAGAAAACGGAGCTTTGATTCGGACAAGAGTTGCAAACTGCAGAAGATCAGAACAACTGAATACTTTACTCCCCAGTAGAGTCGCCAGATTTGTTAGCTGGAATATTTCACCTCCGGCGGACAACAAGGTGTTCCACTGGTCTGAATGGTTCAGATACAGAACAAATAGATCACAGAGGCTGATAACTCTCCCCAGATGCTGTAGATATATGGAATACAAGGCTTTGATAGTACACTTGTGTACCTACAAAAAATATCAACACAAAACAGATCAAAGAAACCAGAATATGATCTACTAATCTACGCTAGTGACTAAGGAATCTAGCAATATATATCTGAAATCAAAAATCAACAATATATATGGTACAGAAAATCAACTTGCATTAGAAATATGAAGAAGTTTACAACCAAGCCTTAGCGTTGACATGCATCTCCATGAAACCAGTTCTTCATCCCCAAAAGCTCCGACTCTATCTCTCTATGCTCTCTCCAAATGATCTTGGGCTAAGAATCAATCCAACAGCATAACAATGGCTTCAATGTTCTCCCCTCAACCATGGCTATGAGCTCATATTTATAGGGATTTAATCGATAGAGATGGTTGATAAATTAGTGGGTGAGGTGGCCTCTAAGATTCTAGGATGAGGGATCTCAAGCTCAACCAACCCACAACTGTAGGGATAAGGCAGTACACGAGGCTTATCATCTAGAAGCCTCGAGAAACTTCTATTTTTCCCTTTTTACCCAGGGTACCGCGCTTCTCCTTCTATGACATAGCGGTTCTGGTAATAACCGCCTATGGACCAAGGGCAATGGGTGGTGGCACCACTTGTGGACAACTGATGAAAGGCAGTGCGAGCAGGGGTACTGCTCCCGGATAAAGGGGCATGAGCGGTGCTAGGAATTTGTATGACAGATTGATAAAAAACCATTTAGTTTCCACTTTAGAAGTTGGGATTCAAGGCAAGTAGGTATGACAAATGTCTTATCACATGATGGTGACAGGATTTTGGTATAACAGTTGGAGTTCAATAATATTTTACTGAAGGTGGCAATTCTCTGCTTCTAGGTGTCTTACTTTCGTTTGAATGTGCTTGTTTTCATCTTTTTCTCCTTGATGATTTTGTTTAAACATTTTCTTTCTTCTTTTAGATCATTATTTATTCTATAAGGTTATTATTCGACATTTTTTGAGTTTCTGATTTTGTCTTCCAGGTTTTGATTGTGACTTTTTAGATGTGATTTTTTCTTATCCTTATCTAATAACCTTTTTTGGAGCTCTTGATTTTGATCTTTTAAGCTACGATTCATTTTGCTAAATGATTTTGCAATTCTTACTTAATAATATTGAATTGAATATATTTATTGGTCGCTTTATTTTTCTCTAACTCGTCAAATGCTGTTTGCAACTACGCCTTCATTTATGAATATGTAGGCGCCATCTTTTGTGATTACAACTTTTGTTTGAACTTTGTATTCTATTCCGACTTGTTCCTTGGGAAAAAGAAAATCTTCTTGACAAATCTTCCTTTGCTTTTGAATTTTGTATTTCTTCCTTAGATAATAAATGTTCACACCAAAGGTGTAATATTCTTCTCTTTGTAATTAATAATTGTTGGATAAATCTTCCTATTTTTTGCTTAGGTTGCATATTTTGTATTCTTTCGGTTCTGAATTTATAACTTCTTTGTTTATGTTCATTTTGACCCAGTCGTTGGTCAAAATGATTTTTGTAGTTTGGGCGTCGATAAGGATTTCTTGTTGCTTGTTTTTTTGCTAGATTGACTTCCTTTTGAACTATGATGGGAACTGAATTTGTCACTTCATTTCTTCTTTCTCAACTGGAATTAGTTTTCTAGATAGTTTGGGTGCTTCCTTTTGGATTTGAACTAATTTGTTCTCTAATAGATTATTATTATTCTAAATCTTCTCAAACCTTTCGTCTTCTGACCTTTTGTCCTCTTTTAACTTCTTGATTTGTTCCTTTAGTTGTTGGTTAACCCTCTTCATGGCATAATTTTCTTCATCCTTTCCTAGTAATTTTTGTTGGAGAGATTGAATCTTCTCTTCTAACTTTTGACTACATTGAACTTTATCCTTTTCCTTCTTGATTTACAGAATTAATTTCTGATTATGATCTATTAAACAAGAGATTTCTTCTTCTTTACCTGCAACAACCTTGTCAAAATCATTGTGTACCATTTGTATTTATTTCTCATTCTCTTATGACAACATCTTTGATATTTCTTTGAAGTCTTCAGATAATGCAACTTCTGATTATGACTTCATGTTAATTTCCTGTAATGTGATTTTCATGTTTTTGTAGGGTAATTTCAAAAACTTCTTTTCAACATTTAATATAAAAGTACCCAATGTTTCTAGACACGATAATCCCAAGACTAGGTCACCGTCACTACTCCACAAGGATTTAACTATAAATTGTGAGATGTTAGTATAATCTCCAATGTTCCATTGTAAATCGCTAATTGCATATTATTTGTTATTCCAAAATTCTGACCTTTCACCTTTATTTGACTCCGACATCGGTAACTCATTAGCAAATTCATCACTAATATAATTATTGTGTTCATTGGGAACAATAGAAATAGAAACATCTGTCCCTCTAATTGTTCCTATTAGGATTAATAATCCTCCTTTGTCCAATATAGTCTATTTGTCATAATTTCCTAACTTAGGAGTTCATTTATCACCTTACTGGAGTTTTGGTGCCACCATGAATATTGGTGCCATTGGTACCATTGGTGCCGCTGGTGCCATCGGTGCCACTAGTTCCAATCCCTACATTATAGGATCCCACTTTGAGTGCCACCAGTAGCCTCCATTAGTTGGCTATAGTTGGTAAGAAGTTATGCTGAGTCAACCTCCAATTACAATCAGTTAGAGAAATTTCAGTTAGCCTAGCACTAGTTATACATGTTTGAAGGGAGAGTGGCTCCTTTTCCCACCTACCTCATTAGTTAACTGATTATATACTGATTTAGACATGTGGAGTTATACTAGTGAGCCCCCAGTAGTGATTTATACACACCGAGTTAGCTATTTAGTAAGTCTAAGTTGCTAGATTCAAATCCTATCCATGGCATTAGAATTCTATGTATTGTAACACCATTGTATTATTGATTAATGAATGGAGATTAAAGTTTTAATTAATTGATCAATTCTTATAAGAATTGTTGCAAAATTGTGTTGTTCAATGTAGATTGTCTTGATAATTCTACTGCATATTTCTCTTGTTTTCCTGTAGATCAATGGTTCGCAAATTTAACATGGTATTAGAGCCTTGTTCAGGATAGCAACAAGTCTTGCACGATCTCCATTGTACACCAGAAGTAGTTGATTTTCCACATAAATCCTGAAATCATAGCATTTCTCTCTCTGGATTATGTCCAGAGAAGTCTATCCAAGTGTGATGGACTCTCAAAAAGTGTACATGTCGAGGTGGAAAGGCTTGAATTGGCATATGATTGTGAATTGAATTGGTTTTGTAGTGTTATTTGTAGGTAACTATGTGTTATACCCAAATCTTGTCACCACCGTGTGATAAGACCATTGAATTACATGTTTGCCCTTAATCCCAGCACTTAGAGTGGAAACCCCATGTTGTTTGTCAATTCTACATGGAAAAACTCAGCACCACGCTTTCCTTGTGTCCCATGAGTGGTACCTTGCTCGCACTGCTTGTATCCTGTTTTCCATAAGCGGTGCCATTGCCTATGGCATTTCGTCCATAAGCATCTCTAACCTAAACCGCTTTGTCATAAGAGGAGAAAAGTGGTACCCTAGGTAAAATGGGAAAAAGAGAATTTTCTTGAGGCTTCTAGATCATGAGCCTCGTGTCCTCCCTTACCCCTATCATTGTGGATCAGTTGAGCTCGAGGTCCCCCATCATAGGATCTTAGAGGCCACCTCATCCACAAATCTCTCAACCATTCCTATCCATTGAGCCTTATGAATACAAGCTCATGTCCATGGTTGAGGGGGATAACTATAGAGGTATTGTTATGCAGTTGGATTTACCACTTGGCCCAAGCCATTTGAGAGCATAGAGAGCAAAGTTGGAGATTATGGGGATGAAGTGTTGGTTTCATGGAGATGCATGTCGACACTAAGGCTTAAATGGTTGTAAACTTCTCCATACATCTTAATGCAAAGCTGATTTCTACCCCACATTACTGTTGTTTTGATTTCGCATGTATATGTTGTTAGATTCCTTAGTCACTAACATGGATAAGTAGATGATGTTCTAGTAGCCTTGATGTGTTTGCATATTTGATCTGGTTGCAGGTACACATGTTCACCATCGAAGCAACATTACAAGTGTCTACAATATCCATGGAGGGTCTTCATCCTTTGTCGTTCACTCATTTGTTCTAGATTTGAACCATTCAGACATGAGGAACAAATTCTATCCACAAAAGGTGAAATATTCCTACTTACAAATCTGGTGACTCCATTGGGGATTGATACGTATATTAGTTGATCTGATCTTCCTCAGTTCTT
Organism: Pseudotsuga menziesii; assembly: GCA_001517045.1. Classification (NCBI taxonomy): domain Eukaryota; kingdom Viridiplantae; phylum Streptophyta; class Pinopsida; order Pinales; family Pinaceae; genus Pseudotsuga; species Pseudotsuga menziesii. The sequence continues at coordinate 167,032 of LPNX010952416.1, read as the reverse complement.
GAACTCTCGTCTGAATCCAGGTTCCATCTCCAACTCTCTTCAGTCAAATTTGCCATCTGACTCAGTGAATTTTGGTTTGAAACTTTCAGATCTGTTCAGATCTAAATTATTTAAACTTTTTTATGCTCTTTTTTTGTTGTCAATCCATCAATTTTTGCCTTGATCTGATCAATTTCTGACTTGATCTTTTGTTCTCCTTTGTGTTTTGGATCTATTCAGGGAACCTCACATATGCTGTTGGCAAGAAGCGGTGCCACCGCCTGAGTCCAGTTAGTAGTAGGTGGTGCCACCACCTGAGCCCAGTGAGCAAGAAGCAGTTCTGCCTCAAAACCGCTTGTCAGCAACTTCATCTACGCGGTGCCAGGTAGGCCCTATTCCAGACTTTGTATTTTGATTTTTCTGTGTTTTTTGGCTTACTTTTTGATGAAAATGAAGTGTATTTAAAAAAAAAAGCATTCAAAGAGAGTTTGTGTTTCGTGCATTAGATTTTATGTCCTTTTCTTTTCTTGAAACATCTTGCTCTTTTCTATAGATATTATTCATTGGAATTGGAAAATATACATTTCATTTTCATGAGTAGGTTTTGGTTTGTTTATGACTTGGAATGCGTGAGTGATCCATGTTGTTTTGAGTCTTTCTTTGCTTGGGGCAATTCTTGTTTCCTTTTGCATGCTGATTCTTTTAGTGCTTGGTAGAAAGATTGGTTCTTCGTTTCCTTGTCTGTTTCAAAGAGAAGTTTTAGTTTTCTCTCTCCTTTGCTTTATTTGAAAGCATTGTTGAACGATTTTCTTCTTGTTTTGTGCATGATTGTTCGAAATTCTAGATCTTACTTTCATTCAGAAGAAATATCTATTTTCATCTTTGCGTGCATTAGAGTTAGATTTGTTTGGAAACGTTAGTGAAATCATCTTTCCATTAAGTTTTTGTGCATCTTTTTCAAGCATGAAAAGATAGGAAACGTTTTTGGTTTATTTATGTTTGATGTTCTCTAGATCTCTTTCTTATTTGCTTTGAAGATTGTTTGGAGTGCATTGATATTTCACTTTTCGTTTGGAAAGATAGAATTGCATTTGCATTTGGATGTGCATTTTTGGGAAGAAAAGTAAATCTCTCTCCCTCTCTTAGGGAGAATTTCATTGAAGAGGAAAACATGCATTATCATATAGATCATTGTGCATCTTCTTTAAATTCAAGTTTTCACCCCATGGTTCCACCTAAACGCACAAGATAAAATTAACGATAGTACTAGGTTAAAACTTTTAGCAATTTGAGTGATAAGTTAGAGACGTGTTCGGGCGTTGTTAAGCATAGGAGCCGTCGTTACTCATCTTCATTACATCCCGGGACTCACACGGTTCTTCCATGTATCATCGGTATATCGAAAGACCTTTCATGTACCCTTGAGGTATATAGAAAGGTACTTCATGTACTCGATTGTATATAGGAAGACCCCTTGTGAATGGTTATGCATTAGACAACACTACTACCGATTTGAGCTCCCACATACCTAGCGTATATCAGGAGACCCTTTTAGGAATCCTCAAACCATATGAGTTATCCTATTGGCCTGTCCTGTGAGGTTCCTGACTCTTATCCACTCCTTTCACATGTTTGCCTGTTGCTTTTTGTTTGAGTAGTACTTGATTATGCATGGTAATTAGGGGGTTATTAGAGACTTTGGAGATGGCATCCTAATATGGGACTACTACTCAAGAGGTCCCTTTCCAAGGTTTACCTTTTGTCTTCCCTCCAAGTGAAGGTATTGGTCCTCCCTTTATTGCCACTCTAAATCTTCCTGGATTAACTATAGGATTACCTGTCTGGATTTTTAATCCGGTAATTCCTGTTACACCTAATGTCTCAAATGTCACCTCTCCTCTAGGAGAGGATCGATCTCAACCTAATCCCTCTTCTTCTTCGTCAGTTGTGGCTTCATCTCTTTCTTCCTCTTCGCTTGACCAAAGCTCTATGGTTAGTAGTCATGTGGCTAAGAAGAAGAAGAAAGGGAAGGGTAAAAGGAAGAAGGATAAGAAAGAGAAAAATCAACAACCATCTTCTCTTGATGGTGCTCATTCTAAGAGAACACCCAAAAAAAGCAAGTTCCCTTGTAAGCTTTGCAAGGGGTACCACCTTCTTAAGGAGTGTCCCGGTCTCTCCCGTGTACAAGAAGAGTGGTCTAAAAGATCCAAACCGTATGTGTCATCAACCTCTGATCATCATGTTGACGATACTCTCTTAAACAGTGACCCATTGGTAAAAGGTCATAAGGGTAAAGTCTTATATCCTTGTTTGATATGTAAGGCTATGCATCGTACTTTTATTTGTCCAAGCATGGATGAAGCTTCACGTTGGTCGAAAAATATTACTGATCATCAACAGGTGTTTCCAACAAGTGATAGTAAGTTATCCCTCGATTCCTCGCTGGTTGATCAAGTGATCAATTCAGTTTCATTTATAATTGATCCCACTCTTCCTTCGGAGAGTGAAGTGGTTGATTCGATGTCATTTCCACCCGATCTCGCTCTTTCATCAGAGAGTGTTAATACTGAAGTATTCTCTTTGACCAAATCTTCATCTTGTTCTTCTCTTCCAATAAAGAATGAACCAAAACCTGCCAAAGTTTTTATGCTTCATTCTGATTGTTCTCAACAAGAGGAAATTTTGTCTATTTTGACAGAACCCTCTTCGAGTAGTGAGGTTATTTCATTTGATTGGAGTAACCTAACAGAGTTTCGTCTTCATTTGAGTGTTCCTTTTTATATATTTGTGAATGTTACTGCTAGGTGGATACTTCGTACTATTGTTGACGAAGGGGTTTCTGTTAGTATTATATCCTCAACTGCTTGGCAAGTTTTATGTCCTCCTCAGCTTGTACCAGCCACCTATCAGATATTGTCTTTTAATCGAAGACCTACCACACCTTTAGGGACCCTTCCTTGTTTTCCTATTACATTAAGAGGGAAAACTGTCTGTATTCATGTTATGGTGGTCCAAGTTCCTTTAGATTTTAATCTACTCCTTGGACGTGATTATGTTTATGCCATAAGGGCTGTTGTGTCCACACTCTTTAGAGTTATGAATTTTCCCCATGATGGGAAGATTGTCACCATTGATCAGCTTTCCTTTGTTACACCTGACCATCGCATCACTCCTAGTAATCATACTGCCATGAATGTGCCGCATGTTCTTATGGCTCTTTCCCCTTCTAGTTATCTTCTTCCCATCATAGGTAAAATGGGGGGGCATGGTTGTAATATATGGACATCATAATGGAGCTTAGCCGCTAGATTTTATGAAATGGGGAAAACCTACCAACCTTTGGATATCATGTTCAGTAGGAGTAGGTTTGAGAGAATATTTTACTTTTGGTTTCAAGCTCATTAAAAAATAAAACTACTCCTTAAGCATAGTTTACCTTTTGGTTTCAAGCTTGCATAAAAATGAAACCATGTGTTGAGTAAAGTTCCCATTCTATGTCAAGCTTGTCAAAAAATGAAATGGATCTCCTTAAGCATAGTTTACCTTTTGGTTTCAAGCTTGCATAAAAATGAAACCATGTTCCAATCATAGTTACCTTCCATTTCTAGCTTGTGTAAAAATGAAACAGATCCCCTTCCCTTGAGTTGAGTCTTCACTTTAGTGAGAGACCCATTTTTGGGAACAAACCCCTCCTCTCTTAGGTTCGAAAAACATATGAGTTTGGACTTGTCTTCGAAGAAGCTATACCGAGTGTTTGTTACTCTCTTTGAACTCGTAAAACCAAAAAGAGGCTCTCATCAACCATGATGGGGGAAATGGGAAGGGAATCATTTTGCAAATAAATGGCAGTAGTTTGTTGTTACCTTTGAACATGGTTGTTGTCTGCATATCATTTCAGTCAATTGGGTATTCAGCTAATCTCCATGACAATCCACTTTCATGAGTCATGTCACTCCTTTGAGTCTTTCAAAAGAATGCATTGTCCATCGTCGCATCGTGAGTCTGTCCCGTTTAGTCATGCTGCCAAGGCTTGTGTCGTGCTGCCCGATGTTCAAAGGGAAGTTGAAGGAATTTTTTCCTCTGCAGTCAAAACAGTCTCTGTGTCAATACTTTTGAGTGAGTCCTATGGTTACTACATTCACATCTATCTTGAACTATGTTTTGAGTTTTGTGTCGTCAATGAGGGACTCATCATGGCCCTCCTTCGACGAGACTATTCTCATCGACATCAGCTCATCATCCGGGAAACAATCTTAGAAACAAAAACTTAGTACCTTGAGATCTGTATGCCTTAATGACATACTCTCTTGCTCTCGACATAGGTTCACATCATTGACCTTTGATTGAAAGAATCAACTGGGTGTTTGACATCAATACATCTATTCACACTTAGTAGATTGTACTAGAGTACCTTGGGAATCATTGACATCAATGGTGATCTCCCTCGCACTTGTTAATGGTTCACATCATTGGTCGATAATCAAGTGGTTTCTACCATGTTCGACTTCAGATCATTGTAATCACATGGATAGAATCGTACTTTTCGAAAGACAAGACGAAGACCCTGGGTATTTGTTTAAAGCACTCATTGATTTTCCCCAGGTTGCGATGCAGTTTTGTATATCTAGCATGGATCCACATTTGTATGGTCGTGACTATGCTCAAATTTGCATCTGTATGACATAGATCTACATTGTACGTCTGGTAGCTATGTCCAAGTTTGAGTCCTCAATCACATGGATCTACGCTATATTCTAGTAGCCATGCTTGTTTATTCCTCCCATGGATCTGTCTTGTATTGGTCTGCAACCATGAGTTGATTACTTGTGTCTATGAGTAAAAAATATTGATGTACTATAGATTCCTACTTGACGACATGCTCCAATCAAGCTAACATTTTCACCTCGAAGTGACAACTTGTTCTCTCAAAGCTCTCATTTACCATATCCCTCTAAGACTCACGCTTTGGGGGGAATTCTGTTATACCCAAATCCTGTCACCACCATGTGATAAGACCATTGACTTACATGTTTTCCCTTAATCCCAGCACTTAGAGTGGAAACCCCATTTTGTTTGTCAATTCTACATGAAAAAACTCAGCACCGCGCTTTCCTTGTGTCCCATGAGCGGTACCTCACTCACAGCACCTGTATCCTATTTTCCATAAGTGGTGCCACCACCTGTGGCCTTTCGTCCATAAGCATTTCTAACCTAAACCACTCTGTCATAAGAGGAGAAAAGTGGTACCCTGGGTAAAATGGGAAAAACAAACTTTCTCAAGGCTTCTAGATCATGAGCCGTGTGTCCTCCCTTATCCCTATCATTGTGGGTCAGTTGAGCTCGAGATCCCCCATCATAGGATATTATAGGTCACCTCATCCACAAATCTCTCAACCATTCCTATCCATTGAGCCTTATAAATACAAGCTCATGTACATGGTTGAGGGGGAGAACTATAGAGGTATTGTTATGCTGTTGGATTGACCACTTGGCCCAAGCCATTTGAGAGCATAGAGGGAAAAGTTGGAGCTTATGGGATGGAGTGTTGGTTTCATGGAGATGCATGTCGACACTAAGGCTTAAATGGTTGTAAACTTCTCCATACATCTTAATGCAAAGCTGATTTCCGCCCCACATTACTGTTGTTTTGATTTTGCATGTATATGTTGTTAGATTCCTTAGTCACTAACATGGATAAGTAGATGATGTTATGGTAGCCTTGATGTGTTTACATGTTTGATATGGTTGCAAGTACACAGGTTCACCATCGAAGCATCATTCCAGGTGTCTACAATATCCAGGGAAGGTCTTCATCCTTTGTCATTCACTTATTTGTTTTGGATCTAAACCATTCAGACCAGAGGAATAGCTTCTGTTCGTAGAAGGTGAAATATTCCTGGTTACACTATGTAACTTCTCGAGGAATTGAATGATAAACATGTAGAAAGATGGATTCTTCATCTCTTGTACCCTGAATCCTTACACCCTTAAATTACAGTGATTGGAGGGAATATATGCAGGTATCCTTGCACAAGCTCGGTTTGTTTACGATGACAATGGGTAGAGAAACTGAGCCCCAATAGTATGTTGATAAGAACAAAATTTTGAATCGGCTTGATGAGGCCTTCAACTTCATGTGCACTCATATCTCCCGAGATATTTTGTTCCACCTTGAGGGACTAAAGACTCTGAAGGAATCTTGGGATATGCTTGAATCTTTGTTTGGAAAAAAAGATGAGCTTCGAGGGCATATTTTGGAGAATGAGCTCATTGCTCTACATCCCAGCAGTTTCGAATCTATTCAACAATTCTTTACAAAACACAAGTCACTAGTACTGCAATGAAAAAATGTGTATTAGAGAGGAAAGATGAGCATCTTGTGCTGTCAATACTGAGCAAGATTGGCTCAGAGTAATAAGTCTTTGTATCTACATTTTGTTCCGGAAGAACTTCCATCCCTCATTGGAAGATGCCTTCTTTAAACGCTTTTGTTGAGTCCTTAATACAAGAGCAAGATAAATTGGTTCAAATGGGAGTGATTCAGACCTCCAAGAATCAAGCACTCTTAGTGACAGAATCAAACAATGAATAAGAAAGAGGGAAGAACAAAGGGAAGGAGACCAAAAACACCGAATATTTGAAGCCAAAGGAGAATCAGAGATCTTCCGATGGAGCCTTGGGTTCCAAGAAAAAGAAGAAATTCGAGAAGACTAGATGTCCCTATTGTATGAGATGTTTTCATTCAGAGAGCCAATGCATGAAGAATACCATCGAACAGTTGTCAACACTCCTTGAACAAAAAAAAATTTCCTTACACAAGGAGAAAAGAATTACGATGTTGGAAAACCGACAGAAGATCATGAGAGGTGCCATGCCTTGAAGGCAGGATTCACTTAGTCAAAGGCTTACATGATATATTCTGGAGCATACAACCACATGGTTTCCTTCAGGGAATCCTTAACCACTCTCAATCTCTGAGGAGGACCTAGAATTCATATGGGAGATGACTCTCAAATCCCAGCTGTTGGGAGAGGTTCTATTAAAATCCAGCATGGTGAGTTCACGAATGTACTCTATGTGCCCTCCCTTGTAGTAAATCCATTGTTTGTTTATCAAATGACTCATACAGGCTCTCCCAAGAGAGTTACATTCGAATCTAACTTAGTAGAAATCACTGACTCATCTACTAGAAATCTCATAGAGAAAGGGTTTTCTAATCATGCTTCCAAGGCATATGAGTTCTCCCATTTCCTGCCTCCTTCACATCCAATAGCTCTACTAGCTCAAGCCAATAATACAAGCAAGCCCTGGCATGAGAGATTTGGGAATCTCAGTTTCAAATATCTCCAGCAACTTCATAATGAAAAAATGGTTGAGGGGTTTCCACTCATCCAAACATCAGATGGAGTATGTCTTGGTTTCTTGGTAGGTAAGTAACCAGATAAGAGATATGAAGTTGGGAAGGAAACTAGAGCTGCCTCTACACTTGATTTAATACACAGTGATGTCTCGAGACCAATGCCTACAACATCAATCAATGGATATAGGTATTTTCTTACTTTTATTGATGATTGTCAAGGTTTTGCTGGGTTTATTTTATGAAGCAAAAATCAGGGGTATTCAAAACTTTTAAATTTTGAAATCTTTGGTTGAAAATAGCTTCAAAAAGAAGATCAATTCCATTAGATCAGATAATGGAGGTGAATACATTAAGGGATATTTTCAATAGTTCTGTGAATCAGATGGGATTCGAATGGGATACACAGTTCCATACACCCCACAATAGAATGGTGTGGCTAAGAGGAAAAATAGATCACTAAAGGATATGGAAACTTGTCTTCTCCAAGCAAAGAATCTTCCTCCTTCTATTTGAGATGAATATGTAAACCATGCTTCATACATTCAGAATAGAGTGCCCCATAAATCAGTGGTCGGGGCCACTCCTTTTGAAGTTCTATTGGGTCATAATCTTGATGTCTCTCACTTGAGAGTTTTTGGTTCCAAATCCTGGGCCATAATTCCTATGGATAAGAGAAAGGTCTTCGAAGCCCAAAGTAGCGAATGCATACTGTTGGAATATGTTGAGGATGCAAAATAATATAAATTGATGGAACTTGCAACTAGTAAGAGTTTCATAGAGCACAATGTTCAGTTTGAAGAAGATTAGTTTCTTGATCCACCAAAATCCGAAGCATAAGGAGGTATAAACACTCTTCAATTTCCATTTGATGATTGTCTCATGTTTTAGGTTCAGATGATGAGGAACAAGATCAAAATGATCTTGATATTGAGTCTGTACCTCTTGAGAATATATATCCAAATCCATCCCGCATTCCAAATCAGTGGCCTAAGCCTAAATGGTCCAAAAAATTAATTGAAGTAGCTGGGAATGGTGTTGGAAATCAATATGACAGAAGAAGAACATGGTCCTAGTATCAGAATGATCATGTTGCACTCTCTCACACAGCTTCGCCATCTACAAAGTGGTGCAACAAAATTCCAAGAAAATTCTACTTGATGATAATGAATGATCAACAATTTGGCCCATAGAAGAAAAAAAATGATCATTCCATTCCTCCTCTAGAAAGAAGAAACACAAGAAACATTGATTAGATCGGAAGAAAATTGAGAGGTTCACATGCACAGTTTTAGGATGTTGCTGCATAGAAGAACCAAGATACTTCACTACTACTTCACAGTGCTGTAGATTGTAGCAAAATTTTTGCAAGTTTTTACCCAAAGAGAAATTTTTTCTCTCAAGTATAGCTTGTTTCCTGATTCTTGCTTATTTTGACATGGGGGGGGGGGGGTGTTCCCATGAGGTTTTCCCCATTTTCCTTAGTTTATTAAGTAGTTTATTTTTTCATTTAGATTGTATGGGTAACTTTTGGCCTAGTTCCCGAGGCCCAAGTTGTCCACAGTTAGGATTAAAGGGGGGGTGTTAGGATTAAAAATCCTCATTTTTCCAATATCGTCCATTTGTCATTATTTCTTAACTTAGGAGTTCATTTATCACCTTACTGGAGTTTTGGTGCCACTGGTGCCACTAGTGTCATTGGTTCCATCGGTCCTTGGTGCCACAAGTGCCAATCCTTACATTATAGGCGTCCACTATGAGTGCCACCAACAACCTCCATTAGTTGGTTGTAGTTGGTAAGAAGTTATGCTGAGTCAACCTCCAGTTACAATAAGTTAGATCACTTTCAGTTAGACTAGCTCCAGTTATGCATGCATGAAGGGAGAGTGGCACCTTTTCCCACCTACCTCATCAGTGAACTGATTGTAGACCGATTTACACATGTAGTGTTAGACTAGTGGGCTTCCAACAGTGATTTAGACACACTGAGTTGGCTAGTTAGTCAGTCTGAGTTGCTAGATTTGAATCCTATCCATGGAATTTGAATTCTATGTATTGGAACACCATTGTAATATTACTGATTAATGAATGGATATTACTGTTATAATCAACTGATCAATTCTTATCATATTTGTCTCAAATTTGTGTTGTTTAGTGTACATTGTCTTGATAGTTCCACTACATATTTCTCTTCTCAATTCTCTCATTTTCTTGTAGATCAATGGTTCACAAATTTAAGAGTTCCTTTTATTTGAAATAACACTAAAGCATAAATGTTTGAAGTACTTGAAAATATTCCTTGTTTTTTTCCATGAGACTCCATTTTCTTTATTTTAATTACTTTACGAAAAGTACTTGAACTTTTTATATAATTTTATTATCTTTTTCCCCCTTTTATAACCCTTTTAATTTTCTAATGGAATAAATAGATTAAATAACCCTTGAGATCACTTTGTGCACTTTTAAATTTATCATATAATAATAATATTTTAGGGATCACTTTCCATGTTTTTTTTAAAATGTATACTATTAATATTTCATATGCTAGACTAGATATCATTAGTGTTCAGTCCAAATTCACAACTGTAGCATATGCAAAATCATTGAAAAAAACACAATCACACTATAGACACAATATTTATCCTGGGAAACCCTCAAGGGGAAGAAAATCCAACCAAAATTCCTATGTATAAGATGTATAAGATATAACCCCAAAACATGCATTCTCCTCCTTGCTATTCTGTCTCTTTCTCTCTCTCCTAGGTGCTACACAAGTGAGTGAGTATTTATTCAAATAAGAAGCACAACTCCTTTATTTATACACATTAAGCCAACTGAATTTTACCCTAAACAAGTCAGCCCCACTAAACTGTCTGGGATGAATTCACCTAGGTAGATTCAAAGTAGTATTTTATATTATTCATTAGGGTACTAATGACCCGACTTACAATGGAGGATTTACCTCATGACTTTATGATGACCAATTACAATAGTAACACCCCGATGGAGGAATAATGACATCTCCCTTGGGTTACATCAGTAAAATACATTTAGAATATCTTTTGAAGTTACAATATTTCAACATACTTTTGTGTATACTTCGATACATTCTTACCGTAACTTAACGTTACATTTAATTTTATGACACACATAATTTCCCTTTAATGAACTGTCATGAAGAATTAATTCCAATCGATGGATTATGGTTTCGTTCATGATTTTGATTGGTTACTTGGTTTATTTTCACAATTTTGTTCCCATGATTATGATTAGCAGTGATTTATGGTAGTGGTTGGGCCAATGATGTGGATTGACTCAACACAATTTCGGTTTTCATAGTAGTATGATGGATCCCTTACTAGAATCGTGGCACTGGCGTTTATGTGATGATTGCGGACATAATCCCTGGGCACCGTGGGAGTGAGGATATGATACCTTCTAAAACTGTCTATGCTATACTGTGCTTGTTTTTATGACTACAATAGAAGTAATGGTAGAATAGACCAGATCTAGAATTCAATGCAATTCTACTATGCACAAGCCACGTCTTGGAATTTGTTGTGGTTGCTCTACCTTTTGTGTAAGATAATGTCTCTCTTTTCCGTTGATCAGATGTAAATTGATCCTTCGTTCCCTTAAGATATTTAACTAGTCAAATTTGCAATAGTCTTTTATCTCTTCCAATCGAATCTCATTTTTTAAATAAGCATGATTGGTCAAGGACCTAAAATTTATGGGAATTTCTGAATAATTGATGTGTGTGGCTAATGGTCGATTCATACAAGGTCTGAAATTTTTTTCCAAAGGAAGGATTAGAGTAAATTCCCAAGAAGGGGCTCAAATACCGATGAAACAAAAAACTTTGTTTCTTACAGAAAAACTAGCGTAGATAAGCCAGATTACAATAATCCATGAATGATAAAATCTATGTTTTTAATAAGATAAGAGATAATTTACAATGAGAAATGAAACTTGTATATATAAATACCCATGCAAGGGTTTTCCCTGGTGATGAGACACCACCTTTCATAAGGTGCATCTTCACTTGCGTTTTTTCATTTAATTATTTAATTTATTCATTATTGCTTATTTATTATTTATTTTGTTCATTACAATATCTAATATCCATATCCAGATATTCTCAAGGATTACTCAAGTGAATAATCAACCAATGAAAAATAAATCCATATTGAAAATATAAAATGAAAATTGAAGATGAATGATGATGAAAGATTACAAAGTGAATTCCATATATATATATATATCGTAAGGCACTTTGGATCCCATCCATATTTATTTATATTTATAACACTTCTCTCCTCTTCAAAGATGCTTTGTCCTCATAGCACTATTGAAGTATCTTCCTCGTCTTTACTTTTGGATTTGGTGTATATTTTGTCATAATTGTGGTTACATGATGATATGAGCTGATAAGTGCCGAGCACAAATTTTGAAATGAAAAAGGATTGATCTATCCTAATTCGATTTTTTTGGAGTGTTGCACTTCCATGATAGTGTGACATATTGGAGTTCATTTCCGGTAGTATACATATTTTCTTTCACTTGTCTTCGACTTTCACGATATTTGCTCTCATTTGATAGTATACATATTCTCTTTTAGCTTCTTATTGTTGGATTTTTAACATTAAGCTAGCATAACATTAGGATATTTAACTGAGAGAACAACAAGCACAACAATCAAACAGAAGAGACAATGAACACAATGTTTTTCCTTGTGGAAACCATAAATGGAGAAAACCCCGCAACTTCCTCAGAGATAGAATCGGCACCAAAAGTGAAACCCAAAACAGTAAGATGATCTCCCGATAGCAGTAACCTCTTTCTTCCTTGCCCCAGTGCCTTTCTCTTCCTCATCTATGCGCTATAACTGAGTGTGAGTGAGTGTGTGATAAATAGAGAGGCTAGCTCTCTATTTATACTAATTCCCGACTTGAATAAACCCAACTAGGTCCGACTTCACTAGGTGAGTATAATAACCCTAGTGCCCCGGAACTGCGGGGAATTTAACCCTTACACAATAGGAGGGTTACACACCTTGACTTGACATGACTTGTTTACATTATATAAATTCCTGATAGGAACCTCGGGGCATGACATGACTCAAGTCCATTACAAACACATCCCGAAATAAACCTTTGGGCATGACATGACTCAAGTACATTACAAATACATTCTGGAATAAACATCGGGTTACAATACATAAGAAATACAAGTGAATACATTCCGAAGTTACAATTACATCAAAACTCTCTCTTAACTAGGAAGGTATTCTCTCGACACAATTTATCAGCACAAGTCTTCTTCTCTGTATCATCTGGATCATCATCGAGTCTTCGTCATCTTCACCTTCAAGTCATCTCTATCTTCAAGTCACCTTCATCTTCAAGTCATCTTTACTTGGATCTGGATCATCACTAGATCTGGATCATCATCACTGGATCTGGATCATCTTTGGAGCATCATCTCTGGATCTGGATCATCTTTGCTGGAGCATCATCACTGGATCTTCATGGGTGCTATCTCATGATTCTTCTTGTCACAGGAAGTTCTAAAGAGCCAGCCCTTTTTCACGCTGGTTGTAGGCCTAGCGTCCATGTAGGTCTTCTTCCAACACTTATATCTGACCCTAAGTTAGAATGGCCCTCCCAACACTTACATCTGATCATGTAGGAACCAATCCTATAATCATATCAGAAAGGAACACCCAGCAGTCACATCTGACCATGTGGGAACACCTCCCAAAACCCTGTCAGAAAGGCCCAGCACTCACACTCGTCAACCAATGTCGAAAAGGCTTCAGCACTTATAGTCGGCCATGCGAGGAACCAATCCTCCATGCTGAAAGGCTCTACACTTACATTTGACAACCAATGTCAAAAAGGCTCAGCACTTATATTCGACCATGCAAGGAACCAATCCTTCATGCCAAAAGGGATCTGCACTTACATCTGACAACCAATGTCAAAAGGGAGTGCACTCACATCTGATCTTGTAGGAACCAATCCTACAGTCATATCATAATGGCCCCCAGACCCAGACTGAGCTACCTGGTAACTAACCAGGCGCCTCCATTCCAAGAATGGAATTTCAATGGTTACTTTTGATCATGTAGGAACCAATCCTACAGTCACATCGAAATGGCTCAGCACTCATATCTGACATGTGTTGGGGCGTGCACCCCAACGGTCCTTAAGGTGGGTAACTCCGTGGAATTATGGGAGTTTGTAAGAGGAGTTACGACTAAAAGTAGTCTTAGGGGTGTCGGGGTTGAGTAAAAACCTCCTTTTGTAATAAACCAATGGTTTAAGTCTAGGGTTTAGGGTTCGGGGTGCCCATGGTTTAAGCCCATGGTTTTGTAATAAGTGCACTATAAATAAGCACTCTTGTAAAGAAGTCAGTTTAGGCTTTTGATGTAAGATGAATTAATGTGAAGCTAAGGCTATTTGGTAAGAGAAGGTTAAGTCCCAGCTATGTGTGTGGACGACCTCTGTAGCTGTGTGTGCAGAGGGTTTTGGGTGATAAAGGAAATCTGTAGCTGTGTGCGCAGAGGCCTGCAGTTGTGTGCGCGGCTTTCAGGACTTGAAGGGATCTGCAGCTGAGTGCGCAGATCAGAACTGTGGTTTTTGTAAAGAGTTGAATAAAACACAGTTCTATGGACGTAACCCCTAAACTGGGGGTGAACCACGTTATATCGTGTGTTGTGGTTTTTGTTGTGTTGTTTATGCATTGATAAATATATATCTGATAAGTAAGATCACTGCTAAATATTAACTTCACTGGAATTCCCAGTAAAGGGTTAAGCAAGGCAATGTTTGTTTATCTAACCGCGAAGCTAAATAAGTAACTATTAAAGTTCTGCACTGTATGATTATAAGTGTTAGAAACTAAAGGTACAGTAATATCCCTCTTCTGCTTGCAGAAACCTGATTCTGCGGCACCCCATAGCTGTTTCGGGTGAGACTGCAACCTGTTCGCAGGTTGTTGCTGAAAAGGCTAACACTGTGGGTCTTTTGTTGGTGCGAAGTTAATGGTATAAAGCCCGGGTCTTCCCTATAGCCCAACAAATTGGTTTCATTGCCGGTTGAACTCAGTATCTGCTCAAGAGGGGTTTACGTCGTACCTCGAGGACTATGTCCTGGAGACCCTCTGTGAATGAAATTGGTGATTGGCTTGATGAGACTTATCTGAAATTCGCTGAGCAAGAGAACAAAGATCCGCGTCGTAGTGCAAACGACTTTTTTACAAAGGTATGTTTTTTGTGATGTTTATGAAATTTTCTTTGGTAGTATCCACATAGAGTTGCACCGGTGGTTATCCAGGTTAATAGAGAGAAGGACGAACTTCCAAGAACATCAATTTCCTGATTAGACCCCCGCAAGAATTAATTAACTGAAAAGGGTGAACAACGAGATATCCTGCGCTGTTGATTTCTGGACAAAGCGAACCCTTGAAGCATTTGTGACGGAGTTCGCCATCGACACGAGTACTTCCTTTAGTGAAGATGAGCGACAGTTTTTCAAAGGACCACGGGGTAGGTTTTTGAATTCATTTAGTTTGAGAATTAAAATGCTATTAGCTGAAAAAAGGTATATTGCTCATTGAATCAGACTGTTAGATTTAGTATTACTAACCTATGTTTGCAAGTGAAAATACCTTCGATGAGCAAAGTGGTTTGCTGGGAAGTGGCAAAAGGTACAAGATATATTTTGGATCCTCTTCCCAGGGTTAGCATACCGAGTATTCCCCTGTAAATCCCACAGATTCAGAACCTGAAGAAACCCCTTCTGTTGGAAACCCTCCGGTAACCCCACAGCGCCGACATGTTATCCCTGAGAACCCGTCGCAGTCTGAAAGTAACCCTAGATCGAGTATCCCTATCGCAGGTCAGTCTACCCCAGTAAGTTCCCCCCCGCCTACTTCCAGTCCCCCTCCAACCCCCCCTAGATCCACTATGGCCCACATGCATGATGATATTAAGCTACCTGTTTTCAAAGGAACTGGATCAGAGGATCTAGAACAGTTCTGGTTTTTATGTGAAGCAGTGTGGACTGCTAAGACCATTACGGATTATGATACAAAATGAGCGCAGCTGGTTACTTCTTTCAGAGACCGTGCTCTGACCTGGTTCATGAAGTTTTCCAGCACTCAGAACCATGCCTTGGCTGATATAAAAGCAGCAATGATAAGGGAATTTAAGAAGCCAAAATCAGAGTCATAGTGTATCATTGAATTGAAAGAGATTCAGCAGAGGCATGATGAATCAGTGTGGGACTTTGATCAGAGATTCAAAGTTTTGCTAGACCAAGTTAGTTTCCCATTGGACCTGTGTAGCACAAGGAATGGTTCATTGCAGCGTTGCTACCGCATATCAGAACTCCGCTCCTGCAACAAAAGGTTGCTGACCAATAGGAGGATCTGGAAATCACGATGAAGCTTGAAACCGCTCCAGTCGAAGACAATTCTGGTATTGCTCAAATCCAGGCGCAGTTGGCAGGGATGGCTCTGGAGCTTTGCGATATGAAAAAAAGAAAAACCGGTCGTGAAGAGGTTTGGTGTACACAATGTCGGACAGAAGGTCATGACAAGGAACAGTGTCCTGTGGTAAGAAATTACCTGAATACTGGTGCACCAAACCCATTCAACCCTACTGTTCTATATTGTGAGATCTGTCGGACAACTGGCCAGCATCGACCTGAGAATGGATATATGCTATAGAGGTATGTGCAAGTCCCCAAGAACCATTATTGTAACTTCTGTAAGTCCGTAGGACATAATGAATATGAGTGTCGTAGTTATGACCTCATGAGAGAGTGCACCTATGACGCCTATCGGGTACAAAATGAGGGATAGAGCAATGATGGCTATGGTTACCGTGGTGGTGCATCAGGTAGAGGTGCTTTTGGAGGTCGTGGTTGTGGTGGTATGGTCGAAAGAGGAAGAGGCTAGGTTGTGTGTTACAACTGTAACCAAGCCGGGCATCTCGTGAGAGACTGTCGAAACCCAACTACGAAATGTCGGTATTGCCGCGCAGTAGATCATGTGGTCAAGTAGTGCCCGCAGTTGAGAGTGAAGATTCAGGAAAGAAACAGTTCCCCTACTCAGAATATTCAGATGATTTCTGTCGAGCAGAGACCTTCCCCAGCCATTAATGTTGTTACCAGGAGTGGAGCTACGATGGAAGTACTGAACAAGGAGAAACAGCCTGTCGAGGCTTGGGTTCGGAAGGGCTCGAGAAAAATCCCTGCATTTGATATCGCAAGAGAAAAAGAGACATTTATGGAAGCCAAGAGAGACTTTGCTGACCCCAACACATCAGTAATACCTGCACAACAACTTCAGCAGTAGTCGTAGCAGAAAGAAGCTTCGACAGATAAACAAAGTTCTGGTCAGGCAAAAGCTGTTAATAGAGTCAGGAGAACTGGCAGGTAAATGAGATTGAATGCTCAAATGGGAGAGTATGATATGACTGATGTTATCTTGGACCTAGGCTCAAAGGTAAATGTCTTAACTAAGAAAACCTGGGAACAAATGGGAAAAAATACCTTTGATTGGTCCCCTATACAGTTGAGATTAGCCAATCAGTAGAAGATTTTGCCCCTAGGATGACTCCCTAATGTCCCAGTAGATATTGATGGCATCTGTACTGTAGCAGACTTTGAAGTTATTGAGATCATTGACGACAGAAACCCCTATCCAGCCTTGTTAGGAATTCAATGGGAAATGGAAAATGCTGCAGTCATTAACCTGAAGAAGAGATGGATGACTTTCGAAGGGAAAGAACTGAGAGTCATAGTCCCATTGGATCCTTCTCAAGGAGAAATATACATAGAGCCAGTAAGAGATGAAGACCAGGATGTTTTGGACCACATCTACAATATCACAGCGAAGGAAGAATATTATGTTGATCCTACTGCTGAAGGTATCATGGATTGGCAGTGTGACAGCTCCTGCATGACAGACTCAGATGATGGCCTAGAAAATTAGCAGAATAGATTGTATGAGCTACATGGCCATCGATGTGCCAGAATTACCAAGTCTCTCAGATGGCTTGGCTCACAGATAAGAACCTTACCTATTTTTTTTGGTTCGACAGACCCCGAAGAGTTTATTGTGCAATTCTTAGAGAAGGTACCAAACTCACAGAAAATGGGGGTTCTAGATTCAGCATTCAGAGCCATAGCAGCCAGATGGTGGAATGGTCACAAAAAGTACATTCATAGTTGGGAAGCATGCCAGAAGTCCCTTTACCTAAGATTCAGGGACCAACCTCGGGAGGTGCGAAGCAGGTTTAATGGTAAGACTAGTCCTCAGGGACATTTGGAGCAATGCTACGAGGCATGGAAGCATGTACCTTGTGAAGAATGGGTACATAGGTTTGTGCACACCCTGGAACCTATAGCAAAGAACTGGTATGCGGAGGTCGAGCTTCGCCACGGTACTGTAAGTTGGGATTGTCTTGTTGATAGTTTTGTGCTGACATTTTCTATTAATGAGGTTTCTCCTGCTTTGGACGCAGCTGTTAGGTTGATCCACACTAAAGTATTTGATGATCAAGAAATAGCAGAATACCAACCTGATTGGAAGGCACAGGAAGCCAATGCAGTAGAATGTTATACCCTCGCAATTGACGAGGATGACGATCTGCGCAACATTAACATTCCTGATTCAGAAGGACACTGCGAAGTACATGGACCAACAGTTGAGGCACTTGAAGTGACTCGACCCCTAAAGACGCGGACCATAAACATTGGGTTAGAACAAAACCCCAAGTATGCTACCATTGGAGATTATTGGGATGACGAAATGGTAAGAAAGGTGACCCAACTTCTCCATGAATATCAGGATCTATTTTCGACGAAGTTCTTAGAGATGAAAGGTATCCTTGGTGATATAGGAGTGATAAAGATCCCTTTGAAACTTGATGCGAAGCCTGTGAAACAGCGCCCTTATAGGATGAACCCTAAGTATAAGGAAAAAGTTTGAATGGAGCTGGATAAGATGCTTGTTGTAGGCATCATTGAGCCTGTTGAGGAGTCCGAGTGGGTCAGTCCTATGGTGGTGCAAGAAAATAAGACTAAGGGAGAAATCATAATCTGCGTCAATCTGAGGAAGCTGAATGATGCCTGTTTGCATGATCCTTTCCCCACTCCCTTTACGGATGAAGTTTTAGACAATGTTGGAGGTCAAGAAGTGTACTCTTTTACTGATGGATTTTCAGGGTACCATCAGATTCAAGTTGCTCCAGAAGATTGACATAAGACAACCTTCGCTATAGAAATGGGATCCTTCCAGTATACAGTTCTGCCCTTTGGATTGAAGAATGCACCTGCCATGTTTTCTAGAGTAGTCATCTCTGCTTTTAAGGAATTCATACATAAATTCTTAGAAGTTTATTTTGATGATTGGACTATATTCGGGTTATTAAAATACCACATAGCTAGTTTAAGACTTATGTTGGACAAATGTAGACAGCATCAGATTTTCTTGAACTTGAAAAAGTGTATCTTATGTGCCCCTTTTGGAATTCTGCTAGGTCACATTGTCTGTAAGCAAGGATTGATGATGAATCCTGCGAAGATAGCCATTATTGTGAACCTGCCACCTCCGAAGTCTGTTAAACAACTGCGCACTATGCTTGGTCATACTAGTTATTACAAGAAATTCATTAAAGGATATGCTTAGATAACAGCCCCTATGGAAAATCAGTTGAAGAAAGGTATTAAGTTTGAATGGACACCTGAGTGTTAAGAAAGCTTGGATATTTTGAAGGAAAAGATGGTAACTGCCCCTATTTTAGTATTCCCTGATTGGAATAAGGAGTTTCAAGTGCATGTCGATGCATCCTCCATTTCTCTGGGAATAGTATTGGCTCAGTCAGGTGAAGGTAATATCGATCACCCTATTTCTTTTGCAAGTAGAAAACTGTCCACAGCAGAAAAAAATTATACTACTACAGAACAAGAAGGTTTAGCTATGGTTTATGCATTACAGAAGTTTCGACATTATCTGTTAGGATCTCATTTTAATATGTTCACTGACCACTCTGCTTTGAATTATTTGGTTAACAAGCCTGTGCTAGGTGGAAGGATATGAAGATGGTTGATTCTGTTTCAGGAATATGACTTTGAGATCATAGTCAAACCTGGAAGACTGAACCTAGCTCCTGACCACTTGTCGAGGCTCGAGTCAGGAGAAGAGCCCATTAGCTTGGACGAAGGTCTTCCTGATGCCTAGTTGTTTGCCATCCAGATGGTTGATGATTATTTCCAGGATATTTTTCAGTATTTGTCTACAGGTTTTGCACCTGCCGAAATGACAATGCAGCAGAATAAACAGCTGGTGGTTAGAGCAGCCGACTTTACTTTAATAGCAGGATAACTATATCAGATGGGACCACATGAAATACTGCGCAGATGCGTCCTGGAGCATGAAAAGCCATTAATTTTAGCCGAGGCACACTCTGGCGCAGCAGGAGGTCATTACGCAGGAAAAGCTACAGCACAGAAGATTTTGACAGCCGGATTGTGGTGGCCCACAATTCATAAGGATGCAAGAGAATATTGCCACATCTGCGACATTTGTCAGAGGACGTGCAAACCATCCAGGAGGGATGAGATGCCTCTAGTTCCACAGGTAACTTTACAACCCTTTGATAAATGGGCTATTGATTTTTTTGGACCTATCAATCCCCCTGCAAAGAAATCCGGAGCAAGATACATTATTACAACAACTGACTACCTTACTCGTTGGGCCGAAGCTCAACCAGTCAAGACCTGTAGTGCTGCTACAGCCGCGAAGTTTATCTTTGATAACATCTTGTCAAGATTTGGGTGTCCTAGAATTCTTATGAGTGATCAAGGATCACATTTCTTAAGTAAGACTATTGAAGTATTGACTGAAGAATTTCAAGTATATCATCAGAAGAGTACTTCCTATCATCCTCAAGCAAATGGAACTGTCGAAGCCTTTAACAAGATCCTTGAACACGCTCCGAGGAAGGTTTGCAATGCTAACAGAAATGATTGGGACCTTAGAATTCCAGCAGTCCTATGGACTTATAGAACCACCTACAAGAAGTTGACAGGCCATACACCTTTTAGGTTGGTTTATGGACAAGAAGCAGTCATGCCCATGGAGTACATTGTCCCTAGCCTCAGAATATCTGCTTTTAGAGAGATGGATGACCCAGAAATGATGAAAGAAAGGCTGGCAAAGATACTAGAACTTGAAGAGGACAGATTCATTGCAGGGTTCCAGTAGCACGTACAAAAAGCTAGAGAAAAAGAATGGCATGATAGACACATTGAGAAGAATCAGTTCCAGCAGGGTGATCTTGTGCTCTTATATGACAGCAAATTCATGAAATTCCTAGGTAAGTTCAAGACACATTGGAAAGGACCATACATAGTGAAGAAAGTTACTGATGGTGGCGCAGTCCAGTTAGCTAAATTGAATGGAGAAATTTTACTTTCCATGGTGAATGGAAGTAGGTTAAAGAAGTACAGGGATAAATCGGGACCCCTTGATCAGGAGTAACAACATGAAGGATAGTCTAAGTACTAAGAATAGTTGGAATTGGGTACTAGACTATAATGAAGTTGTTCTCAAAGCTACGAAGTGTTGAAGACTGTCAAAGTCTGAAGGTTGAAGTTTGGTTGCGGTATAGGTCAGGATGGGTCGAAGGTGCATATTGTGTCGAAGGTACTTATTAAGGCGAAGTTGAAGTTAGTGGTTATGTCAAAGATCAAAGGTGTGTCGCGGCCTAAAATGTGACGGATGGGACAAACTACACTTGGCGGCGCCGGCACGAGAACTGCCCTAACTGCCTGCAATGATGAGATTTTGGAAAAATCTGGCGCCGTGTGGAAAGGATTTTCCCACTCCATTAGATTCGACATCATTAACGCACCAGGATGACAGATTATGTTGCAGGATTCTATAAGACACTACACCGGCCTGCGACTCCTGCATTGTGCATCTCTTTGAGTTTCTTCAGTTAGAACTATGTCGAATGATCGTGAAGTCCAGGAGTTATTATGATTGGTCAGGGAGAGAGCTCTACTGAACCTTCTGATAAATCCACCTGTGCAGCTATGTTCGACCAAGGCATAAAGAAAGGCAGAAGTTCGCTCTAAGAGGAAGGAGGAAAGGCAGAAGTGCGCTCTAAGCCGCATGAAGAAAAGCACCGACCTTCACAGGAAGCCTCTGAAACATCCCAAGATGTATCCTCCTAGTTTGGTAGAACCAAGGCAGCTGTTTGTCTTATGCACCTTGACACACAATTTTGGGGACCCTAAGTTGTGGATGGTCAAATGTTCGGCAAGCAGATCGAAGGATGGGGTCGCTGATAGATCCAGAAGGCCTTAAGCAGCATAAATATTATGAAGGAAACAAACAAGCAACCAACAACCACATGTATGGCTTCAGCAAGCAGCACAATATGTTTCACCAACAAGATTCTACCACCAGAAAAGCAGCTGAGTGTCCCGGGACGAGACACTGGTGAGTATTAGGGGCCTGTTGGGGCGCACACCCTAACGATCCTTAAGGAGGGTAAATCCACGGAATTATGGGAGTTTGTAAGCGGAGTTACGACTCAAAATAGTCTTAGGGGTGTCGGGGTTGAGTAAAAACCTCCTTTTGTAACAAACCCATGGTTTAAGTCCAGGGTTTAGGGTTCGGGGTGCCCATGGTTTAAGCCCATGGTTTTGTAATAAGTGCACTATAAATAAGCACTCTTGTAAAGAAGTCAGTTTAGGCTTTTGATGTAAGATGAATTAATGCAAAGCTAAGGCTATTTGGTATGAGAAGGTCAAGTCCCAGCTGTGTGTGTGGACGACCTCTGCAGCTGTGTGCGTAGAGGGTTTTGGGTGATAAAGGAAATCTGCAGCTGTGTGCACAGAGGCCTACAGCTGTGTGCACGGCTTTGAGGACTTGAAGGGATCTGCAGCTGAGTGCGCAGATCAGAACTGTGGTTTTTGTAAAGAGTTGAATAAAACATAGTTCTGTGGACGTAACCCCTAAACTGGGGGTGAACCATTTTATATCGTGTGTTGTGGTTTTTGTTGTGTTTTTTTATGCATTGATAGATATATATCTGATAAGTAAGATCACTGCTAAATATTAACTTCGCTGGAATTCCCAGTAAAGGGTTAAGCAAGGCACTGTTTGTTTATATAACCGTGAAGCTAAATAAGTAACTATTAAAGTTTTGCATTGTATGATTATAAGTGTTAGAAAGTAAAGGTACAGTAATATCCCTCTTTTGCTTGCAGAAAACTGATTCTGCGGCACCCCATAGCTGTTTCGGGTGAGACTGCAACCTGTTCGCAGGTTGTTGCCGAAAGGGCCAACACTGTGGGTCTTTTGTTGGTGCAAAGTTAATGGTATAAAGCCTGGGTCTGCCCTATATCCCAACAACATGGAAGGAACCAATCCTCTAAACATTACAGAATGGCTCAGCCCTTACATCTGACCATGGAATGAGCCAATCCTCTCACCATGTCAGAATGGCTCTAGGTCTCATAATTTCCCTTTGGAGGAAACCTCAATATGGAGAACACCAAGCTTCTCCCTGAAGTACTCGAACTTCACCCTAGCCAATGGCTTCATCAACACATCAGCTATCTGTTCCTCTGTCGCAACATACTGGATCTTCATTGCTCCCCTTTGCACCATATCCTTGATATAGTGATACTTGATCTTGATATGCTTTGATTTGTCATGGAACACTGGATTCTATGACAAATTCACGCAAATCTGGTTGTCACAATGTATACAAGTAGCATCCATCTGGAGATCAAATAAATCAAACAGTATCTTCCACAGCTATATTGCCTCACAACTAGTTGAACAAGCTGTGACATACTCTGCTTCAGCTATACTTAGTACCACACAGGATTGCTTCCTGCTAAACCAAGAGATCACACCTGATCCCATACTTAAGCAACATCCTGAAGTGCTCTTCCTATCGATGGCACTGCCTACCCAATCTGAATCAACATAACCCTCTAGGTTAATCTTCTGATTCGCCTCATACTTGATCCCATAATCAATTGTACTCCTCAGGTACCTCAGAATATGCTTTGTAGCAATCAAGTAAACATGTCTCGGATCTTTCAAGAACTGGCTCAAGGTGTTCACAGCAAAACAAATGTATAGTCTTGTGTTCGTTAGATACATTAAGGACCAAATCATCTGATGATACATCGTAGCATCAACCGCCTCTGATGAAGCATCACTTAATAGCTTCAGGTTCGATGCCATAGGTGTGGTCATGGCCTTGTAGTCCATCATCCCAAACCTCTTCAAGATCTCTACTACATAATTCCCTTGTCCGAGGGAGATTCCATCCACATTCTGCCACACCTCCATGCCTAGAAAATAATACATCATACCCAAGTCCTTGATTTCAAACTCGACAACAAGATTTCTCTTCATATCAGCAATCAACCCATCCATACCTATTACAAACATATCTTCTACATACAGTAGTAGCATCACTGGGTTGCCATCTTCAACCTTGTATTAAAGGTTGGAAGCTACTTTACTCTTGGTAAATCCCAAACTGTATAGAAATCTGTCAATTCTGTCGTACCATGTCCTGGGTGCCTGTTTCAAACCGTACGGGGATTTCTTTAGTCTGCACACATGAGAATCCCTGTCATGTGTCTCAAAACTGAGTGGTTGTTCCACATACACTTCCTCTTCCACTACACCATTCAAGAAAGCAGTCTTGACATCCATCTGGTGTATCTTCCATTTCATCACTGCAGCCAGAGCAAGTACTGATTTGATGGAAGTGTATCTTGCTATAGGTGCAAAGGTTTCTTCATAGTCTATTCCTTCTTTCTGTGAGAAACCACGAGCCACAAATCTTTCCTTATATTTCTCTATGCTACCATCTGCAACATGCTTGATCTTGTAGATCCATTTGGAAGTTACAATTGACTTCCCTTCTGTTCTTGGGACAACATCCCAAACATCGTTCTTCATGATTGATTGATATTCTTCAATCATAGCATCCTTCCACTCTTTCCATTCTGTTGCTTCTTCATAATTGGAAGGTTCTTCATTGATAAAGTCACATAGTAAAGCTACATATCCGGAGCAGGATTTGGTTCTCTTTCTTTCTCTGTGATTTTCTTCTGGAGCCCCATATATTTCCGCACCTTGGATAATTTCTCGTACCCAAGCAGGTTTCCTCTTGTGAGGATTATTCTCCTGAGATGGATCTATAGGTCTTTGTGGTTCTTCAAATTCTCAATCTTCTTCTTGAATTTCTTCATTCATGGTTGTATCATGAATTCTGGGTACTTCTGTTTCGTCAGGTTCTTTAGCAGGTCTCTTTCTGAATTTGTTGTAAGCTGTGTTTTCATCAAATGTTACATCCCTACTGATGTCAATCTTCTTGAATCCTAGGAAGTATATTCTGTAAGCCTTAGAGCTTTTAGAGTATCCCAAAAATATACCCTTATTTCTTGAAGGATCTAGTTTTGTTCTCTTCTCTTTTGGAATGTGTATGTACACTAGATAGTCGAATATTCTGAGATGGCTGACTTCTGGTTTTTTGCTGGAAAATACTTCTTCAGGTGTCTTGTTATCAAGTACTCTTTGTGGAGTACGGTTCTGTACATACACCGTTGTTCTAGCATCTTGTGCCCATAGATGCATGGGAAGATCCTGGTCATGAAGCATTGCTCTTGCAGCTTCCATGATAGTTCTATTCTTCCTTTCTGCAACCCCATTCTATTGTGGATTATATGGATTAGATAACTCCCTCTTAATCCCTGATTCTTTGCATAAGTATTTGAATTCATTTGATGTGAATTCTCCACCATTATCTGATCGAAAGGTCTTGATCTTCTTTTCTGTGTGGTTCTCGATCAAGGCCTTGAATTCCTTGAACTTGCTGAAAACTTCATCTTTGTTCTTCATGAAGTAAATCCATGTCTTCCTAGAAAATTCATCAATGAAAGAAACATAGTATACATACCTGCTTAGTGAACTTGATGACATTGGTCCGCATACATCGGAGTGGATGATTTCCAAGATTCCTTTTTCCTTGCTCTCGCTACTTGGAAATGTCTTCTTTGTATTCTTTCCTTTCGCACATCCTTTGCAGACCCCTTCAAGTTTTTCTTGTATTTCTGGAATACCTTCAACAACTTTGCTTGCAAGTGGTAGTGCTCTGTAATGCACATGTGCAATCCTTTTTTGCCAAGGTTCATTTGGCTCTACTATGTCATGGACCAAATCTTGTTCTGGATGGCCCTTCAATTTGTATAAACCTCCTTCTTGTTCTCCAATCACTATTGCATCGTCAATAGTCTTTCCTATTGACCACATGAGTGCTTGGCCATCTACAAATGCAACCCTCATGCCTTTTGCATCCAGTGCTGATATGGATAGAAGATTCTTCTTTAGTCCTGGTACAAACAAGACATCCTTCATCTTCATAGACTTTATGGAGTCCATCTTGTAGGAGGATTCACCACTACCTTTTATGGGATATTGGTAGTCATCCCCAAATTTCACCTTATGGGGTGAATTATGTTCGAATAGTTTCTCAAAGGATTCCTTGAAGCTTGTCATGTGTTTGGAAGCCCCACTATCAATAAGCCAATCTTTGCTTCCATGAGTGACAGTTCCCGTGAGAGCAGAGATCAAAACATATTCATCTTCACTTGAAGAGTCTTCACTTTCTTGTTTTACTCTCTTCCTGGGAGGATCATCATCCTCAGCAGTGTGAGCATGATGTCTTCTTTTGGAGTTCTTCTTCTTCTTGGATCCATTCTTATTCATGGGACAATTTATAGCAAAGTGTCCTATTTCATCGCATGTATAACATCTGAGTTTGGATGGATCCCTTCTTACAGGATTGTTTTTCTGATGAGAATGCTTACCTTAGTGATGATGATTTTCCCTTATTCCTTTCTTGGAGTGTACTATGAGAGCTTGATCTTCACTTCCCATCTTTTCTTCTCGAGCTTCTATTCAAGCTTCTTCTTGTGAACATTCTTCCCACAGTCTACTGAACTTGACTAACTTCTTCCTAGCACAGATTCCTTGGATGAAAGAATCCCATGACCTAGGGAGGCCATTCAAGGTTGTCATCACAATTTCTGCATTCTCCACTTCTTCATCTACTACTTCCAGCTGTTCTTTGATATGGGAGACCCTTGTGAAGTATAATTGGATGGTCTCCTCATTCTGGATCTTGACATTCTTCAACTGGTTCCTTAGAGTCATCTTTCGATTGATGTTCTTCCCTTCAAACAATTTGGTTAGGGAATCAAACATGGATTTAGGTGTCTTAAGGGAGGACACTTGTGGTATGAGGTGATCCTTGATAGAATAAGCAATGATCATCTTTTCTATAACCAACTTCTTCTTATGTAAGGCCTTGGCCTCATCTCCCTTTGGAACTAGAACCTCCTCATGGATGTAGGAGTCCAACTCATTTTCTTCCAGGACCAGCGAGATCCTATACTTCCAGGCTCGAAATTTATCAACTCCCTCAAGCTATTCATCAAGCTTGGTATAATGAGACATCTTAACTAAGAACCTCAAATGTAAATACAAAACATTTAGATCTCACTAGGTCAAGATGTCGGATCTAGATTTGGAGCTAAAATCCTGCAGTGCTGGTTCAAGAGCATATTAGGGTTTTTCTTTTCTAGAGTTCTATCCAACCAAATGCTTTGAATTTGATCCCTGACTTCGATTTTGGGGAGGAGATCAATCCAGGCCTAGGCTCACTGAAAAATTCCACTTCTGTGAAAATCCCTAATTTCTGGCAGTAGTGTCGGGTCCAAAACTGAAAAACCTCAGAATTGGATTATGCTTCGACAGAAAGATGCGACCTAGGGAGGAGAGTTATTATACCCTACTTTTGCTGAAAATATGTGGAGAGAGATACACAAAATAGGAAGCCCTAGTTCCTGTAGCTGCACAATGTCTTCTTCTCAGGTTAGCTCTGATACCATGTTAGATTTTTAACATTAAGCTAGCATAACGTTAGGATCTTTAACTGAGAGAACAACAAGCATAGAAATCAAACATAAGAGACAATTAACATAGTGTTTTTCCTCGGGGAAACCATAAATGGAGAAAACCCCGCAACTTCCTCAGAGATAGAATCAGCACCAAAAGTGAAACCCAAAATAGTAATATGATCTCTCGATAGCAGTAACCTCTTTCTTCCTTGCCCCAATGTCTTTCTCTTCCTCAGCTATGCGCTACAACTAAGTGTGAGTGAGTGTGTGATAAATAGAGAGGCTAGCTCTCTATTTATATTAATTCCTGACTTGACTAAACCCAACTAGGGACGAATTCACTAGGTGAGTCTAATAACCCTAGTGCCCCGAAACTGCGGGGACTTTAACCCTTATACAATAGGAGGGTTATCCACCTTGACTTGACATGACTTGTTTACATTATAGAAACTCCCGATAGGAACCTCGAGGCATGACATGAGTCAAGCACATTACAAATACATCCTGGAATAAACATCGGGTTACAATACATTAGAAATACAAGTGAATACATTCCGAAGTTACAATTACATCAACACTTATTTTGTTCTTTTAGTCTTGATTAAGATTTCTTAGGAAATGGTTTTCTTCTTGCTTTTCGAATGTTTTCCCTTTAACATCTTTATTAACTCTTTCCGACTTCTGAATACTTTTTTTATTTTATTTTTAGTTTTGTAACTAGAATTTTGTTATGGTTTCTCCGTTGAAATACTTCTTTAGTATTACCTGACAATTATGATTGATTTTCATAATTTTCGACTTGTGTGACTTTTTAGTGTCGTTGTATTTATGCTCGAGTTATTACATTGTTGTTGATGTTGATATATCTTTGATTCTTGAATTTCTAACTTCCACTAAACTTGGGCCAATTCATTATGTTTGTCCATGATGAGCTTTCTTATACACTTTCTTTCTTCTTCTAAATTGCCATTGCTTCTATAAGGTGATTCTTTGCCATTCTTTGACTTTTTGATATTGTTTTCAAGGTTTTGATTGTGGCTTTTTAAACATGACATTTATTCTTCCTTATTTGATAATATTTTTTTAAATTCTTCATTATCTCTTTCCAAACTTCTATTTTGATCTTTTAGGCGATATATTTCTTTATTTTTTTCTTTGTTGTCACTTGTTAATCTCTCAATTTGAGCAACTAAGTGGCTATTCTCCTATTTGGTTAATTCCCTAAGAATATTCTGCTTCCTAACCTCGAATTTTAGATAATTATTGCTTGTAATTGCGACTACAATTCTGATTTTTCAATCTCCATAATTCACGACTTCTGGTGTTCTTCTTTTTCTTTGATAATTATCGTCACATCTGCGAGAATACAATGTAGTCTTTATATCTTCTTTTGACCCTTTGACTTATTTTATTCTTAAAAATTCTCTATGGATTGTGTGTAGATGACCAAATACAATAGTAACACCCTTCCATAGGAATAATAACATCTCCCTTGGGCTACATCAGTAAAATACATTTTGAATATCCATTGAAGTTACAATATTCAACACTACCCCTTAACGAGAAGGTTATTCTACTGACAACATCATCATAAACTATAGGAGAAAAAAGAGACAATATCTTCATCAGTATCGAGGTAATACATCTATACATCATAGGAAGTTTTCACATTCAGTAATTGGAACAATTACTCTTCAATGTATTCATATTTTTCATCACACGATCACTTGATCCTTTTGCAACAACACTTCGACCTTTCGATCCTTCGCAGCAGCACTTTGATCCTATTATCCCTTGGAGTTGTACTTTGATCTTATCGATCCTTTACAGAAACACTTCGATCTTCTTGATCCTTTGTAGCAACACTTCGATCCTTTCGATCCTTTGCATCAACACTTCGATCATTTCGATCCTTTGCAGCAACATTTTGATCATTCTTGATCCTTTACAACCACACTTCGATCTACTTGATCCTTTTCCACCGTACTTAGATATACTTTATCCTTTGCCACCACGCTACCTGCAGTACACATGATCTCTTTATGGGATCATCAATCCCTATCAATTGATGACATAAGTTCAAGGGTGATTCAATCCTCTATCATCCTGATCCATGATATCGACTAACTAAATCGTCTACAACTAAATGTAGATCTTGAACGCACCTAGATGCAGACCATATTGTCCGTGAGGACTCATCGTAGACTATCCATACCACTAAGCTTAGTACCACTCCCAAGTGAGTGTTATACTACAGTATCTACACTCAGGTGTAGGCATACTCTTCTGTGCAAGAGTATTATTTGCAAACCGGATCTCATCCGCATAATATTAGAGGAAATTTGAGGTCTAAAATGGGCCTCCTAAGGAAAATAATAAAATAATAGTTAAAATAATAAAATAATAGTTATTAATTTTGGAGGAAGAATGAAAAAAACTACTTTTTGGGTTCGTATTTTCGACATATCTCCCTGTGTTTTTACTCAAATTTTGAGTGGGATAGCTCGTTAGATGTGGAATTTAATTATGCATCCAACGAGTACCCACATTGCATACTTTTAACGGACCCCGCTACCCCAAAAACAAGAAATACCTGAAAAAATGTGATGATGATGTCATCATCACGGTTTTTCAAGTATTTCTTGTTTTTGGGGTAGCAGGGTCTGTCAAAAGTATGCAATGTGGATACTCATTGGATGTGGAATTAAATTCCACATCCAACGAGCTCTCCTGCTTGAAATTTGAGTAAAAACACAGGGAGATATGTCGAAAATACGAACAAAAAAGTAGTTTTCTTTTATGACAAATATGTCAATTCAACCATTATGGTTGACTTGTTTTATTGAAATTCTATTGGTTCTTGAATTCCAACTCACAAAATTTAGTGTTGGCATGTTTTCTTATAAGGCCCATTTTAGACCCCAAATTTCCTCTAATGCAAAATGTCGACCCTCATCGTAGGCCATCCATACCACTAAGGTTAGTACCACTCCCAAGTGAGTGTTATACTACGGTATCTACACTCACGTGTAGGTATACTCTTCCATATAAGAGTATTATTTACAAACCAAATCTCGTCCACATACAAAATGTCGACCCTCTTCGTAGAGCATCCATACCATTGAGGTTAGGACCACTCTCAAGTGAGTTTTATACTACGACGTCCATAAGTACTCATCATAGAGAATCCATACCACTGAGGTTAGGACCACTACCAAGCGAGTGTTATTCTATGGAATATACATATACAAGAGTATTGTTTGTAGAGGAGTTATCGGCCGCATACAAAATGTCAGCCATGCCGTCCATGAGGACTCATCGTAGAGCATCCATAACACTAAGGTTAGGATCACTCCTGAGTGAGTGTTATTCTGCGGTATCCACAAATAAATGTGGGTACTATCCATGTGAGAATAACATCTGTAGGGCCATCCTTATCTAGTAAGGACCACTCTCATGCACATAGTGTTATACCTTCCATCATCAAGAGAGGATACTATCGTCCACAAGTGAATGTCGGATCTTGTCAGCATCTTCAGGTGCACTTGACCTCTTTCATGCTGGAGCATAATTGTTATCCCATCATCGATGGAAGTATCATCATCACTCCCCCTTTCCCGGAAGGATCCATATTATCAATCTGCTCCCCCTTTGTCCGACGAGGGTGAATGCCTTCGACCTATTCTTCCTTTTCAAGGAGAGTCCATATCTTTGACTTGTTCCTGCTTTTCGAAGAAGGTCCATACCTTCATCATCTGTAGTCTCATCACGGTTCATTCTTGTGAGGAAATTATTTTTGAACTACACCAAGCTTGTCACGAAAATATTCAAACTTTACTCAAGATAGAAACTTGTTCAGTACATTAGCAACTTTCTCATTGATACTCACATACTGGAGGTTTATAGCGCCCTTTTGTACCATATCCCTTATATAAAAATATCGGATTTCTATATGCTTCTATTTTTCATGGAAAACCGGATTCTCCGACATCTTTATACAACTCTGGTTCTCACAAAGATTCAATGTGGTGTCCAAATCCATGTCAATTAATCCTGAAATTATCTTCCGAAGCTATATCGATTCACAACTAGCGGAGAAAGCTGAAATGTACTCTGCTTCACTTTACGGAGAGAAACACTCGACTGTTTCTTACTAAACCATGAGATCACGACAGATCCTAGAAAATAACATCCACCTGAGGTGCTCTTTCTATCTGCGACACTTCCTTCCCAATATAAATACGTATATCCATATAATTTGTATTCATGATCTCTCCCATAGTAAAGTCCCAACTATATCGTACCTTTTAGATACCTCATCACATGTTTTGCAGCTATCAGGTGAACCCATCTAGGTTTAACTAGATACCGACTCAAGGTGTTCACAATAAACTGTATATTTGGCCTTGTGTTCATCAGATACATTAATGACCTAATAATCTGTCTATACTGAGTCATATCCACTAAATCTGGTGTCTCATCAGACAACAACTTCAGGTTGCTTTCCATGGGTGTGTCCATTGCTTTGCAATCCAACATATCAAATATTTTCAATATTTCTATTGCATACTTTCCTTGATTCAAAAATATTCCTTTTGGGCTCTACCACACTTCCAGCCCTAGGAAACAATGCATCAATCCAAGATCTTTCATGTCAAATTATTCAACTAACTTCTTCTTGCAATCTTTGATATGTTTCCGATTTTCATTCAGAAATAGTCATCCACATACAATAATAGTATGACTGGTTCATCATCCATAATCTTCATATAAAGTTTAGGATCAAATTTATTCTTGGTAAATCCCATGCTTGTCAAGAAGCTATCTATTCTACCATACCAAGCTCTAGGATCCTGCTTCAGTCCATACATATTGTTTTTCAACTTACATACATGAGTCACTATGTTTTCGACTTCAAATTCTTGTGGTTGTTCGATGTAAACCTCTTTCTCAATCACACCATTAAGGAAGGATGTCTTTACATGCATCTGGTGTAAGTCCCACTTCATCATGGAGAAAAGTGCCATGATAGTTCTGATGGAAGTGCACCTTGATACTGGAGCAAATGTCTCTTCATAATCGATCCCCTCTTTCTGAGAGAATCCTCTAGCCACAAATCTTTCCTTGTACTTTTCAATACTTCCATCAACATCATGTTTTATCTTGTGGATCCATTTCGAAGACACCACACTCTTGTTTTTTGTTTTAGGTACTATATCCCAAACATCATTCTTCATTATTGACTGGTATTCTTTCGTCATTTCTTCAACCCATTCTTTCTTCTAAGAAAATTCCTCATAGATGGTGTGTTCTTGATCTACAAGGTCACACATCAAAGCTACATAAATGGAATATGGCTTTGATCTTTTGCTTGATCTTATGGAGCCTTATGGAGATCTATATCTCTCTTCTTCTTATATGATTTCTCTTACCCAAGAAGGTTTTCTCTTTCGAGAGATATCCATAGTAGGGGGTTCCTGAGGTTATAGCATATCATGATCTTTAGATGCTACTATTTCAGGTCAACTTCTATCATTCTAGGAGGTACATCCTCTTTATGTACTTCTTCAAGATGACACCTTCTAGATTTCCTAAGAGTCGTCTCTTCATAAAATGTTACATCCCTACTAATCTCAATATGATGGAATCCTGAAATGTATATCCTCAAGGCTTTGGAGACTTCAGAATATCCAACAAATATTCCTTTCTTTCCAAAAGGATCCAACTTGGTTCTCTTCTCTTTCAGAATATGCACATATACTGGACAACCAAATATATTGAGATGGCTCACTTTAGGTTTCTTTCCAGTATACATCTCTTCAGGAGTCTTGAATCCAAGATAACTGTGAGATAATCTGTTTTGCACATATACGATTGTTCTTGCTGCTTCATCCCATAGGTTCATGGGGAGGTATTGGTCATGAATCATAGTTTTCACTGCTTCCACAATAGTTCTATTCTTTCTTTCCTTAACACCATTATGTTGGGGATTATAGGAAGTGGTTAGTTCCCTCTTTATTCTTGCCTCCTTATAGAATGATTCAAATTCCTTTGAAGTGTATTCTACACCATTATCTATTCTAAGTGTCTTGATTCTATTTTAGGAAAAATTATCTATCAAGGCTTTGAATTCCTTGAATTTCCTAAACACTTCACTCTTGTTCTTTAAGAAGTATATCCAAGTATTTCTTGAATAATCATCAATAAATGTGACATAATATTAATATCCACTTAAGGATATGGAGGGAATGAGACCACATACATTAGAATGAATTAGTTCTAATGTACCTTTAGTCTTTGTTTCACTTTTCAGAAAGGGATTCTTAATTTTCTTTCCACTTGCACATCCTTTGCAAGTACCCTCATGATCAATCTTCAGATCTGGTAACCCTGTTACCACCTAGCTCACATAGGGAAATTATTTGTAATTGATGTGAGCAATCCTCCTATGCCACAATTCACTTGAGCTGGTAGTCTCATTGACAAGGGTTGTCTCTGGATTTCCTTTGAGTTTATACAGTCCTCCTTCTTCTTCTCCAATGGCCACAACATCTTCAAGTGTCTTTCCCTTGGACCACATAAGTACTTGCCCATCTATAAAAGAAACTCTATATCCTTTCTTATCTATATCTGAGATGGAAAGTAGGTTCTTTTTCAAACATGTTATATACAGTAATTCCTTCATCTTCATGGAAGTCCTAGAGTCAAGCTTGTAGCTTGATTCGTTAATACCTTTGATGTGATATTGACATTTATCTTCCAATGATACCTTATGGGGAGAGTTCTTTTCTTCAAGTCTTGATAGAGTTTGCTTCTTCCCTATCATGTGCTTTGAGGCACCACTATCAATAATCCATGTATCTTCTCCAGGTGTTACAGACCCATAGAGTGTAGAGAATAGTACTTATTTATCTACATATTATTCTTTAGTTAATATCTTTCAAGGTCTTTCTCTCCATCCTCATCTTCAGCTATATGGGCATGATGTCTCTTGTTGTTGTTATTCTTCTTTGGGGATGGAAACTCTCTGGCTAGGTGTCCTATATTATGACAATTGTAGCATTGATTCTTTGAGTAATCCTTCTTCTTATTTTGAAACTTCTTCTTGGAAGGTTTATTATTACTCTTCTTGAAGTTTGATTGTTCCCTTTCTTTAGTATGGGTTCCTAGATCCTAGTCATCTTCTCTGAGTAGAGCTTCTTTGTTGGCTACTCTAGCTTCTTCTTGAATGCAATATTTCCATACTATCTAAAACTTCATACTTTCTTTTCTGCCACACATAGTTTGTATGAATGAGTTCCCAAGGTATAGTGAGACCATTGCGAGCATTCATAACTAGTTCTTCCTCATCAAGGGTGTCTCCAATAACACTTAGTTGTAATGTGAACTGGGATACCCTTGTGAAGTGTTCTTGAATTGATTCTCCTTTTCTCATATTGGTGCCCTTTATTTGAGCTCCTATATTCATATTTATGTTGATGTTCCTTCCTTCATAAATTCTAGAAAGAACATCATACATCTGCTTTTTTTGTCTTCTTAGATGACGCTTGAGGGATAAAGTGATCTTTAATAGAATCAACAATGATCATCATTGCCTTGACTAGGTCTTGTTCATGCTTCTCCTTAGATTCAACTTCTATTGGTTCTATACTTTCATCCTTTATGTAATTCTCATGTCCATTCTCTTTGAGAATGAGACAAATCCTGTACTTCCATGCCAGGAAGTTTTCTATGCCTTCCAATTTGTCCTCAAGATTAGTGCTTGGGGCCATCCTATCCAGTAGGCCACTAAAAATTGAAAATTCTAAAAATGAAAGGCTGAACTTACCAATAGATGCGCTTGAATAAGGCGAGTTGGTTGGTCCAACTGATTTCTGGATATCCCAAATATTCACCCTTCAAATCCTACTTGTGAGGTTGTAGTACTGCAAAACTTTTGTTTCTGGTTTTTTGCAGTTTTTTGGTTCACCACCAAACTAGGGTTTGGATTTCCCAGAGATTCATCCACCTAAAAACTTTGATCCTAGGATCAATAAATGTGCTCTAGGGAGGCACAACTTTCTATGCAAGCAGATCTTCCAAACTCTAAAATTGGAGAAACCCTAATTTCTTCCGGAGAGGGAGGAGAGGGAGTTTCACCTTGTGAAAGCTGTCCTAATCAGGCTAGATATGCTACCATGTTAAGATTTCATATGCTAGACTAGATATCATTAGTTTTCATTTCAAATTCATAGCAATATCATATCCATAATCACTGATAGAAACACAATCACAAGATAAACGCAATATTTATCTCGGGAAACACTCAAGGGGAAGAAAACCCAACAAAAAATTCTTTGTATAAGATGGATAGGATATAAACCCAAAAAAATTATTCTTCTCATTGATGTTCTCTCTCTCTCTCTCTCTCCCCTATGCGCTACACAAGTGAGTGACTATGTGTTCAAGTGAGAAGCATATCACTTCTATTTATACACATTGAGCCAACTGACTTTTACCCTAAACACGTCGGCCCCACTAAACTGTATGGGCCAACTTCACCTAGGAAGAATCAAAACAATATTTTATATTATTTATTAGTTTACCAATGACCTGACTTACAATGGAGGCTTTACCTCATGACTCTATGATGGCCAAATACAATAGTAATACCCCGCCAAAGGAATAATAACATCTCCCTTGGGTTACATCAGTAAAATACATTTAGAATATCCTTTGAAGTTACAATATTCAACACTAAGAGCCCTTGGGCATGCTGAGCATTTGCGGCAAACAAACACTCTGAGATAAAAAGGGGAAAACCCAGACTGGTTGTGAATTTTAAACCCCTAAATTAAGTCCTTGAGCTAGTCCGATACCCTCTTCCTACAAATCTAGTCTTTTGCAAAGAATAATAGGTTGTACAATTTTCAGCAACTTTCATTTGAAGTCTGGTTTCTATCAGATGGGAATTGAAGCAAAAGACAGGTTCAAAAATGATTTCGTGGCTCATCATGGGCAATATCAGTGGAAAATACTTCCATTCGGCACTAACAATGCACCATCAAAATTTCAGAAACACCATACTAATTCAAAATATTAAATATTAAATAATATTCTTGTTAAAATTACCGCCCTACTTTTTAAAATGTATTTTCCATATCATTGATATATTTTGCATGCCAGCATAAATTGCTAGATATATTGCCATCGCTAGATATATACAACTAATATCAAAGACAAAATGATGTATCGTTAACAAATTTCCCAATGTATGCATCAATTAAAATGAAAGGCCAATATTAAAATATATATTATGGATTAAAACTTTTAAATGAAAGGAATAATAATAAATGAAATTGTGGTGGTTGGTTAATTATATAATTATGATTTTGAAAAGTAATGATACCAATTGTGATTTGTTTATTTAAACGATATCTAAAATTGATTAAAAAAATAATCCACTAATAAAAAGTTTTTTAAAATTAGAAATATATTTTAATGATCCCTCTTAAGCCTTTAATTACGCCGAAGGTGTTTCACAATGGAGACACAGTCTCAAAATATTCCTTGTCTCCCTGACTAATGGCAATGTGACAAGTGGCTCGCGTGTTGGGCGAATAGGAGTTTGACAGTTGTATTTTGTGTTACAGTTGGTGCTGCACATGAATGGATTAATTGATGGATCTATGTCCCGACATTTGTTTTCACGCACATATGCTGATCAATTTACATTTTTTTTTACTGCACTTCAGTTGAGTCCCTAATTCTTCAATATCGATTCTGGAACTTCTGTCCCGTAGACCGCAGGTGTCCTCTATGTTACTACCGGTTCTGCACATGAATGGATTGATGGACTTATGCATAGTTTTTTCATATCACATTGCCAATTGCAGATCCTTGTTCCCACTTGGTGTTTTTCTGACAGATGGATTGTGTGTTTTCACTACACTTCTATCTATTGTCCTAAACGACTGGTCCTAGAAATATTTTTTGTACAGGGTTTCACTGTCTTTCATTATAGTTCATTTGTTTAAATTGAGCATAGCCCTTGCTAATATTTTATGCCCAGGAGGTTTCCAAAGTTTCAGTCCAGCAGTTTTTGTGTGTTTAGGCTAATATTTTGTTGACGACTTTTGTGGATTTAGGCTCACAGTTTGTGTGGTCAATTTGGTCATGGTTTCATTTCACTACCATTTCAGTCAATGAAATACACTTTTCCCATGTCCCTTCATCCACATTAATGCTTCATCAACGCATTCTTGCTCCATTAATGCAAGAAATCTTGTCACTTGATTTAGACATTGTCCTATATCTTAATTTTTGCTCACCTTATGACGATCTCCAAGATCTTGTTACAATACTCGATTTATCGCATTTGCTACTGCACCGCCTCTTCTTTGCACATTTATAAAAATATTCATGCAACTACTATTTCTTACTGTTTTCCTTTTCTTCGCTTATATTGATTTTGTTGCGCTTCGTTTAAACTAGAGAGTTTCTAACAGAGGTTTTTGCACCTTGTGAAATTTGCAGGTATTCCTTCAGTTTGCTCAAATGTTTTGAACATTCATTGTGGTACAAAAATTTTTGTTTCGTATTTGACCTTACAAACAGTTTCTATTACTGTCTTTAAATTTCCACAAATATATTTAACTCATGGTATATATGTATGTGTAAAGAGGTGTTTTAAATGTAAATAAAATTATATGTATCAGTTTTTGGGCTAAATGAAATTGTTGCATATGAGATGGTGAAACACCCTTGCTCTGTTTTAATTGATCGTGACTCCTCCTTTGTTGTAGAAGAACTGTGTTTTTATGTTCTCATTTTTTCGACTTCCGTATTCTGCAGAAAGTGTTGCATATGAGATGGTGAAACACCCTTGCTCTGCTTTAATTGAATGTGACTCCTACTCTGTTGCAGAAGGACTGTGTTTTTATGTTCTCATTTTTTTGACTTCCTCTTTCCGTAGTGTGGAATGCAGAACTTTGTTGTTTTTTTCGTAATTTTTTTTCTTCTGCTTTCCTCTTTCTGACGTATGAAATGCAGAATGTAGAAATTTGATGCGCTTTTACTTCAACTATATTTCTTTCTGAATTCTGTTTTCTGCTGTGCGGAATGTGGAAGCCGAAAACACCAAATCCAAACTTTCCCAAATTTTATATTTCTGAATTTTCCAGTTGTGTGCTTTCACCTTAGATTCATATTTGGCCTTACAAATAGGTTCTATTGATGTATTTAAATATCCACAAATATATTTAACTCATGGTATAAATGTATATGTTAATGTGACCCTTGCTCTGTTTTAATTGGCTGTGACTCCTACTCTGTTGCAGAAGGACCGTGACTTGTATTGGTTGTAATACTCATGCTATGTTTTTAGTCAGTGAGTCTTGTATTTGGTAATATTTTATTTTTTTGTCAATAAAAATTTCTTCCCAACTTCCGCTTTCTGCTGTGCAGAATGCGGAAATCAAAAAGTTACAAGTTTGCAATAAATTTTTTGTGCTTTTCGACTTCCTGTTTCCGCCCTACGGAACGTGGAAGCCGGAAAATTATTTGCCTCTTTTTTGTATTTTCTCATTTGTTTGACTTTCGCTTTCCGTAGTGCATAATGCGGAAATCAGAACTTTCATGTTTTTCTTTGCAATTTTTGTTTAATTTCACTTTCCGAAGTACGAAATGTGAAATCCGAAATTTTGATACGCTTTTAGTTCAACTACATTTCTTTTCGACTTCCACCTTCCGCCTATGTGGATTCCGAAATTTTCATTTTTTGCTAGTGACACTTTCTTTTTGACTTCTGCTTTTCACTGTGCTGAATGTGAAACTTGGAATTTACAAGTTCACAATTAACTTTCTGTGATTTCAGACTTTCGCTTTTCGCCCTACAGAATGTAGAATCCAGAAAAGTATTTGTTGCTTTTTTTATTTTCTCATTTTTTCGACTTCTGCTTTCAGCAGTGCGGAATGCAGAAAGAAAAAATTTGTTGTTCTCATTTCGCTTTTCGATTTCCGCCTTCCTCCTACATAGATTCCAGAAATTTCAGTTTTCA
Source organism: Pseudotsuga menziesii (assembly GCA_001517045.1). NCBI lineage: Eukaryota > Viridiplantae > Streptophyta > Pinopsida > Pinales > Pinaceae > Pseudotsuga > Pseudotsuga menziesii. The sequence continues at coordinate 127,640 of LPNX010952416.1, read as the reverse complement.
CCAATAAAAATTTCTTGCCGAATTCCACTTTTCGCTGAGCGGAATGCATAAATCGGAAGTTACAAGTTCGCAATTAAATGAGTTTGTGATTTTCGACTTCTGCTTTCCGCCCTACGGAACAAGGAAGCCGAAAAAGTATTTGTCATTTTTTTTATTTTCTCATTTTCTAGAGTTCCACTTTTCGCAGTGCGGAATGCGGAAAGCGGAACTTTGCTGCTTTTCTTCACAATTTTTTTTCTTCCTCTTTCCGCTTTCCGAACTACCGAATGCGGAATGCGAAACTTAGATACGCTTTTACTTTCCGAAGTGCAAAATTCTGAACTTTGTTTTCTTTTTGACTTCCGCCATCCTCCTATGTGAATTCCAGATTTTTCATTTTTCGTCAATCAAACTTTGTTGCCGAATTCTACTTTTCGCTGCACGGAATGTGGAAATCAGAAGTTACAAATTCACTCCAACTTAAATTTTTTACTGGTTTTCAAAGCTTTCTATAATTCATTTTTATTAGGATTTAAAAATTTAATAGTAGGCAAATATATTTTATAATTTATTTTCTTTGAAATTGAATGTAAAATAGAAAATCAAATTGACTGTTCTTCAGATTTCTACCTTACTCTTATTCTGTTTTACCGACTTCGAAAATTGGATGTCGAACTCTTCCTTACAACTTTTACCAGTCTTTCCGATTTCTTATTTTCACCCAAGAAAACATAGACAAAATAGATTATAACCTTGGCCCAAAAAGACTGCGCTATTATTCCAACTATTTTGTGTTTATGTCAGTCCACATTTAAAATTTATAACAAATCATGAATAACAATAACCAGACTCATGGCATATGTTAATGTGCAGTTTTTTTTTATATATATGAATTTTAGTTAGGTCACATGGATATGTTACATTGAAAATAGTTTTTTTTTGTTCATGCCCTTTTTCATTCCACGAGGAAAAAGAACCATCACATTATGGAGACTATGCTAATTGAAGATTCTATTTCACTCTTGCTTCATGGTGCTATCAACCTTTTCCCATTGGTACAGGTCTCCTCAATAAATCAAGTGAAGTCACTCAACTCATCATCTATTTGGTTCCAAATTTCTATCTCAGACAACTTTCACAAGCATGATCTATTGCTTCAAGTTATATATAGTACTCTCGTAGAAAATGGACATCTAAAAGAAGGAACTATAATCAAAGTTAACCAATGTACATGCAACATTGTACATAATGTAACGTATGTTTAATTTCTTCATTGTTTTTTTCCCAATTAATCAATTTCACACTATTCATGGATCCAACTTTTTTTCTCTCCCATTACCACTTCTTGCACTCGAAGTTGGCACGATGGATGCATCAATTATTGGTGACCCTGCACCTTACCACTTACCTGTAGCTTCTCCCTTGCAAAGTAGTTCCTCTATTGTTCTAGCTCAATAAATGAAGACCCTTCCTTTCCTGCATCAACTATCCCATTCACATCACTCTCCTCTTCTAGAAAATTTTGGAACATTCAAGGTCGAGTTATTGCCATGACAAACATACATGAATATGACAACCAATGAGGGTCTCACAAAGTGTTTGGATTTGACCTTGTTAATGCTTCACATGATGAAATACATATATCTGCATTCAATGAATTGGATTTCTCTTTGTATGACCAAATACAAATAGGAATAGTGTACATAGTATCAAATGGCACAGCAAAAGCATCCAATCCAATTTCAACCATTTGAAAAGCCATAATAAGATTTTCCTAGGTTCCTCCTCAACCATCCAACCATTCTTATATGAATACCCCTTAATACCTTTATATTTCTTTAACTTTAAAACTATTCAGGAGATTCAAACTATACTTGTCAATTCCATGGTTGACCTTGTTGGACTTGTCAATTCAATTTCACCTACATCCACCATACGAAAATGGGATGGTTTTTAGACTTTACGGTGCAACATTGGAATCCGTGACATGTCAGGATATAGTATTGAAATAATACTTTGGGGAGAGCATTGACAAATTGAAGGAGCCAATCTTTCCAACGTTCGCGGTTTACCTACTCCTCCAGCTGTAGGAATCAAAGGTGGTCGTGTTACAGATTTTAATGGAAAAACTATTGGGACTATTTACAACACTACTATTTTTATAAACACAAATATTAAAGAAACCATGTTTCTCTAAAGATGATTTCATGACAATGGATTTCATTCAACATTACCATCTTTGAGCCAAAAATTCAATTCCTCTCATTCTTCTCCTTGTAAAATAATTACCATCAATGAGCTACAAACTCTTCAACCATTTGAAAAACCTGTTTGGTACTCTCTTGTTGCGACCATCACAAATGTTAACATGGTGAATTTCATTTCCTTGCATGCCCTCTTTTTGTTGATGGTATACAATGCATGAAAAATATTTCCCACAAAGTTGGAGAGGTTTGGCATTGTGGTAAATGTGATGGAGAGTTTCTTGAATGTGACTATCGATACATACTAAAGGTTGACTTGGAAGATATCATTGGACACCTTCATGGTGTCATAGCTTTTGATGATGATTCAAACCAACTCATGGGAATTTATGCAAAATACCTATGTTTTCTCTCAATTTAAGTAGCATCAATTGTTGAAATAATTCAAAATATCTGCAAAAAACAATTACTTCTTACACTTTCAGTTAGAACATAGACCTTCTGTGGAATTGCACGCCTAAAAGTTGTAATTTTCATGGTTGAAAACACATAGTCAGAAATTTAAGATGGATATTTAAATACATAGGTTATTTCGACTTGATACTTAAGCATTCTTTGTTGTTTGTAATGAATTCCCTCAATTCCCGATTTTAACTCCTTATTTCATAGTTCAACATAGCAGGGTATTTTTTTAACTCCCTTATAATAGATCTATTTTGTAGTATCATAATTCCACTGTACAAGCTATCACTGAACATTTTTTACCTAAATTGTTGATACAACCTATATGGTAACTTTTGAATACAATACTAACTTGCTATTGTGTTTTTTGAATACAATACTAATTTGCTATTGTGTTTTTTTATAAGGTGAATAACTTTGTCCGATTCTTTCTTAGCACAAATTTTCATTCTTCCGTGCAGAACAATAATTACATTTAATGTTTTTTTTTTCATATATCCTTTCTCATACTTCACTTTTTTCTTCTATATTGTTGTTTTCTTACAATTATCAAGGTAGGACTTGAAAAAAATACTTTCTTCATAAATATTATTTTAAGGTACATTCTTAGCTCCCAATATGAAATCAATTAACATTTGCTTTATATATTCTATTTTATATCCATATACTTTGCAGTTAATACATATAGAAAATGTGTCACTGCCAGTAATCAAAGAATCTAAGTCTTTAAAAAATTTACGGTTTTCTTGTACGAATTATGCCGACTCATGACAATGCACAATCAAATTCATGAAGAAGAGTTGTATATGCGTAGAACATAGATAAAAACAACAAGAAAAAACATCTTTTTTAAAGAGCTGGTTGTCTACTTGTGGATATGTATTCTTCATTTTCTCTTGTCCAACCTTCCGAAAGACCTTCCCTTCCATCCCCTATGCTAAATCCATCAAACACTCACCTCGATGATGGACATCAACGATTTCGTAAAAAAATGGACCAACTGGATGATATGCATGTCTGCTCGATTTGCAAAGAGTGTTACCTTGGTATTGCAATGAAAAAGTTTGATGGTGCATACACTTGTTCTCGTTTTATTCTAGAATGAAAAGGCCATTGCTTTTCATTGCAAAACAATATGGACCCAGGCATCTAACCACCTGTCCTTGCAGTACTTACACAAGTTGAAGAAATGCTCATTAGTCGTGCTAACCCAATCTTACAAGTCACACATGCTCATGGTGGTCAATATAAATATTCTGGCCATACTATTTGCTTCCCCCAAGACATTTCTAATATTGCACCATCCTTGTTGTTCGCAAATGCAACTCTACAAACAACCCATATGAATTGTTTGTTAGTGAAACACGTGTTCTTGCTGCCCTTGAGTACAAAATGGAAAAAGACCCATACTACAAGGATGTACATGTCAATCCAATTGCATTAGCTTCTTTGCCTCTTATATCAATGGATATTTCACCTATGATTCCACATGTTAATAACAATGATACATTATTTCATCAACAAAGCTTGTCTTGTACGGTTCAACTACCAAGTTCATTTGAACCCTATGAATTAGAATCCTTCTTGTTTATTTCAACACAAAATAATGCTAGAACTAAGGTTGAAGAAATTAGACACTTGTTACACATACCAAATATACCACTACCACCTTCCATTTATTGTCCCCCTATAGGCATCTCCCCTATCAATGAGTACAACACAGAAGGTCTTATTTCCATGGATTTGCCAACCTTGTTCCCCATAGGTGCAATAATGCTTAAACAACCACACATCATGAAGTTGACATACACAAATATGCACTTCACCTCATTCACTATCATGACAACAAATTTGGCCAACATCTTCACTTTCGATACTACATATAAAATCTAATCATGCATCATCGTAGTAATGCTACTGCTTCTGGTTTTGTCAAAATTAATCTTGAAGATACACTACCTCCCATAATACTTGAGCTTGTCAATCGATTGCAAGACATGCCTAATGAAAAAATTGGTGAGCAGGTTGCAATGTTTGGGTATTCATTGTGTGGAACACGTTTGTATTGGAACAAAAGTAGAGCTGAACTCACAAATATGATCAATCAACAAGGTACAGCAACGTTCTTCTTCACCCTTAGTGTAGCTGACACAAAATGGCTAGATTTGCATGCTCTAATTCCTATTGGACGTCCTACCGGCTTAGCTCAACACTATCAATGGAGGGTTCACAACATCATATCAAATCCACCTATTACATCACAATACATGCACAATAGATTCAAAACATTCCTTCAAGAGGTGCTTCAAGAAATTTTTCATATAACGGATTGTTGGTGCAGGTATTCTACTATCTCTTCCTTCTTATTCTTCTCTTTGTGTTTCTCACTTTATACAATTCATTTCTAATATATTCCTTTTCCTCCTATGTAGGTATGAATTAAAGCATAGAGGATCCACACATATTTGTGGTTTTATTTGGTTGGCAGATGCACCAAATATGGACACCTTGGAATGGGAAGATGTTCTTGCAGTTGAAGCTGCAAATTTTTTTTTGACACATATGTTATAGCTTGGAATCCTCATAATTACCACTTCTCCACATCTAGTTTACAAAATTCTACTACAAATGATACATGTAGTCTTGCATCACCATCCATATTTGAGTCAAACTACTAAATTGACTATGAAGAACTTGTAAATTTTGTTCAAAGGCACACAATATGTTCATAATCAACTTGCCTTCGCAAAAAAGGAACATTTGTTCAATGTTGCTATGGTTTTCTGTATGACCTACAAGCTACTTCTTTGTTATTCATTGATCCAAATGGACGTAAAACCTACAATCTTGCAAGAAATTATTCACTTCTAAAATATTCACAACCCTACCATGCTTTCAATATGGAGGGCTAATGTTGATTTCCATCCTGTTCTTTCTAGACATGTTGTCTTCAAATACATTTCAAAGTATGCATCAAAAGTAGAGTCAAAATCAGAAATCCACCATGCAATTCTCTCTCGCTTTGCACATGCAACACCAAGCGACGACCCCATTCTTCATCCAATCAAACAATTGCTTGCACAAATAGTTGCAGAACGAGACATTAGTGCACAAGGGACATGTCACATGCTCCAAAAAATCCCTCTTATGATTTGTAGCCATCATTTCTTTTTCCTAATGCGAGCCAAATTGTCTTCCACCATGTTTCTAATGACACTACTAACACCCCTCCAACCCCCCTTTCATATTTGCATACATGCAAAGACCCCTTTCTATTGAACATCTAACCTTGCTTGAAGCTGCTCTTTCTTGGTATTTCTCGCCTAATAGGAAAAAAAATCCATGGAAATAAAAACTTGCGTCACAATATTGTTAGAGTCTATCCACAATTACTTCCATTCCTCCCTTTGATTCTTCATCTTTTGAACCATTTTGTTGAAGCAAACTTATTCTATACAAACCTTTTCATTCCATTTGTCAAGATATTGGAACAACAATTTATGAAATTATTTCTCATTGGCATCACATTAAAGGAACATATGTTGTGTGGCATGTTGAACATGCACAAGAAGAACCCTCTACACCTCTATCTGATGATTCAAACTATGATGCTATTACCTTTCACTTTCCCCATAGCATGGATGAATGGGAAATTCTCTCTCAAATGCGACCAGGAAACAACATCCAGATTGATGACCTTGAAATGCTTGGACATGATGATTTTGACAAAAATAACAATTGGAAAGGTAACAATATAACCACCCATTTGCATGAAACAACAACATCATTCATTGACCTCAATCACTTGTCCACCCAACTACATGAAGACACCACGCCGTTCTCCAATTCATCTGATTTCTTGTCTCCCACACAACGTATAGCCTTTAATCTTGTCATTTCCCATTTTAGAAACACTACACCTTCTCAACCACTCAAAATGGTGATTCAAGGTACTATAGGCACTGGGAAATCTTACCTCATATCTTGCTTGAAATCTGCACTCCAAAATGCATCTGAACAAAATTCCTCCCCACTTCTTCTCATTGCTCCCACTGGTGTTGCTGCTTTTAACATACATGCATCTACAATACATTCTGCTCTTCAAATACCCATTTTTGAAATGCACCCCCTTGAAGGAAAATCCCTTTAAAAAATTCAAGATAACTCCGCCATATTCGCTATATTCTCATAGATGAATTGAACTTTATTGGCCCAAAAACGTCAACTCAAATTGATGCACGCTTACGTCAGGTTTTCCCCTCACATTGTACAATCCCAATTGGTGGTTTTTCTATAATACTTCTTGGTGACTTCGGACAATTGCCTCCTGTAAAGGAAACCCCTATGTATGCAGGGTCATCCATTGGAATTGCTCTATGGCATAAATTTGATACTTTTATCATGCTCAAAACGATTTTCTCAAAACAAGGAAATAACCCTTGTCAAACTGTCTTTCGCCAAATCTTGCTAAACCTTCAAAATGAAACACCAATAGTTGAATACTGGGCACTCCTAATGACAAGAACAACCTCATGCCTTTCACATGTGGAAAACTGCTCATTTCAATAATCTATCCACTTGTATCCCACGAATAGCTCTGTTATAGTGCACAACAAACACATGCTTCAAAAACAACTTAATATGCCAATTGCACATTGCTTTGCAGAACAAAGTAATAAACATGCCCACCAATACATTGATGATAAACAGTTTCCATTAAAGGTCCTTCTTGATATTGGTCAACAAGTCATGTTAACTGCTAATTTATGGGTTCAAGCATGCCTTGTTAACGACTCACTTGGAAAAGTAATTGACATTGTCTACAACTACAATTAACAACCTCCTACCTTACCATCCTTTGTTGTTGTTGAATTCCTCCATTACAAAGGACCCTTATGGGATGCTTCTAATCCTACTAATGTTCCAATATCTCCCATAACAAGAGGATCTCGTAGGAAACTACCACTTCGTATGGCATGGGGTTTAACAATTCATAAGGCCCAAGGTATGACCCTACAAAATGTAACAATAGATATTGGAAACATTGATAGACAGGGCTTACTTTCACTGCAATATCAAGAGTTTCTAATGTTTCAAGCCTTCACATTTCTCCATCTTTCTCTTTTTCCAGATACTCTCGAATGTAAGACAATCCATATGTCCAACATAGGAAGCAAGAGGAAATCTTACTTGCTTCAAAGTCTTTAAAACCAAATTGTGGTTGAAGCTTCTCATTTTTATCTCTATAGATGTACTGTTTTTCTTTGGTTACTTGTTGATGTAAGATATCTGCTTTTGTTTCAAGAAAGATCCAAAAAAAATTGAAATAATTGGGTTCTAGACTAAACTGTCTCAGGAAACTGAGACACTGATTGTGAAAGTTTTCTAGCAGGACAGTTATGATATATAATTGATAACAAGGAAATAATTACTCAACGTATAAAAAATATAGATCAAATCTTATTTCCTTAAATAAACTTTAGGTAAAACTCAACAATAACAATTGGAATGCTTTATCTAAAGTATTATATGAATACAAAACTATCCTATGAAGTGATACTAATTGACAAATTAGTATTAGGAATCAATAACCATTCATCAGTTGCAGTAAAAGAGTATGTAAATTAAATAAATACATTTTTTCAATGTACATTTCATATGTGAAGATTGTAATGAAAAATTAGTACATAAATCAACACATTTAATACATCAGCAACCTATGATCAGTATACCACAAATATAGAAGAATAACTCAAAATTGAGGAAACAAATTTAATAGATTACCATAGAACATAACATAAGTAATAGTGTTATTTTATTTAATTGCAAAACATTACAATGTTTCCAAAACTACATATCTTTCTTGATATGTCTTTCGTTGTCCTTCTCCAGTACTGGTCATTGAAAAACCGTTCTTTAGGGCTTGCATGGTCAACTGCCCACTTGACCAGGCCGATATACGACATGAAACCAGGTTTGGATGATTAAAAAAGATAAAGGTAAAAGGGGTTTGATTTCTTAACATACAAATATGAAGGTTAAGATCAGTCTCCACAACCAACTTCAAATAAATCTCAAACCAAATATTGTATAAGGTTTATCCAAAGGCTAAGAAATACTCAATACATCCAAGAGATAATACTAATTAACAAATTAGTATCATAGATCATTTACTAATCATTAGCAACATAATAAATCACATAAATCAAACAAAAACATTCATTTAACATATATGAATAATGAAAAATCAAGACATGAATCAACACATTAAAAGATACCAATGATAATCAACAAGCCAATAAAAATAGAAGAATGACTATAATTTGTTAAAAAAAATTGAACAAATAACCACGAAACAAAGCATGAATAACTAAAATTTCATTAACATGTAAGACATTACATAGTACAAAAGCACAACTTTCCTCAAATGTGTCTGGTAGTCTATCCTTCCATAAATTCCTAGGCTTAGTCTCCAAAATATTCCTCTCTCCTACTTGGGAAATCTTTCCCTTTAAATAATATTACAAAGTATTACAAGAAAAGAAAATTCCCAACATGTGGGATTACAAGATCAAAGAGTTTAATTTTGGCCAAGGGCAGAACACCACTTGGCATCTAAGTCCATCAAGAAATCGATGTCCTGAGATTTAGCCTGTTCTAGATGTATTTCTGCCCTCAGAATCTCAGACGCAATCTCCCTCTTCTTCACCATTATCCATTTACCAATATAAAACTCTATCCTAACCATCGCAGAATTAGGTGTCTCAATCTAGGTTGTGATATCCTGCAGGTGAAGCTGGGTGACACACTGAATTTTCTCCTTGGATGCAACAAAATATCATTCAACTTCATCTAGTTTTAGCTTGGGGGAAGGTGCTTCTTTGATCGGTTCTAGCATAGGAAACCCTAAGAAACAAAGTAAAATGTCTGACACTGTCCACCTATGCTTGCATGCTTTCTGGCCATCTTAGATAATGCTTCCTACTACATTGCAGATGCTTCCCCAAGTTTCAATTGTCACTTCAGTTTTCTTAGCCCAAAGTTTATCCATGATTGGCATATCCTTTGGTCTATCTCCGTTATGCGTTTTCCAGCTAATCACGTCTTCCAACGCCTAATTTCTGCAATTTTCAGAGTGTGATGATCATGTAGGACATCTGACTATTCTTCAAATGATTTGTACTTTTCCAGTATTTCAAACAACCATATATACAGGCTGATCTTGGATTGATGATACTGCTCATTTACCTTATAAGCCAGCTGTTTAAATTCTTCAGTTGTTAATGTTTAAAATGATGAGGCAACTGAAGATATTTGTAATTCTTCGAGTTGTTGCTCTAGGGTAGCATTGTCATTAACATGTTGATTTTTCAGGACCTTTGAATCCTCAAGTTGATGCTTGAGACTGTCGATTTTCTTTTCGATTGTCTATGTTTATATTGATTCTCTTGTTTAAGGAGCTCAATATCCTTAAGGTGACATGCCTCAGCTGCCTCTAGATACTTTCTTGATTTCTATAGTTCATGTTCCTTACTGAGGAGATATTTAGTCAAATGGGACACTGAGTTATAGTTAGTCCCTACAAAGGCTCCCATAGTAGTTGTTGTATCTAACGCTCCTTACTTTTCATTAGGGGCATCAGTTCTCCAAACAATTTGATCAATGGAAGGAACATGTCTGAGTGTGCCTTCTCTTGTCCTATTCGAACCTTTCTTCAAAACGGCCTTGTCCTTCTTGCTCCAAAAATATTTCCCTAAGGAAACAACTACATCTTCTTCAAAATCTGCCATGTATTCTGCAAATGAAAGGGATTCTTTTTGGGGTGAGGTAGACGACTAAGGTTCTGATTGTGAGGCAAGAATTTCTACATTAAGGGGAGAAATGTCCAAGGCAGAAGTAGGTAAGATAGATATGAGGGAAGTGGAAGAAGTGGGAATAGGGGTTTTAGTTTGTGAAGAAGGGATAGTAGAGATGGAAAGGGTTTCTGCTTGGGAAAAAGATATACGAGAAGATGTGGTGGGATTTTAAGATGTATGTGGAATTGATGAAACACGTGGGCAAGGAGGGGGAGTATCACTGGACAATTGTGCTGATTCTAATGGGTCTCTAGAAGTGTCCTCAAGAATAGGCTTTAAATACACATGGGAAAAAGAGGACTGAGGGAATAAAGAATCAAAAATATCTCCTGAAAAGTGTGAATCAGGGACAGAAGATGTCCTGGAGGTAAATATATTGACAGGGAAAGTGGGGTTTCCAGTCTCCTCCTCTAGATCACTATCAATTTCATGGACCTCAATCTCACGCCGAGGTTGAGGCTCAACCTGTCGAATCATAGGAACTTGGAGAGGCACTTGCCCTTGAAGGGAAAGTGGAGCTATCTGCAATGGATGTTGATCCCTGAGTACCTGTTGAGGTATTTTCTCTATTTGAGACTCTAATGCTTCATGAACTTATGGATGTTGAGAAGTAAGCTAAGTTTTCTACTTCTTTGGTTGAGGTTCAACCTCTTGGACATGTGTCTGAAGATGGGAAACGAGCTTGGCTGGATCTTGTTTGAATTATTCCCCTCGTTGAAGAGCTTCCATATCTTGGGAAGTGTGATCACTCCTAATGGTTTCTATGACAACTTTTCCTTTTTCTTTGGACTAGGATGCTGAAGCAAAAGCTGTTGTTGCTTGCTGTCTTGCTTCTCTTTCCATGTTTTCCTTATGAACCTTTTCCTCTTCTTCAAATTTCAATTTTATAAAATGAAAGGTAGACTCCTTGATTTCTTTCTGATATTTGAAAACATGGGTCTTTACCACTGGATCAGTGATATTTTCCAGTGCTTCCTGAAAATCAACAAATTCCCTGTACATGGAATGATCTGGAAAATCTTCATGTGTATAATTGAACTTAGCTTTTTCTTGAGAAAAAAGGCTAGCGAGGAAAGCCTTAGGATCATGCATCCTTTTGACAGCTTCTCCCAGCTTCATAGTTGTAATATCCTTACCAAGCACAGTTGCATGGGTAGAATTCTGTATAACCAAAGAATCTAAATACAGAGGGAACTTAGGCCAAGTATTCCTCTTGTGCTTAGCCAATTTTGGATGGGCGCCATCGATGACCATTTGAAAGGAAAACTCATGTAAGACCATGTGGTCTAGAACAATTATGGACAACAAATGGACAGTGTTTCTTCCCCAAATTCTAAAATAAGAGAAATATTCCTCGACGTACCAATCTCCATGCAGACTAATTAAAGCCCTGGATCCTACTAAAAATGTCGGAGCGTCGGCCTTGAAGATATTATGATACATGGACCCCAAGAAAAGGTCACAGATGTCATATATGTGAGGAAAAAAATTATCCTCCCACTTGTCAAAGTAGCAAATATGGACCGATGGACAATTCTTCTTCCAATTCCAACCTAGGTCAGGAAATGACGAAGTTGCACAAAAAACGTCCATGACATAGGCCGACATGTAAAATTGGGGTTTTCTTCTTTACCAAGATTTCTGGTATTTATCAATTTTCTCTTGCAAGTTAACAGATAATAGTTGGGCCCAATTGAAGGACTCACCTATAAGAAGAATATGTTGGGATACCAGAACCCATTCTGCTTTGAAAAATGTGCAATTTACCTCACCCTATAACCAACAGAACATGGCTGCGAGTAGTGAAAATGGTTCCCTGAACCATGAAGTAGGGTAGACATTACCTCGTTGTGGAATAAATAGGGTATGGTTTTCCATCCACGATCTCACCACATCTTCTTAATCGAAACGGGATATTTCTTCATCAAGGAACTTACGACTTAGTAGTTGTTTCGGGGGTCCAAGAGCATAAGCCTTGGAAAAAATATCATATTTGAACGAGGTCAGAAAAATGCCAATATGGTCATTGAAAACTCACTCCTCAAGGTTACTGTCGTCGAGTTCCCACTTCACCGCGTCTGTGTAGTGCATAAATGGTGGTCTGGCGAAAATTAGATGGACCTGTGAGCTCCGAATTCTGATGTAAGTTGGCTGGTCATGAGGAATGGCCGAGAAATCATCATTATAAAAAATAGAATAGATTCTCGACCAGTCCAAATATTGGTTTTCAGAAATACGCCCACTAGTGTCTGTGAAGACTCCAGCATTTGGGTCCTTGGACCTTTCTTCTTGCAGATCCGTTTTTGATCGTGTGTTTCTGCGAGTCGAAGATTCCATTTATGCTCGAAATTTGGAAAACCTGGTTAAAAATTACTACAGTGCAAAAATAACAAGATAACCAGTCGTAAGGAGTTAACATCCTGGTATAAATCTTTGAAAACCAGTGACAGATGTAACCTCGAGCGAGAGGAAAGCGCAGTAAAAATCTCTAGGCATAGTAAAAAAGCAGGTAAAACAAATGGTAAAAACCTCAAAAATTCAAACAGACTATATGGCCAAAACCTCAATAGAAAAAAAATATAGATCGTGGATCTAGAGAAAAACAAACAGTTGAGATGAACACGCACAAAACTTCATAAAAATTATTGGGAAACTTTGAATTTAGTATTTTCGGCTTCCGCATTTCGCACTGCGGAAAGGAAAAATTGGAAAGAAATTTATTTAAAACAAAAACATATCGAATTTATGCATCCCACTTTCCGCACTACGGAAAATGGAAAGAGGATAAAAAACAAATGTGAAAATAAAAATCAAAGTTTTGATTTCCGCATTCCGAAATGCGGAAAGCGGAAATCAGGAAATAAGATAAAAAAATATCAGACAAATACTTTTCTGATTTCCGCATTCCACACTGCGGATAGTGGAAGTCATATATACAGAAAGTTTTATTACAAACTTGTAACTTCCGATTTCATTATTTTGCATTGTGGAAACCAGAAGTTAGGAATGGATTTCCCTAATGACTTGAAAAAAATGGATCCCTGCTTTCTGCACTACGAAAGGTGGATTTTATAAAGTGAAATGCTCATGCTTCTTTAGATGCTTCATTCAGTTGCGGAAAGACTCAATATTTTTACCCTCTCGATGTTCCTTTGCACCTCTTGGTGCAATGCTAGTATAAAATCCCGTATCCACTGAATTTATGAAAAGAGATTGTTTGGAATATCCCACGAATATCGTCAAATTATTCTACCACTCACTCTCTAGTTGCTTCAATTTTAAAATCCTATAAAAGATTCTATGAAGGGTTGAAATACCACAGTGGCATTATTCACATAATTATATGGATTATCCGAACACTCATTTCTAAAGGTTGAAAAAACATGGTGTGATGCAATTTAATCATTTGGAATGAGAACTAATTAGTGGTTTTTTTTTTCAGTAGAAAAAAAATTATATTTTTGTTATTCATAATTGAATAAAAAAGTATATAGCTTTCAGAAAAAAGTTTTGTGTTACACAAGTTGTAAAAGTCCAAAATTTCTAGAGAATTATAAAGTATTCTGAACATACTAACATGTTGAGAAAGAGTTAAAAAACTAACATGCTTTGAAAGAGTTCTAATCTTTTCGATAAACAAAACCTGTCCATTGTGAATTTCAGAGATCACAAAGAATAGGCAAAGTTCAGAACTTCTTCCCAAAAGTGTGATAGTCTATGACCAGGATGATTAAGCTTCAAAAATATTGATGGCCCTCGAGTTAATGAGTATATTCTCTAGAATTTATTCACAAAGAAGAACACCCACTTTTCCATCCAGAGCTTCTTTGGAGAGTTGGTATGCCTGTTGATTCTGCTCTCTGAAAATGTAGTGAAAAGTGATACTGTAGAAGTTTTTCAACTTTTATGTATTCTAGTACACCAAGGAGTAAGTGAAAGTACTTTTAGGTTATATTCAACTAATTCCCATTTGGTGGTGACCCTTGAATCACCAAAGATATCAAGTGACACAATACCAAACACTGCAGCAATTTTGCAGAGACACCAAAGAGCAACAAGTTATGCTTTCATATTTGTACCTAATCCACAATGTAGTTTGAAATTGAAGAAGTGAATATTATTGATGAAAAGAATTATCCCTGTTGCACAGTAGCCATCTTTAGATGCCACGTTAAAGAAACCAATAACCCCACTACACTTTAGAATTTTTAGAATCCTGGTCTTATCAACAACAACAATCTGACAGATGTATTCCTCACTTAATTGCAGAATATGATTGCAGATGCAATCAATATACATAAGTTTCTATTCAAAAAGATAAACATTTCTTACCCTCCATATTTTCCATGAGATTATGACTGGAAACACTAAGTGAATCGTAATTCTAGATTTGTACCAATTGAAAAGACAATTATATAAAATTCTCCCCCTCCCAGGCCTGTAGGATATTTAGAAAAAGACAAATATTTTTCCAGATAGATATTGTGAAATCACTAGTAAATAAATGATCTGTGGATTCGGAGGCCTGTTTGAAAATAATGGAATAGCTAGGGCCTTCCCAACATTTTTTCATCAAATTGTACCAAGTCTTCAAATAGTTTTGTAAAGCCATCCATAGAAAACATTTTAGTTCTAGAGGAACTGTCCATTTCCATATTAGCTTGTACCACCATTTGTGAACAATTAATGAGGAATTTTGTGCAATGGCTTGATAAGCAGGTTTAGCAGAGATATTCCTAGTCTGGGGGTTGGAAGTCCAAATTAATGAGTCATCTTCCAAGTTGAGTCTGCACCCAACGAGATTTATATTTTTAATATAAGCCTCCCATTCAATTTCTGAGTTCTGAATAAGACCTAAATCTTTTGCTGTGAGCCAGTAAGAACAATTTATGTTTCGCCAAATAGACCTTCTAATTTGTGCCAAGGTTGTATAACCAATATTTTCTAGGTAATTTATGATGTGTGAAGAGAGATTGTAGTCAACTCCCAAACCGTTGATCAGGTCTGACCTAAACCAAAATATTTTTACCATTTCTGACTTTCCAAGAGAGGTTTAAACTAATTCTGTTCATAATTTTTAGGAACCCTTTCCATATTGGAGAGGTGTTTCTAATAACCTTAGGATGCTTCTTAATCCAGTTAGAAATATTCATTTTTAAATACTTTCTTTTCAGAATTGCTAACCAAAGTGTATTACATGTTAAAACCCTCCAGAAACTTTCCATTCACAAAGAAGTATTGAACCAGAGGAGGTATTTGATGCCCCATCCTCCCCAATAATTAAGTAGGGAGATTTTTTCCCAACCAATCATATTAAGTTTACTAAATTTTGTTTATCCTGTCCAAAGACAATTAAAGATATTTCTTCTTAATAGATTGATAAGAGAAGTAGGGACTTGGAGAAAAGAAAACCAGTAAACTGGAATACTTGTGAGAACAACCTTGATGAGGGTAAGTCTTCTACCAATGGAGAGGAATCTAAAAGTCCAATTTTTTATTCTTTTTTTCAAAATTTTCTAGAATCCAATTCCAGTCTTGTACTCTGTAGCGATTAGGTTTCAGAAAGTAGCCGAGATAGTGAAATCCAGAATCCAAATCACAAGTTTTGTAAGGAAGGATAGAAGTGATGACATCTAAGGAGGTCACTTCTAATTTACTGTGAAAAAAGATGGATTTAATGTTGCTAATAGACATTCCAGAAGCTTTATAGAAAACATTAATGATCTCATTGTAGCACCTCCATTCATCTACAAAATCCATACCAAACAAAAGAAAATCTCTGCAAAGAGCAAGTGTTTAATAAAGAGAGTCTTACAATGTTTGATTCCTTTTATAGTACCTTTTTATTTTGCATCAAGAATGAGTCTACTTAAGCCTTCAATTACAAGGAGAAAAAGAAAGGGAGAAAGTGGAAAACCCTGTCTAATTCCTCTTCCACTTTTGAATAAGGTCGATGGAGTGTCATTGACCAAGACTGCAAACTGGGCAGAGGTGACACATGCCAAAATCCACTTGAAAACCGACAGTGGCAGGGCCAATTTGGATGAGAACTAGCCTTAGGAAATCCCAGTCAACTTTGTCAAAAGATTTTTCCAAATCCATTTTGAGGAGAAGAGCCTTCAGTTACCTTTGTTTGATAGAATGTATAGCCTCTTGTGTTATCCCTATGGCATCCATAATTTGTCTGTCATGAATAAAACCAAATTGTTCACAAGAAACAACTTTAGATAAAATAGGTTTAATTATGTTTGCTATAATTTTTTAGATAAGTTTATATAGCAGATTGCAAAGAGCTACTGGGAGAAAGTTAGCAAAACCAACTGGAATTTTTCATTTAGGAACAAAGGTGATGAAAGTGAAATTTAATGCTCCCGAGACAAACCCTTCAGTTATGCATAATTCAACTAGATATAGTAACTCTTGTCCCATAATATCAAAAGAATATAAAAATAGTTTGACTGTACACCCATCAAGGTCTGGGCTTTTTTAATTTTTAAACTTCTTTAAAGCTTCCATAATTTCCTTCATAGTAACTTGATCTCGTACAAGGAGGTTATTAGCTTCACTGGAAAATGCAGGAAATAATCTGACAGTTTTGAGTTGGGATTCAAGTGAAGATTGATCATCCTTCTTGAAAATATTTTCAAAATGAGCTTTATCCAACAGTTTTAAGTGATATTGTCTCTTTACAATATTTCCTTTTTCATATGTCAAGTCCCAAATAGATTTCAAATTTCTCCTGTTTGAGGCAAAGGAGTGAAAAAACTTAGTATCGTTGTCTCTTGGACTGATCCAAAGGGCTCTGCTTTTGAGTCTCTAGTATTTTTCTTCTTGCTTCAAAATCATATCTAACTTTTTTCCAAATTCTTTGATTAGTAGAAGATCTTCTTCAGAAATAGATAAGTCTAGATTCTTTTGATAATAAGTTCTGATTTGGTCCTCAAGGTGAGTAAAATACTCCCTGTTTTCTTTTATCCAACTAGTGATTGATTCCTTAAGATATTTTAGTTTAGAAACTAGATTATCCAAAGGATTGATAGACTCATCCAAATTGTAGGATAACCAGCTATCATGAACAAAAGCACATAAAGCCTCATTTTCCAGCCAAGATCTATTAAAATTGAAAGGAAAATTTTGCTTAGATGAAGATCCATCAAATTGCAGGAAAATGGGCCAATGGTTAGAGAATTTATTCGTCCCTACCCAAGTTATGTATATGTTAAAACTCTGAATTAATGAATATTTCACTGCAAATATGTCCAATATGTTTTGGATGCCATCCTTCCCACTTATACCATTGGACCATGTTGGTTCCGGCACTGGTGGGGAGATATGAACTAAATCAAAACTTTGCAGAAAATTCTTAAAGTAGAGCGCCATCGTATCCAATTTGGCATTTGGACCCTAATATCAGTAGGGGATAAGGTGAAATTAAGATCTCCTGCCAAAATAAGATTATCAGATTTAGCAAGCCCGAGGTTGATAAAGGGCCCCAAAAACTGTCTCTGTTTTTGTAAGGAGCATAGAAATTAAGAATTGTCAATTATAGGTCAATTAACCTCGGTTTCCCTTCCAAACAAATGCCCCAATTGGTCTTAAATTCTTTCATCTTTGCAACCCTAGGATTCCAGCAAGAGAGCAACCTTCTTGACAAACTAGAAGCACTGGTAGATGAGATTTCTCAACCTAGTTGAATATTTTCAACTGTTTCGATAGCTAAAGAGGAAGGGCACATAGTTTCTTGTAAGAATATGAAATTAGGGTTAGTATCAGAGTTAAGTTTGGATAGGGCCCTAACCCTTGCAGCCTTACCCAAACCCCTAACATTCAAGGACATGAAGGTCATTGGATAACAGAGACATGGGGGTTCAATGCTCTAAGTTCCCTAGGAACAATGGGTACATGGCCTTCTTTATCTGAACCAACTTTCGTCAATATGACTGAAAGGGGTATATAATTCAAAGGACCAGTATCCAGAGTAGATGGTATGAAAATTTTCTACTTTCGTATAGTGACATTTTGATAACGGATAGACATGGTTGAGTTAACATTAGGGTTTGTAGTGTTTGTTAAAATTGGGATGCATAATTTACTATTCTAATATTTTGATGATTTATTTTAAAATAAAAAAAGGGATATATTCTTATATTTAAAAAAATTAGTTGAATTAAACAACATTATAATAAAAAATGAATGTTGTTTTTGAATTTAAAATTCGCATTTAGTCAAGCAAAGAATGATATAAGAGATGATAAAAATCATTAGTAGAGGATTCTAAAAGACTTGTACACTTAATATAATATTTGTCATGCAAAACATAAAAATTGAAATTAGAAAAGGATGGGCTTATTGTGTGCTTTGTCTTCACTAGCATTGGTAGGTTGCAATCCTTGAAGTCCATATCCTCAAGCATTTGGCGAAGTTTCCTCATCTTTTGGTTCACTGAATGCAAAGGCCCTTGACATTCTAAGGTTGGAGGTAGATGAATTGGGAACTTTGGTGAGGTTGCAAACTATGTTTCCAAGCATAGAACATTAGGATTCCAATTAATGGATTTCCCTTTTTCTATTGAATGAGAGTGTCCATTATAACTACACTTTGTGAGCTACATTGGTGTTCAATGTTGTGTGCTTTGGTGGCTACTAAAAAGATTGAGGTCCTACTATCAATGATTTCTTCTTGATGTCATAAACCATGAAGGGTCAAAAATCGCCACACCACAATTAGACCAACTCAACAAAAAAGAAACAATTATGAGACATAAATTATACATCATCTGACTCAACTAAACCAAATTTATACCAATGATAGAGCCAAATATGAACCCATTGAACCAAACCAAGAAAACAGACCAAGAGAATTCCTAAAACACTAGACCTTAATTTCCCAACAAAGCCCTAAATCATATAAACCCAAGGGGAAAAAGAACTAGCCAAACCACTTATGAATTTTGAAAACATACATAATTTTGTGAATGCCAAGGGAAAATTAAAAAATTGATAAAAACATCAAAAACTTGAGAGACTGGTAAATAATGCATGTCTTTAGGGAACCCATCCAAATTAACTTCCAACAATACCTCACATAGCCAAATCCCAATGTTGAATCCCCACTTATCTGTCCGGAATTCATTATGTGTACATCGAAATGAAACCAAAAAGTGCATTTAAAAGAGCTTACCCATTCATTTGATTCATTTGAATACACTAGGGGAAACAAATGCATGCTAATCGACCCTCCATTTCCCATTCCAATCTCCATGATCCCACCACGGCCTAGGCACTAGCTTTTCTAGTTTCAAAACGATAATAGAGAAATATTAAGTTAGGCATGTGTGATTCCATAAAATGAATTTGATTGACTTCACCGACCCTACTACATCCGAATTGAATAGTTTTTTCATCCTTGCTTCTTGGTTTCTTGAATTCTTTTAATATGAAGGTGGAAAATGTCATAAAGTCAAAGATTATGGATAAGTGCTTAGGGAATGGGGTGGAATGAAATCTGCTTCTTTTTAAAAATTCCTTTGCTAAGTCTCAAGGTGTGATTGAGTTCTCCTAGAACATGGTAGAACAAAATGTACTCGGACCACGATGCTTCTACTTTGATTCTTGTGATTAGACAAGTGGATGATATAAATTCATTAACTTAATGATTATAATTTAGAATCCCCAACAACTATGAGATATCTATTCAATAACTAGATGATTATAGCAGAATCCCCAATAACTATGAGAGATCTATTCATTAACTTGATGATTATAGCAGAATCCCCAACAACTATGACAGACTTAACATTAATGGAAGCAATGAGTTGGATCCCTGTAGAAGGGCATAAGCCTCAACTTGATTTTTTGTAGCTATACCAAAACCCCATTCATAGTCCATTTCCTAAATTCCTCTAAGATCAAGGATGAACCCCCCACTTAACACATTAATTTAGTGTGTTATTTAATAAATACGAAGATTTTTATTTTTATTATTAATTTATAATAAATTTAAATTTTAAATAAGTTTAAATTATTCTTAATGGTATAAATGAGAAAAAAAACACGTCTTTATTATATTGATATAATCAAATACATTTTATAATGTGAGATGGAAAAATGTGTCACGTAGATGGGTTATGTAATATTATTACATCAAGAGAAATTAGCTACATTCTATAGTTTTAGGTAGAAAATATATGTAATGCATAGATGGGTGATGTAATATTAAACATGTGTAATTCCCATTGAGTAGGAGGATTTGGAAGGGATTTGTGCCCAATTAAGCTTCCCAGTGGTGGACGCATAACTTGGTTTGAGATACTTAGGTTTCATCCTCAAGCCAAATGACTATCAGAAGAAAGACTGGAACTAGCTCATTGGGAAGGTGGAAAAAATATTGCATCTATGATGTAATAAGTGGCTTAACAGAGGGGGCATAATGATATTGGTTAAATTCGTTTTGGAAGTTGTCCCAGTTTATTGGGTTTCTATGGCCTTTTTACCTGTAGCTACTTTGAAACATATTAGAAATCTTTGTTATAATTTGCTTTGGACATGGAAAAGGAAAATATTTCTTTTAACTTGTGTGCTTGGAATCTTCTTGCTAGACCTAAGGAGGTGGGAGGTTAGGGTTTTAAGGATCCTAAAATATTTTCCAAGACACTAAATGCTAAGGGGGTTTGGAGAATTCTCAAAGGAAAACATATATGGATCAAAGTGGTATACTATAAATACATGTTGGTATTAAGTTATAACTGAGAGGGGGGTGAATCAGTAATGGAGTAGATATGAATAATTTTAAGTTATGCAGATTCATGAAAATTTAGAATTGTTCACCATCCACAAGAACAATTAGAACAATGCACAAATACTTGAGATAAATGTATATCTATGAATATATTTGTATAATTACATTAGTGGGAGATTACAGTCTCCAAGGATGAGCACCAACTCATTCCAGGTGTTAACCTGATCCCAAGTACAATCTGGGGGCTGTTGGCATCGATTTGCAACAAATTCAATTTGCACAAGCACCAACTCATGATCTCCAGGCACTAACTTGAATAGATATCTATCTGATTACACAAACTATGTCTTGCGGCTTGAAGCTCTTTCTTGTGGAAAATTGTGCTATTCGGTTGTGAAAGCACCGACTTCCATTTGTTCTCTAGCATCGTATGGAAGGAGGATACGACACCCTGAGTTTTATTTTTACTAAACAAAAGGCTTTTGCCACACCCTGATTTTGTTCTCTAGCACTGATTGGAAGGAGGTTGCAACCCCTGCTACTTGCCCCGACCGACCTCTCTGTTATGATACAAAAAAATAATGAAATACATTTTTTCAAAATTTGAAACTGTTGCAATCTTTTGATATGTGTTTGAGTATCTGCATCTAAACAGACAATTGCCCCAAAATACGATGTGTGAAAATCACTACAATCTGCGTCTTCTCAGCTGATTTGTGTTCTGCGTCTGAATAGAGTTTCCATCTTAGTCACTTTTTTTTCTACGGTCTATGTCTTTACTAAGAAATAACTTCACCAATCCAAGATACATGAATCTACTTTATTTTCACACTTATTCATTGTTCATCACTGACTTAATTTTCACACTGCGGCTCCTCTACATGAATATACTCTCTATAAAAAATCCATTAATACCCCAAATAAATTTTGAATCTTGTCAGACAATTATCTTAGATCTTCATTTCTACAAGCTTACTTCACCTCATCCATCTCTTGCTTATTTATAATTTTCTTGACTCGAGAGATGTGTCCACTTGGTGAAGTCCTTTAACTTTAGGTAACTCCCCACTGGATTGTGTCTTCAACAAGTTAGGATCTACGTCCGTGTGCCAATTTTTTCAATTCATATTGTGTAGTGTATGATGCAGAAATGTCAACATCCTTGTGGGGCTTTTGCACACATCGGTTTATTACTTTTTTTTCTTTACAAATATTTGTACCAGATACCATATTCTTTGTGGGACTTTTACACACAGTTTTGGTTCTCTTTATTCGTAAGTCATACAAATGGTATCTGTGCTTTTGTGCCATTTTCAATGTTCTTCTATATTTATGATTATGTGCGCATTTGTGACCAATGTCATGGTGGGGTAATTGTTTTCATGCGACTTCCAAAATCTAAGTATTTCAAGCTGGCTATATGAGAGGAAGTCTTTTTAGCAATTACAACTAATTCTTTTGTCTTTTGGTCCATTTTCTTTTGATCCTTGGGTATATTTGAATTGACTTATGATTCATCTTTCCTTTGACACTTTGATATTTGATCCTTTGACATCAACGACAACACATATTCAACAATACATTTATCCCATTTTAGTGGAAGAATGATTCAGGATTGAAGACAAATATCGTAGGAACGTTTCTAACATTTGGAAGGATTTGATTAATGTCTTTGATGTCATTGGAGACTGGCTAGTTTGGAAGCTTGGTAATGGAAGAAAATCTAGGTTGGTTCAAGACCCATGGACTGGAAGTGACAGTGCCCATAGGTTGTCTCTAGCCATGGTGGATCGTTTGAGAGATCAAGGACTCATCACCTTGTCTGATATAAGAGATATGGAAAATCCCAATGTTTTTGTTAAGCATTGGTTATCGGTTGATGATATGGGTTTAGAGGAATTTGGAGATAGGTTGGTTTAGAAGAGGTATAGCCAAGATATCAAGAACAATTAAGTTAGATTATTAAAGGATATTGAAGATTCTTTAGTGTGGAAAAGAAATCCATCCAGGGGTTTTTACTCTCCAAAGCTTGGATATATGGTTATAAGAGAAGAATAGGAGTTGCTTGAGACCAACTAGTGGCATAAGAAAATTTGGAATTCCAATTGTCCTATGAAGTGCAAAATTTTCTTATGGCTCGATCTATTTAAAAAAATTCATGTTTGGGACCTGATGTTGAGGAAAATATGGCAAGGGCCAAGCAGATGCCCACTGTGTCATGCAGGTAATGATAGTGTTGAACATATATTCATTTCTTTCTCTTATATTTCTAGGATGTGGGCACATGCCTCCCTAGTATGCAGAATTCCCTTTTACTGGTATGGGGCCTCCCTTGATGAGAATCTTGCTCATTGGACTAAAAATAAGTCTTTTGAGGGTTACCTCACCCTTCATGTTCTTTTCATATAAGGGGTTTGGATCGCTAGGAACTTGGATATCTTTGAATATTCACATGCATCCTATTGTATCGGCTTCCAAGGGGATGCCTATTTTGAACCGCTTCCCTCAATTGGTCATTCCAACCAGATCTAAGGTGATTGAGATGGAAGTGATTGATAAAAATCATCCTTGGTTGTTCTTTAATGGTGCTTCTCAAGGAACTCATCCCTTAGGAGGAGCAATAGCTATTCTGTATCTCAAAGATCATGTCTGGTTTCAATTCTCTGGTAGATTAGGGCCCAACTCCAATAATTATGTGGAACTTTTGGCACTTAAGTTATCTATGATCATGGCTATCTAGAAAGGAGTGTAGTTCCTTTAGGTGTTTGGGGATTCTAATCTAATCATAGATTTTCTTAAGGAGAATAGACCACCCATCTTCTTGTTATTCCTACTTATGAGGAGATTAAAAAATTGAGGAGTCAGCTACAAGTTGTTGTTTTCTTGCATGTTTACAAGGAAATAAATTCTCTAGCTAATAGACTTTCTAAGGATGGTCTCTAGGTGGAAAAGGGATATTGATTCATAATGGATAAGGAGGATCATGGGGAAGTGATCTATGACCCATATTTATACCCTTGTTGATGATGAAGTATTTTTTTTATATGGGAGATAACATAGGCTACTTCCTTTCTTTTCATCTTAGCACTGGCTATGGTTTTTCTTTAAAGGACATGTTATCAATTTTCTTTATGATTTCTTGTAATATAGGGAATGTACTATTTTTTGTAATTAGTGGAAGGTTTCAAACCTATAAGTGGTTTTGATAATGACAATTAAAGGCATTATTATATGTGTTTTGGCTTTTCACGCCAAATCTAACATTTTATCATGTAATATCTTTATGATCTATGCAAAATATGATATATTGTGATTTTTTTCTCAACAAGAAAAGGTATATCCTCACCCTTACAAACTAAATAAACTTAACATATGATGACTAATATAAAAAATGAAATAATATACTTAAGAAATAAATATTCGTATGAATCAAGAGAATTAGAAACTAAAATTGATCTTTTCATCCCTAACTTTTACAAACTAAATAAACTTGACCTACGATGACTAATATAAACAAATGAACTAATATACTTAAGAAATAAAGAAATCATAATTAGAAACTAAAATTGATCTTTTCTTAAATTATTAGCATACATTTATACTTAAGAAATTAAAAAAATAAACCCCATTAAGTT
This sequence comes from Pseudotsuga menziesii, assembly GCA_001517045.1. Classification (NCBI taxonomy): domain Eukaryota; kingdom Viridiplantae; phylum Streptophyta; class Pinopsida; order Pinales; family Pinaceae; genus Pseudotsuga; species Pseudotsuga menziesii. Next base: position 102,767 of record LPNX010952416.1, on the reverse strand, counting down.
ATGTAAGTAAAAATGAACCCCATTAAGTTATGTAAATAAACAATACAGAATTTTGGAAAAAAAACATTAAGTTATTTAAATAAAAAATTAACCCCATTAAGCTATGTAAATAAACAATACAATATTTTGGAAAAAAAAAAGTTAAGTGACTTGAATACGTGAATATTGTTGTTAGATTTAAGAATAAATTAATATTGCAAAATAGGAAATCTTTCTTTATTGTTGGTAGTTTTAAAAATAAAATAATAATGAAAAATAATAATAAATTTACATAAATCTTTTTGTGAAACTAAGACTGAAAGGTGGAAAAGGTATAAAATAGTATACAAAATATATATTATGTAAAGTTTGCAATTTTAACAAGGTATAAAATGAAAAACTTTTTTTTTGAGTGTACAACCTATACATATTAGATCTTATTTTTAGAGTGTATTTGTAATCTTATTTATATTTTTAATATTTTAATTTATGAAAACCAAAGTGAGTCAAATAATCTTATTTACAAGTTATTTGAGCTCACAACTAACATGATAAAATTGAATAATTAACTTTTATTTATCAAAACAATGTCATCACCATCATCTTCAAAATACTAAAAATGAAGAAAATAAAAATAAATTTCAATAAATTCATAATAATCTTTTAATGAGTAGAGATGTACACCTTTTTTTTCCCACTTAATACTTTAAATATGTTATAAGTTAATATGGATTATATCAATTTATGTGCTATAAATAAACTAGTTAAACCACACAACCATTCATTCTAAGCAAAACACTTACTATTTTTACTATGAGAGTGGGTGGCCACAAATTTTGATCACTATCCCATTACCTTTGATGTCTTGTGAGGTGTAAATAAACCATGTTGCATGAATCTATATTTATTAAATGTTTCTCATATTCAACACCCAACTTGTGTTCATGCCATTATATAGGTATATAACTCGTTTCCTTGACCCGAAGATGAGTGTATTTACGGTGGAATGATGTGATAGGATGAATCAAAGATTTCCTTTTGTGGGCTTGGTTGATAGTTCACAATAGCTTGGTTCCATTAGAACAAAGAGGCTAAGGAGGAAGTAAAGAAGGTTCTTACTAACAATAGATATGCCTTTTGATTATATCCTTAAAGCTTTGGGGGCATACTTTTCGATTTTTTAACGTGGATGGAGTTCAACCAATCCAAGGTTTCAAGATTTGGTCAAGGTTACATTGATTCAAGACTAGTAATCAACTTACTAGATATTTTTTCAAAAAACTATTCAATAAGGAATCCTTTGAAAATCTCCATGCGCTGAGAACAACTTATAGTAGGGTTACAAATTTATACTTGAGTACATTGAATGGGAATTTGTGGTACACTCTCATACTATTTTCCATTTCTATAATATGACTAATGCGAAAAGGGTATCCATGTGCCTACATGGAAGTAGGGCACAAAAGGTCCCTATGGCTATCATTAACCAAGGATTTATGAGGTTTATCCCTAAGGTGGGGGACCCATAGTTCATTTCTAGTTAGAAACTAATTACCCTACTCACTATGTAATATATGGTCCTGTCTAAGGTCCTATCCCTCAAAATTAAGGATATCATCCATCACATATTTTTTATCAAACCAAAACATACAAGTATTAGTCGATGTCAATTCATCCTAAACAACTTCATTGTCCTCTAAGAAGGAATGGAGTGGGATCATTGTATTGGGATGAAAATATCATTCATGAAATTGGACTTTGAAAAGGCTCATGACATAGTGGAATGGCCCTTCATTTTGGTTATGCTTTAGGGTTTAGGGTTCGTCCCTTTTCTTATGCATGTCATTGAGAGTGAGACCCCCTTTTTCTGATTCCTCAACTTGCCTCACCATCAACCAAACAAAGTCAAAGGGTGTTGGAAATTTTAATCAATAAAGCAAGGCTACCCATTGGCCCATGTTTTATATGTAATGGTTGCAGAAGTTTAGGGTCACATAGCTTCTCAGGTGTTGATTTAGGGAATTCCCCTTCAAAGGTTAGATAGTGGCCAAAGGGTTGATGGACATTTTGCAGATGAATCCTTCCTCAACATTTTGGATCAAAGAGAATAAATGGAAAACACCTTGGGTTTCATTTACAATGTTAAAAAATCCTTGGGATTTAAACTACAAGCAACAAAAACCTAGTGTTATTGTCTTTCCTAATAGTTGTTCCCTAGTGGCTTTAAGGAGATCCCTTTTTCCTTTTAAGGATCTCCAAATATCTTGCGGGACATTGTGCTCCAAAGGATATTTAAGAAGGTGCAAAAATGGATTTCTTAGCCTTTGTCCTCGGTACCATGATTCCAAATTTGTTGCAAAGTCCTTGTTGAAACTCATGTATACTATTACTCGCGTTGGGTCCCTTCTCAAATGGCCTACCATCAATTGGAAAATCTCTTGCAAAACTTTTTCTAGGTTGGCTTATAGATGAAAAGGAGATTTCACTAGTCTCATTGGAAGTTATGTCATAGTTTGAATTATTATAGGGGTTAAGGATGATTACATATGTTTGAGAAGCATCATATTCATGTTCTTAGTGGGTTAACAAAGTAGTGGATGGTCATGAAAACTATCTAAGCTTCTCTTGCATAATGTATTCCTTATGAAACCTTGTTGGGTAAAAAATATGGTTGTATCTTAATTTATAGAGTTTTCTATTTACATCAATGAAATTTCATAAGGCATGTTTGTGGCAAAGTGTATTCGGGAAACATGGGAATCCATTAAAAGGTGTATTGGTTGGAAATGATAATTCCTTTACGTTTGGTTATCCTTCAATGACCATTGCATTTTGTGGTCTCCCTTGTTGTTTTTAAAGGAAAAACCTTAGTAGTTTCCTCTTGTTTTTTTTAGCAAAGTGGCTCTTTTGGAAGGAATTTATTTTGATGGGGACCTTTATGAGAGTGGGATTCACTAGTGGAATCCACATGCAATAATCAAGGTTGAATTCAAGATTCTTAGAATTGACAAACCTATGATTGCAATAATCAAGGTTGAATTCAAGCTTGTTAGAATTTACAAACCTATGATTTATCGAGAGGAATTAGGACCTTAGTATTGATGACTTAATTCTAAAGTGGGCATTGGTAGGTTAAGCAATATGGTGAAGGGATTGGAAATAGAATGGGCTTATGAATTTAATAAATATATCCCTAAGGAGTGGTATTGATGGCTTAGTGTTCAACTTGGGATTGATTCCAAGCTTAACAAGCTCTATAGGATGCATTCTAGATCCTCTAAGTGGTTGGTTAGGCTACATTCTATGTGGAAATAATTCATTAAGCCAAAAAAATGTAGTTTTTTCTTACTCTTTAATTCTAGAAAACCCTCCTTTTGAATAATGCTTAAAAATATATTGGAATTTATTGACCTAAATTCCCTTGTTGTCACAAAATTAAACTATCAAGCATATAATTTTGTTTTTTACTTATGACAAATCAACCTGTGGTTAGGTCTCTAATATGTATGGACAATTTCTCCTTATGGACAATAATTGGAAATCTACTCTCCTTAGTGATCAATGCCCATGTGCAGTTGATTTTCACGAAACATGACAAATTATTAGAATAGAGATGTTATTTTTTATCTAGAAAAAGCAAAATGAATGTCTTAAAAAATGCGTAGTTCACTTGTTTCATACGGTATGATGGTGCTCTACTATGTTCTGGTTTGTGGTTGTAGATAGATGTTCAAGTTGGGGAGATAAAGATAGCATGAGCACATCTCCAATTGGAGGATTTTTTTGGATTGATCAATTTCACCATGAGGTGGGTTCCTCTAGAAGTTCATTCCCATTCTAGCTCAACTTGGTTATGGAGTACAATAAATGTTGGACCTAGAGTTGTGAGCACCACAACCTTTATCCTCCTTCTTAGCTCTTGAATGGCAGATTTCCCACATTGGAATTGACCATTTCAATAGAGAAGTGATAATAACCACATGTAAGGGATGGACAAGACATCCCCCAAGAAATTGAAGATACACTAGAAATTTTGTATACCTTATATATGAAAATATTAGGTTACAAGTGATAAGAAGTGTTCCAACTTTATTGATATTAATAACCTTACACTTGATTCTTTTAAGGGAGTAATCAAGTATTGTTCACTTTCCTTGTTGAGGGGGGAACCTCCTATGAGCTAGGATTTAATTACAATATACTTCCACAAATCCCTCATAAGGAGCAATCCATCCTTATTTATAGATCACAACACAACTCTAACCTCTTAATTACCTAGTGGGACTTCTTTAATGAGGCCCCATTACATTTATTTACTACCATATATGGTCTTATTTAATAATAACCACCATAGATCCATCTTAAACACGAATCTACCAAGCACCGAGAGGGATTCAATTTCTTGAAGTGTAATTTTTTTTTTATCTTAAATTTCTTACATGTTTAAAAAAATTTACACTTCAAGAGTTTTGATCCCTTTGGTGCTTGGTAAATACGAGTTTAAAATGGATTTTTTAATTACTTATTTGGTTCTGATTTTTAATTTTATGAGCTAACATGATTTTTTTAAATTACTTTCTAGTTTTGTAATTTTGCATCATGTTACACGTTACTTTATGTTATGTGACAACATCTCCCCCATACTAGTATGCAGCACTGAGAGTATAGTGGACCTAGTCCAATTTACATTGAAATACCTCCACTATCACAATAATGGGACCTCTCCCCACATTGCACCCCTAGGAAGGGTCATAACTCTCAACCCCCCTTAGGGAAGCATTGCCCCCAGCCCTTGATGTGAAGTTGTATAAGCATAGTCTAGTATCCCATGGTGAATGTTGACTGCCATGCTGAAGTAGGAGAATGAACGCGGGTCCCATGTACTAGTGTGAGCTATCAGGTTGATTTTGTCCAATAATATTCATCTTAAGCATGGGTCCCATTTCCATATGCTCCAACTGACAACCTAGCGAGGGCACTAAATATCTATGAATAAGTTAGTGTTGTGTGTCACATGTCCATGATTTTTATGTGGATCTAAATAAATATAACCATCCAAAGCAAACATTTCCTCTATATTTAAGTAAAAGGATGGATCCATGATGAAATCTACTAATGTAGAAAAAAACATGTGGAAAATTGGTAGGCACCACCTCGAGCAAGTTTGTATTCATATGTTAGAGAAGGTTCAACCGAAGAAGATGGAAGTAGTTGTCATCCCCAAAATTAAAACTACCCATATACTAATCATCACAATCACCCTATATATCATACTGCATATCGATCGTGGTTATACTCTTTAATGATTAAAAAAAATTAGCATGTGTAACACAAATCTCCTTTAATTTAACTAAATTATCTTTACTTATTCCCAGGTTCTATTCCATAGAGTTTAACTAGGAATGCATAAATTTTGAATTGGCTGACACATACACCCATGGCTTTGTCCACGACTTTTCCACGCATTAATTTTGTGAGGGTTGGAGGGTAGAATTGTTGCAAGGGTGATAACATAGGGGAGATTAATTGGAAATAGGTCATATAGTATACCAAATGAGAGACATAGAAAGGTTCTCTCCAATGAAGTTGATTTGGTGGCAATCAAGCCTCCCCATCAATAGTTATGTTTTCTACAAGATCTGTGACTACCACCAAAAACCCTAAAAAAATGCAGATTTCAAATGACCGTGTATCTCCTTCTCTTTAACTCTGATTTGAGCGATTTTTTTTCTTAATTCCTAAGAGGAACTTAGATCTGTAATAAGATTCTAGAAATTTGACTAAAAAATACAAAACTGGATCTAAGTGTCACAACCCTCTTTTCTTTTCTAAAAAAACTACAAAGAAGAAACATTTTCCTATTTTTCTTTGGCCTTGGAAAGTTCCCTGATACTAGTTGTTATATACCTTAGATGTGAAAACATTATCATACAAGAGACAAAATTTAAAAGTTCCAACTTTATTGATATTTACAACTTTACACTTGATTCTTTTAAGGGAGGAATCAACTCCAATTCAATTATCTCTTTGAGTGGGCAACCTCCGAGAGAGGTTTCAATTACAATTACTTCCAACATTTGTGATAAGGAGGAATCCATCCTTATTAATAGATCATGTACAAATCTAACCTCCTAACTACCTAATGGTCATTCTTTAATGATGTCCCATTACATTCTTTACTACCCTAATGGGCCTTAATAATAACAAAGATAATAGACCTAGTCCACTTTACATTGAATGGATTCCACTATTGCATTATTGGGCCTCCAACCCACCAATACACCCATAGGGAGGGTCTAGTAAACCTCAATGAATGTGACCTATCACCTATTTTCATATCCATTGATGTTCCATGACTTTATGTTGATCTTTATTATAGGAAATATTTCCATAATACATGTTTTCTTATCTTGATGTTGTCTAGACTTTAGCCACATGTTTATAAACTCTCTTATCACTTTTAGGATAGACAATAAGTTTTTGATATGCCCTTTGGTAGAGATTAATTTATGTTGGTGGCAACTATGATAATGGTAATTTTTTTATTATTATAAAATGAATGTAAATATCCTTTATTAATAGAGTTTAATAGAAGCATTTCATTTATAATAAAAAAAAATAGTTATGGTCTAAACAACAATGGTTAAAAGACTTTATCATAGTGGTGAATAATTTATTTATTTGAACCATAGTTAAACATGTTATGATCCTTGATATGGATGTAATGAGGGGAAAATGACCCATTAATATAATAGTGGAGTTTTTTCATTGTAATGTGGAATAGGTCCATTATGTTTGTTATTATTAAATAAGGCCCACTATGGTAGTAATTAAATGTAATGGGGCCTCATTAAAGAAGGTCCACTAGGTAGTTAGGATGTTAAAGTTGTAGTGATCTATAATTAAAGATGGAGTCATCCTTATGAGGGATGTATAAAAGTATATTGTAGTTGGAACCTATCTCATAGGAAAACCTCATCGATAAGGAAAACGAATAGGAGTTGATTCCTTCCTTAAAAGAATCAAGTGTGAGGTTATGAATATCAATAAAGCTGGAACATTTATGATATTTGAACTTTAATGGAGGAACCAACTTTAAGTGTAATGTTCCAACTTTATTGATATTCATAACCTTATACTTGATTCTTTTAAGGCATGAATCAACTCTTGTATACTTGCCTCTTCGAGGGGGAAACTTCATATGAGCTAGGTTCCAATTACAATATTCTTCCACACATCTCTAATAAGGAGGAATCCATTCCTATTTATAGATCACTCTATAGCTCTAATCTCCTAACTACCTAGTGGATGTTTTTTAATGAGGTCCCACTACATTTATTTATTACCATGGTGAGTCTTATTTAATGATAACAAGCATAGTGGGCATAGTCCACTTTATATTGAATGACCTTCACTATTAGACTAATGGGTCCTTCACCCCTTCACCCCCATTACACTCATAGAAAGAGGGTCATAACAAAAAGAAAAATAATGCTAATAACTATTGCAGAAAAAGTAACAAATGACACCTAAAAAATATTGTTATTAATTGTGTGGTTAAAAATACAAGATCACTTTTTTAAGCTTTTATTAATAATCAATATTACTTTATAATAAATAAATAATAATCCATATTAAATTTATTCTATCAAATAAATTCATTTAATATCATTAATTTATAACATATCAACATTTTTTTACATTAAATAATATTAATAAATATAATAATATTATAAAAATATCAATATTAATATATTATCTACTATAGTAATATTATTATTTTTATTAAAAATCAATTACTATATATATATATATATTTTCATGTGGTTCAGAGTCCCGATATTGGTTGCTCGCTATATCGACATAAATCTTCACTCCCTCTTTTTCGAAATTCGAAGAACATGGGAAGCCAAGTATTTCTACAAGGTAACCTATTGGCTTTAATTACATAACCTAACCCGATGAGAACATTAAGTAAGACCATATTACAATTTATAAATAAGCACCTAAGAATATGACCATAATATTTGTTGTTTGAAAAAAAACAAATCTCAACCATTCAAACTAACCCACCAAACTAAAATATAATATCTATATCTACTGTATAATAATATTATTATTTCAATTAAAAAATCAATTAAATTATTTCATAAAGCAATTTCCCTCCCAACTTTCTAAGTGCATGTTCAATGATTATCACTTATGGGTATTTGAACGAAGAAGATCAAAAGGAGCCTCTCATTTGGAAGAGACATTTTCAATAATGCATTCATCACATCTTAACTTAAAATAAAATAATGAGATTTGATGACTAAATTATAGAAACGTGACAAAAAGTTGTAGACAAATATTCTTAGATATTACTAGCTATACTTTCTACACATCATCATAGTAGTACTTTATTTACACCTTTTACACACTGAAATATTAATGACGCCATTACCTATACATCTTTACGCATAACAAATATTTATCTTCTCCCCCTAGCAAGTGACATCATGACAACCAAAATACCGAAAATAAAAATAATCAATATTAATATTGAGTAAAATAATATATAGTAGTTTATTTACACCTTTTACGCACTGAAATATTAATGACACCATGACCTATACACCTTTACGCATACCAATATTTATCTTCTCCCTCTAGCAAGTGACATAATGACAACCAAAATACCGAAAATAAAAATAATCATTGATATTGAGTAAAACAAGTGGAATAAGCAACAAAGTTGTTTAATACCTGCCTCCTAAGAAGAGATTGAAAATATATAGTGATAGGATAATTTTGCTATGAAAATATATGATAAAACAAATATAATTACAATTTGAAAGAAATTAAAACAAAAATGAATTAAAAAATGTCCATTTAAATACGATATAGGTTATTGCAATGTAGCATAAAACAAGCATATTCAAGCTTCCTTATATACTTCTAGTAATATTCTTGACTTATGTTATAAAAATATGCAAGTTTCTTTATAGACTAGCATAAATAGGAAATGAAAAATAATAGCTTATAAGACTATAAATTAATATCATTGTTGTGAGAATAGTTTATTTATATTTTATTATAAATTTATAATGTTATACAAATATGCAAGTTTTAAGGGACGAAAGAACAAACTTGAAAGGCAAATGGAGGATTAGTTAAAAATTGTGAATAAATGAACATCATTCTTAAATAATTAAAAATGCATTAAAAATATTGGATAGGTAAACATTCTACATAAAAAAAATTAAGGTTACCGGAAGAAAGTGTTTTTTTTAAATAAGTGTGAGATATATAAAATTTTAACCAGCGTGTGAATTAAAATTCATAGCTATCTATGTTAAGAATGTAACAAACATATGAACAACATGGGGAGAAAAGACTTCAAAAGTCATATTTAAATAATTTAATTTATGGTTTATTTTTCAACTTAAAAAAAATTAGTTATATTGTTTTTTTTCATTGGTGAATTTTAAGGAGACTAATTTTCTTTTTTTCAAAATATGAATTTTAAAGCGTTTAAATCAATTTTTAAATGCATAAATAGATTCAACATCCCAAAAACACCAAGATTATACAAATTTAACAAGTATTATATAAATTTTCAACAATTAATCTTAAATTTCTACCATATCATATAAAAAACAAGCCAAAAAGGAAATTTGAAAAATTTAAAAACCTTTAACATTTAAACTAGTGCAAGATTCACCAAAACTTTTCCATTTTGAGATAAAAAAATGATCTTCCACTTTAAAATTGTCTAAACATTTATAGTTTAACAATTTAAAAAAATGAATTCCACATGAATACATGTCTTTATTCATTACATTTTATATTTACACATTACAATTCTAATAGAATACACATTTTATATTTTTATATTTTTTGCTATTTTTTATGAATCAATTATTTTTATCAATTCTCAATATTATACAATTCCAACAATATATATAAATACTAAACAATAACTATTATTAATCAAAACCATAAAACTTTAGAAAAAGATACTCCTTAGAAAAGGATAAATTAATCCCTATCAAAATCATAAAAACTTTAGAAAAAAATACTCCTTAGAAAAGGATAAATTAATCCCTAAAGTCTAACATAATAAAATATATCATTAATTTTATAATATTATAATATTTTAAAACGACACTGAATATCATGATTTCTTCTTACCTTGGATGATATATTATATTTCATTTATTATTTTTTAATAATCAATTTTCAAGTTTCTATTTTTCATATTAATTTTATACTATATTTTGATAAGTTTAATAAAACTCTACCAATATCAATCTAATCCAATCCATAAACACAGCATATAATCTTCGTTTCGTAAGTATCGTAAGCCGTATACACACAAAAAATAACGTTTCCCAAGTATCGTAAGACGTATACACAAAAAATATCTTCTCCGTTTTCTAACATGTAGGCGTTAAAATTTGCGACGATCCAACTTCCTTTGACTGGGAATAAAGTTCCGCCTATAACCCGATCTCTGCCCATTTGGCCGAGGGCCCCGCGAAAAGAGGTATGATAGGTCCTCATAAGACTCTGATCCGTGTGATTTCACGGGCATCGGTTTTGCTCATACGCCTATAATTCTTGCAGCCTGCTCCTCACCCCTCTCAGACTCTGTCTCTTCAATATGCTACATCCCAGGCCTTCGCATTCGAGGAAATACAGAGAGACTGGAAGAACAGGAACCTATACGATTCTGGCTTTGCATTCACATTGTTGCAACAATATGATGTTTCTGCACTGAATTGAGAAGCAGGCACCGTTGCCCTTTTGAATTTTACGAAAGATAGAAAGGGATTTTAGTTAAAGATGAGTAACGGATGGAGAAGGGCTCGAAACGCATTGGGCCTTAGCGTCTTTGCCTCTTTTCCTCCAGAACTCGATGATTTGGAATCAAGAGGTTCAAGTTTCCAAATCAGAAACCGCCAAAGTGCTGGCGTTCAAATTCAAGAAAATCTTGCCGAAAGTCCTTGCAGGTAGCTTGTTTCAAGCCCCGGAGTGAGTTGTCATCCTATCAACGACACGAGGTCGGATGCCCAAAGTCTGTAGTTGCAAAATAGGGATACCGCTGTGTCGCCTGAAACAGCGTTGAAGAGCTCGATACCATCGTCACCCCGACTGAATTTGTTTCGGAACGGGATTCTGACGCCAAATGTAAGTTATCGAAACTAAATGTTCCGTGGAGTAGTAATTGGATTCGAGTCTCCGGTCTCTGATGCTAGAATACGGCCAAAGAGATATTTTTAAAGTTTTCGAAAATAAATTATTGCGTAGAGTAGTAATTGGATTCGATCTCCGGTCTCACGATGCTATAATGTGTCCAGAGAGATTTTTTTTAAAAGTTCTATCTCGCAGTCATCCGATTCAACCTCTGGTTCTGTGAATACTTTAAATGATGACATAAAATCGTGAAAGTAGCCCTATTTTCGGGTTTTTGATGTTTGAATGCCATCTAAGACTTTAAATGATGGAAGAACTTTGAAAATGTCCTTCTCCTAGTCATTGGATTCGATCTTTGTCGTGGGGCTTGGATTTAAAGCAAAAGCAGATCTTTTGTGCGTGGCATTAATGAGTGGCCTGAATCATCATGTTCTGTTGTAGGGATGTTGTGCAATATGTTTGGAGACGATGAAACCCAGCTCCGGACACGTGATCTTTACAGCGGAATGTTCTCATTCCTTTCATTTCCCGTGCATTGCCTCTAATGTCCGTCATGATAGCTTGATCTGTCCCGTTTGCCGAGCAAAATGGAAAGAAGTGTCGTGGCAGGTTCCGGTAAAGGAAGCTACGAATAATGATATTGATACCGCTGTAACCACACCGATCGTTAGAAATGGAAACCTACAGAATCGAAGGCAGCACAATATTGGTAGAGACGAAGAGGCCGCTTTGAGAACCACAGAAGAAGAGCAAAGAAGACTGAATCCGCTGCTGAGAATCCTAGACGATTCGATCGCAAGATTTAGAGGTAATCATGAAAGCTTTTCCGAAGAACCGGCAATGTACGACGACGACGATCCTCTGGATTCGAACTTGCGACCGAATGAAGGCCAAACAAGCTTACCAACGGATGATGGTCAAGAGTTGGAATTCAAGGGTTTCGTCATCGATCCTGAAGGAACAAGCAATCGAGCTGCCGTAAATGTAAGGAAAATGAGAATAGCACTGCATCCCGAGGTCAAAGCCGTTGCGGCCAGTGAAGCTTCAGAGAATTTCACAGTGCTGGTACATGTGAAGGTTCCATCGGTGAACGAAGCTTCCAAAAAACCAAATTATGAAAACTGCGAGGGAGATATAGTTATAGATCCAGGCTGCCGAGCACCAATCGATCTTATAACGGTGCTCGATGTTAGCGGAAGCATGTCGGGGATGAAGCTGGCGCTCTTGAAACGGGCCATGGCTTTTGTGATATCAAATCTGAGCGCAGCGGACCGGTTGTCGGTCATTGCATTCTCTTCGACTGCCAGGCGAATTTTTCCCTTAAAGCGTATGTCTCCTAACGACCAGCTAGAAGCGAATCTCGTCGTTGAGCGGCTAATCTGCACAGGCGGTTTTATTATAAATTTTTTTTTTAAATTTTATAATTATGACGTCATGTGGACACATGTCAACTCAAATCCAGATACCAAATCCCAATGTTGACATCAGCTTCTATTCACCAATCAGCTGTTGACAAAATAGTTTTTTTAACAAAATTAAAAAAAATATTTTACAAATCCCTAAGTTATACTTTACAAAACAGATTTTAATTTTTTAAACCTACATCAAAATAGACCAAAGTCAACCAAAGTCAAAATCAATCGATTACAATATACCTGCTAAGGCAGGTATAATAATATATTTAACCGGTATTTCCATACCACTATACCTCATCTTATACCTCATCTTATTTGAGGTTATTGTTTGGGATGAGAAGTAAGTAGTATTTGTTAAAATTTTAATTTTTTTAATAAAAAATACAAAATTTTTGAAACTTTGTTTAAAATTATTAATGTCCGACTATCATCAATTCATAATGTGTTCGTCTAGTAAAACTATCTTAATTTAAACTGCCAATACAGGATATCAACTCGAAAAACAAAACTGTAAATTCAAAACAAAATTCCATATTATTATGACATTATTACCGATTAGTAAAGTGGAAAAAGGAGACCAAGTCTTCAAAAATATAAATACATATTCTTTCAGGTTCACCAATTGTCATCTTTGAAAAATCATCCATTGTAGTGTTAAATTCCCTATAAATATTATGATGGACATAAATTTTTGAAAATGATGCTATGAGCATTTGAATTCGATTGTACTGATTAATATTTTAATGGATTGTTGTTTTAGTTTTATTATTATTATTATTATATAGTTTAAAATATTTGTATTAGAATTAAGAGAAAAGTATATTTTATTTATTTATATTATAACTGATAAGAAAAGTACATTTTATATCTTGAGAGGGATAAATCATATTATATAGGTGGGTCATGTAATCGTGTTGGTGCAAAGTAATGTTACCCAATTATGACATGTTAGTTGGAATGGAAACTTAGAAAAACATAAATCCAATCTCTAGAAGATAAACATTAGAGGTATTTGCAGAGCTTTTTAGAATATGATGTAAAAAGATGAAAAGTAGACAATCACTTCGAGAATATATAAATTTTATTTATGAAAAATTACTATAAATCCAAGAAAATGGTGTTCTCCTAAGATTGGGATGATATTTTTTTTGTCTAAAACATAATGCATATGTTTGCGTTAGGCCTCGGGTTTGGTATGTAAACACTGGATTTTTTTGAAAAAAAATGCAGAGTTATAGTTAACATGTGATTCTTGTGTGGAACTAATTTTCCTTAATTTTTAATGTTGTGTGTGTGTGTTAAAAGTCAATGAAGCCCCAAAATTAAAAGGTTGAGCGTTAGGCCCCACTATGGGCGTCTTAACACAATCAATGATTTTTTTGGTGTGTGTAGGTCTTTGTCTACACATGTGCAAGTCCTTTTTCGTTTTCAAAATAGATGAACCAATCAAAGGTTACAAAGAAAATAAGAAAGCTATGTTTTTACAAATTTGACATATGACCAAATAAAAATAAAATAAAAAATATAAGACTATATATATATATATATATCTGTGGAATTTGCACATAAATCTCTATAAGTTTGTACAATTTCATTAGCAACAAACCATTATAACATATGTAGATTTGAGGTTGAAAGGCATGAAAATGAAAACATGGACATGTTTTGTTAGTTGCAGGCCCAAATCACAGGTTTGATAGTTCGAACCCAAATCCAAAGTGGAAATCTCATCCACCACATAGGTGTATGAATTAATTCATGCCAAACATTTTTCAAATTTAAAATGCACATGCGTTAATAATGCACACATGTTTCTATACAAAAATAATGTGTACACGAGTTATTTTTACCTACCCTTTAATTTCTCCTCTCTCTCTCTCTCTCTCTCTCTCTCATTTTCCCTAAACCGTCTCCTCTCTAACCTCCCATCTCTCTCTCCTTCTCTCTATATAACCCCTATCCCCTTCTACCCGACCACTAACTACCCCATTTATCTAGCTCTCTCTCTCTCCCATCCTTCTTGCATCCCTAGCCTCGTCCCCTCTCTTTATATATCTCCTTTCCTCACCCCTAACCCTGTCCCCTCTCTCTATATCTCTCCTTGTCCCACCCCTACCCCTCATCTCTCTCTCCCCCATCCTCACCCTACCTCTAACCTCATATCGTCTTTGTCTATCTCTCCTCGCCCCACCCCTAATATCCACCTCTCTCTCTCTCTCTCTCTCTCTCTCTCTCTCTCTCTCTCCTACCCCTACCCCCATCCCTCTCTCTCTCATTGTAAATTTCTTTATTTTGCATAATAAACTGCCTCAAGTAGTTATTTGGTTGGGGTCATGGATTGTTTCCCTTTTGTGGGTTTAAACTCTGTGAAAGCATCGGTGTGTTGATATGTGATCTATTTTTATGAGTGGATGCTCTAGGTGTTCGGTCTTTTGGAAGCATCTTGTGTACTTGAACATGGTAACAGAGCGTTTATGAAGACTCACTTCCATTGATGATCTAGACCTTGAACTAATGTTGCCGAAGTTTTGAAAGGGTTCTCGGTTCTAAAAGTTTTGTGCATTTTTGGGATATGAGAGGTATTCCATTGCATATGGAGCATCATTTCCATTGGAAAACAATTTTCGTTTGATTGAAAGTGGTTTCTATTTGCCCTGGATACGGGCATTTTATCATATGTGAAGGTATATTGTTACAGTGATGTTTTGAAATAAAAAAATTAAAATAATTTCTCATATTCTTTTTAGATCTAGCTTTGTTTCTGGATTCGGATTGTTTCCTTCCCTATCTGTGTATGCTCTTTGTAGTGCACCTTGTGCGATCGTGACAAATCAGAAACATAAGGGAAAGGGTTTTTCCTCTACTACGTATGCTCTTTGTCGTGCACCTTGTGCGATCGTGGTAAATAAAAAACAATGGAAAAACATAGACATTCTGGGCAAGCTAATGAGGACTAATACCAAAAATGTGGCACATAGTTTTTGTTTTGTAGTTTTTTTATTTCGGTTTATGTGAAGTGATTTGAAAAAAAAAGCAAGCACACACTTTGAGATATAAGAGTATAAAAAACACCTATTCCTCCTTTCCATCTTTTAAGTACATTTTAATATTAACTCACTTGGTTAAAAGTTGTTTTATTAACTAAGATGTATTGAGTTCAAGTCTTCTCGTTAGTTACATTTCTAAAAGTGCGTGTAATTTCTATTTTTAAGTTACTTTATTCTAAAAGTGCATCTCACTTGAATTATAAACGTGGGTGACTTAACGTCTTTTAGTTTTTTCATGCAATATTTAAAGTAACATCATTGTAAAAGTGAACTTCACTTATTTTACAAAAGTGGGTCACATAAAACAACATTATTGTAAAATGGGTTTAGAAGGTTAAGCTTGGGAAGAGGGTGGGTGTTTTTTTAGTTGGATCAATCATCTATCTTCCACATCTGTCTTGGGGTCATCTTCAACCATTTTTCAATCAAGCACAACTTCCTCATCCTGAGTCATTTTTCGGTGCCATTTTTTTAAACACCTTGTTTTTTTTAGATCTTTGCATCCAGACCATTGGTTTCTATTTTGAAGACCTTCTTTTTTCAGTATGACCACCCCATGTAATATTCTGCTTACAAGTTCCAACTACTTCTCATGCAAATATCGTGTGGAGTATGTTCTATGAAGTATGGGACTACTGAATTACCTCATGGAAAGAAATAGAACCCACTGATGATGATAAGAAAATAAAATGGAAAAATAAACGTGATGAATCTCGTGGATTGATTGGTATGTCAATACCTATTGATTTGTGGTTCCACCTGTCTAGAATTGATTAACTGGATAAAGCTTGGGAAAAATTGGAAGCCGTGTTTGGTAAACACAATGAAATTCGAGGTCATCATCTTGAAAATGAGTTCATTTCCTCAAATCCAAGTGATTTTTCCTACATTCAAGATTATTTATCTAAGTACAAAACTGTTAGACTCTTAAGTGTAGAATGCAAAATTAAAAGGGAAGAAAAGAAATGCATTTATCATATTCTTTCCAAAATTGGACCTGCATATTATGTTTTTGTAACTACATTGTACTCCATGAAATAATCCTTGGATCCAACTAGCTATAAAGAGCCTAGTCTTGAATCCTTTTGTGATTCCTCGATGTTGGAAATATGGAATGTGGTTGTCATTGATGTCAAAAGGATCTCAGTAATGACAAAGGAATAACCAAGGACATGATATGGCAAGATATGGTGACATGGCATGAACGATGACGTGGCATGATTGTTAAATGATGACATGGGATATATGGTGATGTGGCATGTGTGATGAGGTTTGAAAAATACATGATGGTGTTATGGAAGCTATCAGAAAGTCATTATAGCAGTCTGCCATAGTTTTGAAAAATATGGCAATTTGGTGAAAAACAAAAAAATGACAAAGTATGCCAGGAATCTAGTAAAAAACTGGTTTAGGAAAATGCCCGCCATAATTTCTAGGAGAATGTAAATGCCCTCACCATAAGGGGGTCTTGTAGATTGTCATTTCACCTACCTTACCATGTCTTTAGTTTATCTTGAAAGTGCATGGGGAAAACGTTATGAGCCTTCCAAACAGGTGTTTAGCAAGAAAAAATGAATGAAACACCTCAGAAAGATGCCCGCCATAATTTGTGGGTGAGATAAAATTCCCGTAGCGTATGGGGGTCTTATAGCTTGTTAATTGGCCTATTTGACCATGTATTAATTTTTCTTTGGAATTCAATAAGAAAAAGAATCTTCCAAAAAGGGGTTTCAGAATAAGTTTTAGAGGAAATCCTGAAATCAACTAAGTGTTATAACTTGTAATAAAAAGGTCAGTTAGAAATGTCCGCCATGCCTCACAAGTTGATGATAAAAATCAAATGAAAGCATAATGATGTATCTTTTTCATAGGTGCACATGACCATGGTCTTAGTTTGATTTAAGAGTCTTTGAGGAGAAAAATAGGGAATTTCCAAAACAAGGTTTTAAGCAGTTTTACTGCTTTAATGTTTGAAAAATTAGTAAAACTAGCTTCAGTAAAATGCCCGCCATAGGTTCCTCCTATACAAATAAATTAGTTAAAAAAGATGGGAATGTTCCTTGTTGAAGTGGCTATCCAGCCAAGAAGTCATTCTTCCTCTGGGTGTGCACATGTGTGAATTATGAGACTGCCAAAATAAGAAAAAATGTGTTTATGATGTTCAAAAAGGTTGAGTAGCTAATTTCAAATGCCCGCCACATGTCACTCATGTGCCCAAAAATTAATCTGATAACATGAGTGTGTTCCTTGGATATCTGTCTATCTATCCATGGTTTAGTTTTCCTTTATGGTGATCACATGAGGGAGAAATCAACTTGCCAAAATTGAGAAAAATAATGTTTTCCTGTTAAAGTGAAATTTGTCTAAATGTTAAAACCAGTAATAAAAAGTCATTTTGGCAATGCCCACCACATGTTGTTCTTGTGCCCATAAATTCATAAGATGACATGGATTTGTTCCTTGTTTAATTGTCCACCTAGCCATGGTTTGATATTTTAATACGGGGATCACACGTGTGAAAAATCAACTTCCCAAGTTGAAGAAACATTCTGTTTCACACAGAATCTAAATATGACAGTAATAAATATGAAAATATATGTTAAACAAGTTTTTATTAAAATTGACAAGCTAAGTCAAATTAATAAAAATAAGTTAATATGTTATGAAATAAAAGGAAGGTTGCTGACACAGGACATACTACAGGAAAATAAATGAAGATATAAACATAGTTTTTAAAAAGGAGCAACTACAGGAATAAATTGGACAGAGATGATCAATGAAGGTTAAATTAACTAGTTTAATCTAACAATTAAATAAACTAACAGAATTCTGAAATAAAGATTAAAAACAAAGATCCGAAAGGGCATGATATGGTTTGAAAAGATGCAATAAATAAAAAATTCCAATTGAAATGAAGTCAACGAAGTTTTATGATGAGCAATACTTTAATAAGTTCCATGTTGTTAAGAATAACAATATAAAAACTTAAAAGATATGTTATAAAACATAAAGAAATGTTGTTAAGAATAAACAATATAAAAACTTAAGTGATATGTTATAAAACATAAAGAGACACGTATTGTGAAAAGTTATGATGTCTTATAAAAGATAAAGACATGATGTTTTATTTAAAACAAAAACAAAGGAGGAATCAAATTATTATATTAGTTAAATTCTTAATGAAGAGACATGTCCTCTTTCAAAAGGATATCATATCATTTTAAGAGTCACGATGATTCAAGTTCCAAGACCATTGAAGCATATATAAATTTGAAGTCAGAGTGTGTCTAAGTGTATCTCGGTGGATAAAATGTAATATTTTGGTGGATATTCTACCTTTGACATGAAACTTGTGTTCATTCAAACAGACTGGTGTATGTAATCAGGTTGGAGCCTGAATGAGGATTGGATTCCTCCCTACATGCTGGGTCATGTATACAAGCAAGGTCTTGTAAGAGAGCTGGGTTTACCAATCTAGATGGGTCTAGATAATTCATGCTACGTGATGTAAAATTTTATTTAATAAAAATACATTTTACATATTCATATGTGTTTGTTATTTTGTATATATATATAATTGGTAAATGTTATGACTCATTAAATGTCATTTGTGTTTTGGAAAGATATTTTTAAGTTCTAACAGACACTAATTCATCCCCTCCTCTCAGTGTCTGAGACCTGTTCTACACTCGATTAGAAATCAAGATAAGTTCATACATCTTGGAATTATTAGCAATGTAAATACATATGGGAAAATATTTTTGGCACAACAAAAAGAAAAGTTCAAGCATCCCAAGAAGAAAAATCATCACAATAATAAGCCAAACAAGGGTCCTAAACCCTCTCAGTTGGCACATTCTTTAAAAAATTACAAATGAACCAAGCCAAAAGGTCAAAATACTAAGCATCATTGCAACTATTGCGGGAAATAAAATCATGATGAATCTAAATGTTTCAAGAAGATGGCATCCTTGGAAGAAGCAATGAAGAAGCACCACATTAACCTTGATTCGTTTTCAGAATCTACATCTCTTGGACATCCACTTTGTGCTTTTGGTTTTTCCTATACTGCATCTTCTTCTACTACTTCAAATGAGAGGCTCATTGATTATGGAGCATTTTATCATATGGCTAAGGATCAAGCCATATTTTCTACTATGCATGAATGCAACACCAAACAAATATTTATTGGTGATGATAGATCTCTATGTGTTGTAGGATCTGGAATAGTTCCAGTAGATAATGACAATTTTAGTGATGTATTATGTGTTCCGAGAATTTTCTGCAATTTTTTGTCAGGCTATCAATCACTCATTTTGGTGAAGGTAAAAGTGTAACGTTTACACCTCACCAAGTTGTAATCAAGGATTTTAAAGATCCTAAGCATGTCCTAGCTACCAGAATAGTTGATGATATTATCAGGTTGTACAAATTTAACAACTTTGTTGCTCATAGTGATGACTTGAGAAAACTTTGGCATGAGTGATTTGGACATTTAAATTATAACTCATTGCAACAACTATGTAAATAAAATAATATGGTGACATGTGTTTCTATGGTATATTGCAGGGTTGGTGTTTGTTCTAGTTGTGTACTCAGAAAACATCATCGGGAGAGTTTTGAAAAATTTACCTCTTGGCACGCCTCAACCCCTTTGGAGCTTGTGCATAGTGACTTGTGTACCTCCTCTTCCATTTGCTTCCTTTTCAGGTTTCAAATATTTATTAGCCTTAGTTGATGATTACTCCAAAGGCACTTGGGTTTATTTCCTAAAACTTAAGAGAAAAATATTTAACATTTTCTTTTCCTATAAGGCCCTTGTAGAAAAACAATATGGTCAACAAATTCTTAACTTAATATCTGATAATGGGGGAGAATGTGTTAGCAACAAGTTCACTAGTTTCTGCATAGAACAGGGAGTCCAATAAAAACATATTATTCCATATACACCACAACAAAATGGTGTAGTTGAATGAAAGAATCACACTTTAAAAGAAATGACTAATTGTATGCTTCAAGCTAAGAAACTAAGTCTTCAATTTTGGGTTGAAGCCATAAATTGTGCAAATTACATCGTTAATCGCATGCCCACTAAATATTTACAAAGTATCACACTGAAAGAAACATGGAGTAAAATTAAACCAGATTTAAGTCACTTCCTTGTGTTTGGCAGTGAAGCATGGGCTCACATTCCAAATGAAAAATAGAAAACATTGCAGCCTAAAAGTGAAAAGTGCACATTTGTTGGATATTCTGAAGATGTAAAAGGTTATAGACTTCTTTAGCCACATTCTCATTATATAATGATTATAAGAGGTATTAAATTTGATGAAAATCTCTTGACTTGCGAGCCTAAGTTGACATTTGTTCCATCTATGGAATGTGAGCCTAATTCAGTGCTTGTGCTATCTTCTACTCCCAACTTCCTTGACATATTTCCAACTCTAGTTTCTGATGATGATAATGAGGATGAAAATCCACCTCTGCCTGCTCATTTTTCTCTAGTTGCACCAACACAACTACTTCCTCGATGGGTTTGTTCAACATGTGAAGTGATTGGTGATATTGATGGTGATTCTATAGATCCAAGTCGAACACTTTCTCATTTCCAGTGAGCCTCTTCTCTTTTGGATCAAGTTTTAGAGAATCATGATCCAAATACTTTTGCAGAAGCTTCAGGGAATCCATATTGGAATTCAAATATGGATAAAGAATAACTTTCTTTAATGGTGAACAATACTTGGGATCTTGTACCTATTCCAAAAGGAATAAAACTCTTTATATGTAAATGGGTCTACAAAACTAAGTATGCATCAGATGGAAGTGTTGAAAGGCTTAAGGCAAGGTTAGTTTCCAAATATTTTTCCCAAGTTGAAGGAATTGACTAGAATATAACCTTTGTTCCTATCGCAAAAATGAACTCCATCCTCCTTGTTTTTTTCCTTGTAGAATTACATAAATGGGAGGTCCATCAAATGGATGCCAAGTCTGCATTCTTACATGGTGATTTGCAGGAGGAAATTTACAAGGAAGAACCTTCTGGATATGTTTAGAATGACTCTATCCTTGTTTGACGCCCTAAGAAATTGTTATATGTATGCCAAAATGGATAGATTTCTCCTTGACACTGAGTTTTCTACATCTCATTCTGACCCCAATATCAATACCAAGAAATTAGTAAACAATCTCACCATCCTTGTTCTTTATGTTGATGATCGCATTCTTAGAAGTAGTGACCCTAAGCTTTTAACTCATGTGAGATCTAGTGTTAATAAAAAATTTGAAATGAAAAACTTAGTACATTTGCATTATTTTCTTAGTCTCCAAGTCTTGCAAACCAAATAAGGAATATTACTTTCTCAGTCTAAGTATGCCCATGATCTTCTTCGTCGCTTTCACATGGAAGATTGTAAACTAGCCCCTTCTCCCTTCTAGTCTATATTCAAGCTTGTGCCACTTGCACTTCACCTGAAGTTGATCCCACGTTGTATCGTCATCTTGTTGGTAGTCTCTTATACTTGACTCATAGCCATATTGATATTTATTTTACCGTTGGTCGTGTTTCCTTCTATATGAAAACACCCGATGAAAGTCACTGGAAAGCAACAAAAATAATACTTTGATATATTTGGGGTACAATTCAATTTGGGATTCATTACAGTATAGGAGGGATTCCTTTGTTGATTGATTTCACTGATTTAGATTGGGCCAGGGATCCTGACGATCAAAAGTCTATTGCAGGTTATGTTTCCAGTCTAGGCTCTAGACTTGTCACTTAAGCTTGTAAGAAACAGGAAGATATTTCTCTTTCTTCAGTAGAAGCAAATTATCGAGACACAATTAATTCCATTCATGAATATTTATTTCTTCGACAGATCCTTTCAAAGTTTGGATTTGAATAGTAGAATCCTACCCCACTTTGGTATGACATAAAAAGTGTCATCACGCTCACCAAAGATACAGTTCAACATCAATGCATCAAACACATTGAGCTACATATGCGCTTCATCAGAATCTTGTTCATGATCACATTCTTGAAGTGCTCTTCTTCCCTACAAATGATCAAGTTGCAGACATCTTCATAGAGTCTCTTACTGAAGCAAAGTGTTCTAAACTACGATCTATGTTAGGATTTCAAGAACTTGCCATTAAGGGGGGATAGGCTCTAATGCCTCCTTCCTTCTCCTAATAATGTCTCTTTTGTAAATCCTTCAATCATATCCCTAGTTATTCATAAGGGGGGGTGTTAGGATATTTAGACACTTAGGAGTTAGTTAATATCAACTTGTTATAATTTATCCATTAGTGAAAGTGTGTTTCTTTGGTATGCATTAGTATGCATTTGCAAATATCTAATCCTACAGTCATGATATGTTCTATACATAGAGTGAATTGATGGTTCATATTCTCTTAGATAATAACTACTTTTGATCCATGGCTTAGAACCTGATTTATCCATGATATCTATTTAAAGAGCATGGAGGGTCATTAGCTAGTTGATCGATTATGAGAAGCTCATTTGTAACTTTATTTCTTTTTCATAATAAACTACCTCAAGTATCTATTTGGATGGGGTCATGGATTGTTTCCCTTTCGAGGGTTTAAACGTCATGAAAACATCGGTGTGTTGATCTGTGATCTTTTTGTATGATTGGTTTCTCTAGGCATTCAGTATTTTCGAAGTATCATGTGTACTCAAACATTGATAACACGCACAAGTTTTTCCTGCATAAGTTAAAAAAAAACAACTTTTGTATCCTAGTATTCTCTCCTCAAAACACGTCGGTTGATGTTCTCACATGCAAACCCCATGACAAATATCCTCTTGCATGTGCTTTTTGTTGCGTAGACCATGTATATTCCTTAATTTTACATATTTGTGTTCTATTAGAACCTATTGGAGATACTTTTTTCATTCTAGAAGAATGGAGTTTCCCCTTGAAAAGGTTCGTGAAATGAGGAAGAAGGAAAGGTTGGATATGAAAAAACTTAGGCATCTGCAAGGCATCCCCTTAAATACAATGGAGGACATTCATGTTCCATATAATATTCCATCAACCAACAATGATCCAATTGATGAAGAATATATTCAAGCTTTGGTAGATATTGGGTATTCACCTGGGGAAATTAGACAAGATACTCTTCATGTGCAACCTAAATTTGAACAATCATATTTTCAACATATAGACCACATATATGTCCAATGAATTTTCATTCTTGATTCTCAAGTCAATAAAATGATACAATCTACTAGTGATGATATTCACACACCTTGTTCACCTTCCTTACCTTGACTATCTAGTACACTCCTAAACATATTCAAGTGAATGAAAGTCCTCCAGCATCCCTTGAAAGTAAGATACTAAAATGAACTATTGAATGTTAGCATAGAAAAATTATTGAATACTTTTTTAAATAAAAAACGGATGCATCCAAATGTCAATTATTGTTAGATTTGTAAAAACCATGTTGTTTAGTTGTTCTTAGGATAATTTTAGGCATAGAGACAGCTAAAGGTCCAAATTCTAGTAATCATGTTGTTAGAAATATTTAAGTGTATTTTAATACAATTGGAAAGTCTACTCGTTCAAAAGATCATAATGTTTCCCTTCACATGTTATCAAAATTGATTGTAAACATGTATGCAAGGCATTGGAGATTGTTGTCATGCACATGTAACATTTTAAAAATAAAAATAAAAACTCTTTGAAATTAATCTATTATAAGATATAAATTTAAAAGCCAAATCAAACATATTGTTGGGCCTTCATTAGAAGGTATCCTAGTTCAGTGAGGAAATTGTTTTATGTTGTCAACGAATTGGTACAAAATTTTTGGCATGACAATACCAGGCTTTCATCCAATCAAAGAGATGTGTTGAAGTTGAGTAAAAGTATTAATGATCATGAGCCCCACATTAAGCTCTTCCTTGACATGACACCAACAAATCTCTATGAGAGACTCAATATTGAACATGTGGAATTGACCCTAAGCCAAAGATCATTTGAGAAATGTAAGCCTTGGTATGTTAGAATATTGAGGATACACCATAAATATCGTATACCTTAGATACAAAAATATTATCATATAAGCGATATAAGAAGTGTTCCAACTTTATTGATATTCAGAACCTTACACTTGATTCTTTTAAGGGAGGAATCAAGTCTTGTTGACTTTCCTTGTTGAGGGAGAAACCTCCTATAGGATAGGATCTAATTACAATATACTTCCACAAATCCCTCATAAGGAGTAATCCATCCTTATTTATAGATCACGTTACAAATCTAACCTCCTAAGTACCCAGTGGGACTTCTTTGATGAGGCCCCATTACATTTATTTACTACCATACCTGGTATTATTTAATAATAACCAGCATAGATCCACCTTAAATGCGGATCCACCAAGCACCGAGAGGGATTCATTTCTTGAAGTGTAGTTTTTTTATCTTAAATTTTTTACATGTTTAAACTAATTCTCACTTCAAGAGTTTTGATCCCTTTGGTGCTTGGTAAATCTGAATTTAACATGGATTTTTTAATTACTTATTTGGTTCTAATTTTTAATTTTATGAGCTGACATAAATTTTTTAAATTACTTTCTATTTTTGTAATTTTGCATCATGTTACGCGTTACTTTATGTTATGTGAAAACATCTCCCCCATACTGGGATGTAGAGAACCTTGCTACTCTCGATGCAACAAACATAGTGGACCTAGTCCATTTTACATTGAAAATCATCCACTATCACACTAATGGGCTCTTCCCCCCCCATTGCACCCCTAGGGAGAGTCATAACTCTCAACCCCACTTATGGAAGTATTGCCCCCAACACTTGACGTGAAGCTGTACAACCATAGTCTAGTATCCCATGGTGAATGTTGACTACCATGCTGAAGTAGGCCAATGAACCAGGGTCCCATGTACTAGTGTAAGCTACCAGGTTGATTTTTTCCAATAATCTCCATCTTAAGAATGGGTGCCATTTCCATATGCTCCAATTGACATACCAGTGATGGCACTAAAGATCCATGAATCATTTAGTGTTGTGTGTCACATGTCCATGATTTTTATGTGGATATAAATATATATAACCATCCAAAACAAACATGTCCTCCATATATAAGTAAAAGGATGGATCAATGAAGAAATCTACTAATGTAGAAGAAGCATGTGAAAAATTGGTAAGCATCACTTGACGTTGTTGTTCCTCCACAAGTTTGTCTTAATATGATAGAGAAGGTTCAACCAAAGAATATGGAATTATTTGTCATCCTAAAAATTACAACTACCCATATACAATCATCACAATCATCCTATATATCATACTGGATATCAATTGTGGTTATACTCTTTAATGATGAAAGAATATTTAACATGTGTAACACAAATATCCTCTAATTTAACTAAATTATATTTAATTATGCTAAGTTTATATTCCATAGAGTTTAACTAGGCATGCATAAATTTTGAATTGGCCAGCACATACTCCCATGTCTTTGTCCACCACTTTTCCATACATTAATTTGGTGAGGGTTGGAGGGTAGAATTGTTGCAAGGGTGATAGCATAGGGGATATTAATTGGAAATAGGTCACATAGTATACCAAATGAGATAACTAGAGATGTGCTCTCCAATGAAGTTGATTTGGTGGAAATCAGGTCTCCTTGTTAAGAGTTATGCTTTATACAAGATCCACGACTGTTACCAGAAGCCCTAAGAAAATGCAGATTTCAAATGACAATATCTTCTTTTCTTGAACTTTGATTTGAGTGATTTTTTTTTCTTAATTTCTAAGGGGAACTTAGATCTGTAATAAGATTTTATAAATTTGGCTAAAAAGGACAAAACTGGATCTGAGTGCCACAACCCTCTTTTCTTTTCTAAAAAAAATACAAAGAAGAAAAAATTTCCTATTTTTCTTTGGCCTTGGAAAATGCCTTGATACTAGTTGTTGCATACCTTAGATGTGAAAATATTATCATACAATAGAGAGAATTTAAATGTTCCAACTTTATTGATATTTAAAACTTTACACTTGATTCTTTTAAGGGAGGAATGAACTCCAATTCATTTATATCTTCGAGTGGGAAACCTCTGAGATAGACTTCAATTACAATTACTTCCAACATTTTTCATAAGGAGGAGTCCAACCTTATTAATAGATCATGTAAAACCATAGCCTCCTAACTACCTAAAGGACATTCTTTAATGATGTCCCATTACATTTTTCACTACCTTAATGGGCCTTATTTAATAATAACAAAGATAGTGGGCCTAGTCCACTTAACATTGAATGACTTCCACTATTGCACTAATGGGTCTCAACCCACCATTACAACCATAAGGACGGTCATAATAATAAACCTCGATGATTGTGACCTATCACCTATTCTGATATCTATTGATATTCCATGATTTTATATTGATCTCTATTATGGGAAATCTTTCCATCATACATGTTTTTTATCTTGATGTTGTCTAGACTTTAGCCATATGATTCTAAACTTTCTTATCGCTTTTAGGCTAGACAATAAGTTTTTCATATGCCCTTGGGAGAAACTAGTTGATGTTGGTGGCAACTATGATTATGATACAAAACATTTATTATAAAATGAATGTAAATATCCTTTATTAATATAATTTAATAGAATAATTTCATTTATAAAAAAATAATAATAGTGATAGTCTAAACAATAATGGTTAAAATACTTCATCATAGTGGTGAATAATTTCATTACTTGAACCATAGTTAAACGTGTTACGATCCTTGCTATGGATGTAATGGGGGAAAATGACGCATTGTTGTAATGGTGGAGGTTTTTCACTGTAATGTGGACTAAGCCCACTATGCTTGTTATTATTAAATAAGGTCCATTACGATAGTAAATAAATGTAATTGGCCCTCATTAAAGAAGGTCCATTAGGTAGTTCGGACGTTAGAATTATAGTGTGATTTATAAATAAAGATGGATTCATCCTTATGAGGGATGTGTAAAAGTATATTGTAGTTGGAATCTAACTCATAGGGAAACCTCCTCGATAAGGAAAATGAATAGGAGTTGATTCCTCCCTTAAAAGAATCAAGTGTAAGGTTATGAATATCAATAAAGTTCCAACATTTATGGTATTCCAACTTTAAGGGAGGAATCAACTTTAAGTGTAATGTTCCAATTTTATTGATATTCATAACCTTATACTTGATTCTTTTAAGGCGTGAATCAATTCTTGTTTACTTTCCTCTTCGAGGGGGAAACTTCATATGATCCATGTTCCAATTACAATATTCTTCCACACATCCCTAATAAGGAGGACTCCATTCCTATTTGTAGATCACTCTACAACTCTAACCTCCTAACTACCTAGTGGATGTTTTTTAATGAGGTCCCACTATATTGATTTATTACCATGATGAGTTTTGTTTAATGATAACAAACATAGTGGACATAGTCCACTTTATATTGAATGACCTCCACTATTAGACTAATGGGCCCTTCACCCCTTCACCTCATTACACTCTTAGAGAGAGGGTCACACCAAAAAAATAAATAATGTTCATAACTATTGCATAAAAAGTAACAAATGACACCTAAAAAATTATTATTATTAGTTGTGTGGTTAAAAATATAAGATCATTTTTTTTAACTTTTATTAATAATCAATATTATTTTATAATAAATAAATAATAAAATAAATAAATAATAATCCATATTAAATTTATTCTATAAAAGAAATTCATTTAATATCATTATTTTATAACATATCAACATTTTTAAGTAAAAGGATGGATCCATGAAGAAATCTACTAATGTAGAAAAAAACATGTGGAAAATTGGTAGGCACCACCTCGAGCAAGTTTGTATTCATATGATAGAGAAGGTTCAACCAAAGAAGATGGAAGTAGTTGTCATCCCCAAAATTAAAACTACCCATATACTAATCATCACAATCACCCTATATATCATACTACATATCGATCGTGGTTATACTCTTTAATGATTAAAAAAAATTAGCATGTGTAACACAAATCTCCTTTAATTTAACTAAATTATCTTTACTTATTCCCAGGTTCTATTCCATAGAGTTTAACTAGGCATGCATAAATTTTGAATTGGATGACACATACGCCCATGGCTTTGTCCACCACTTTTCCACGCATTAATTTTGTGAGGGTTGGAGGGTAGAATTGTTGCAAGGGTGATAACATAGGGGAGATTAATTGGAAATAGGTCATATAGTATACCAAATGAGAGACATAGAAAGGTCCTCTCCAATGAATTTGATTTGGTGGCAATCAAGCCTCCCTGTCAATAGTTATGTTTTCTACAAGATCTGTGACTACCACCAAAAACCCTAAAAAAATGCAGATTTCAAATGACTGTGTATCTCCTTCTCTTTAACTCTGATTTGAGCGATTTTTTTTCTTAATTCCTAAGAGGAACTTAGATCTGTAATAAGATTCTAGAAATTTGGATAAAAAATACAAAACTGGATCTAAGTGTCACAACCCTCTTTTCTTTTCTAAAAAAACTACAAAGAAGAAACATTTTCCTATTTTTCTTTGGCCTTGGAAAGTTCCCCGATACTAGTTGTTATATACCTTAGATGTGAAAACATTATCATACATGAGACAAAATTTAAAAGTTCCAAGTTTATTGATATTTACAACTTTACACTTGATTCTTTTAAGGGAGGAATCAATTCCAGTTCACTTATCTCTTTGAGTGGGCAACCTCCGAGAGAGGTTTCAATTACAATTACTTCCAACATTTGTGATAAGGAGGAATACATCCTTATTAATAGATCATGTACAAATCTAACCTCCTAACTACCTAATGGTCATTATTTAATGATGTCCCATTACATTTTTTACTACCCTAGTGGGCCTTAATAATAACAAAGATAATAGACCTAGTCCACTTTACATTGAATGGATTCCACTATTGGATTATTGGGCCTCCAACCCACCAATACACCCATAGGGAGGGTCTTGTAAACCTCAACGAATGTGACCTATCACCTATTTTCATATCCATTGATGTTCCATGACTTTATGTTGATCTTTATTATAGGAAATCTTTCCATAATACATGTTTTCTTATCTTGATGTTGTCTAGACTTTAGCCACATGTTTATAAACTCTCTTATCACTTTTAGGATAGACAATAAGTTTTTGATATGCCCTTTGGTAGAGATTAATTTATGTTGGTGGAAACTATGATGATGGTAATTTTTTTATTATTATAAAATGAATGTAAATATCCTTTATTAATAGAGTTTAATAGAAGCATTTCATTTATAAAAAAAATAGTTATGGTCTAAACAACAATGGTTAAAAGACTTTATCATAGTGGTGAATAATTTATTTATTTGAACCATAGTTAAACATGTTATGATCCTTGATATGGATGTAATGAGGGGCAAATGACCCATTAATGTAATAGTGGAGTTTTTTCATTGTAATGTGGAATAGGTCCATTATGTTTGTTATTATTAAATAAGGCCCACTATGGTAGTAATCAAATGTAAATGGAGTTATCAAAGGAATAAAGATTTCGGAAAATCTCTCTCTCACACACTTACTCTTTGTGGATGATGTGATCCTTTTCGGGATGGGTAACCTTCTGTGATGCATCTGGAATGAAGATCAATGTGGATAAGTCTTGTTTCCTACATTATAATTTGGATGAAGCTTTGCTAGGAAGAATTTCGGGTATCTTTCCCTTCAGATTTACTCATCTCAATCTTGGTTTCACTTACCTTGGTTTTCACTTGAAGCCCTCAGGCTATCTAGTCAAAGATTGGCTTTGGCTCATCTCAAAATTCGAGAGACGTATTAACCATTGGTCAAACCGGCTCTTGTCTCTGGGTGGTTGCTTAGTCCTGGTACGTTCTGTTCTTACTAGCCTGCAGGTATATTGGTGTGCACTCTTCCCTATCCCCTCTTCCATTCTAAATAAGCTCAGAACACTTATCTTTTCTTTCCTCTGGGGGTATTCGGCCAAGCATAAAAAATTCCGCCTGATAGATTGGCACCTGTTGGCTCGTCCTATTTACCAGGGCGGCTGGGGAATTAAACATCTCCCACTCTTCTGTTTATCTCTGAGGATGAAAAATTTCTAGTTCGCATTGAATAATTGTAGCATTTGGCACCAGCTTCTAAAGGCTAAATATATGAAGAATATGACTGTACATTCTTGGTGCAAAATTAAATACTTCAGGCACTGGGATGTCTCACTTATTTGGAAAGGTTTTCTAAAAACATTGCATTGGATTGGGAAAGGTCTTATTTGGCTTGTAGGGAATGGTTCTGAGGTACGAGTGGGTGCAGACCCTATTGTAGGACTGGGCTGTTCCTATATTCTGTCGGATGAACTGAGATTATACCTTGAAGACTATGGGATTGTCACACTAGATCAGGCTATAAATCATTTGACTGGTCATTGGTTTTCAGTTGACGAGCTGGATTTATGTGATGCCTGGAGCAATCAATGGAGATCATATATCAGAGGCCTGGAATACAATAGAATAAGGTTAAATGAGGAGTCTGATTCGCTCCTGTGGTCTTTTGGCAATTACGTGGGTCCTATCAGTGCAACTCGCAGTTATGATAGTCTAATACATAACATTCATTTTGAGGAACAAAACCGGGTTTTATTCTTGTTGTGGTCCATGAAGCTACCACTAAAGTTAATATGTTTCACCTGGCTATTGGTGCGGGACAGATTACTCACCTGGGATCATCTGCAATCTCGTGGGTTTAATGGCCCTAGTAGATGCGTTTTGTGCAAAAGAAACAATGAGGGATGTGAACATCTGTTCTTATCGTGTCCATTCTCTGTCATTATCTTCACACACTTCTCGTCTGTTTTGGGATTCACTTTTACACCACACAACTCTGTGCAGTCTTTTTTAACTCATTGGTTTAACACCACTTCCCGATCTGAGTCTTTCCGATACACCCCGGTCGTGGTATTTTGGTTCCTGTGGCTCCTTCGTAACAATTGTATATTTGAAAATGAACAACCTGTTGCCTCCTTGATCATATCCAGGATCGAGAGTTTCCTTGCCATTCACCCTGTACCTCAATTAAAAAGATCATGTAGGCAGATTGGTCCTAAGCCGATACATATTTTTCCTGTTGTTTACTTTGATGGTGCTGCACAATTGAATAAGGGGAGAGCTGGGTTTGTGATCTATCTCAGTGAAACCCATTATTTCAGTTTTTCTGTGGGTTGTGGGAACAGCACCAATAACCGTACTGAACTGCTGGCTCTATGGTCTGTTCTCAGAATCAGCATGTTGATGGGCCTACCTATACAGTTGATTCTCGGTGATTCAATGGTGATTATCTCTTGGGTTAATAGACTATCTTCC
The DNA here is from genome assembly GCA_001517045.1 of Pseudotsuga menziesii. NCBI lineage: Eukaryota > Viridiplantae > Streptophyta > Pinopsida > Pinales > Pinaceae > Pseudotsuga > Pseudotsuga menziesii. The sequence continues at coordinate 70,773 of LPNX010952416.1, read as the reverse complement.
CTCGAAATACCCACATTGAATCATTGGTGCGATGAGATTTATTCTATGCTACAAATTGTTCCACTGGTGACCTTTAATCATATCTTCCGGGAGCATAATATGCTAGCTGATGGTCTATCAAAAAAGGCACTTATTCTGGAAGTGCGTACAGGACATTTCTCGGAAACTTTGGATGGTAAGATCTTGGGAGATGGCCACTTTACACTTTTTTGAAGGCCACATGTCACTATTTTAGTGGCTATATTATATGCTCTTTTCTGCATTTGGTTATTATGCTATGTATCTTGCTTTTCTTTGTCTGATTTGGGAGACCTTCAGCTAGCAGTATCGCTCCCTTGGATTGTATGTTTGCAGGACACTTCAGATTATCGGTATTTCTGACCCGAGTATTCAGGAATGATGAGAAAAGTCTGTATTCATCAGACTTTGTGTTGTTTTTTCCATTATTGGCTGATTGTTGTGCTTATCACTTATTTATCTTTGCTGAATGGGTGGGGGCTGGACTGCAAAGTCATATGCTTGCTTATTGTATAAGATGTCTTTTCGATTCATATGAATATCAAAGACTGGTATTTTTTCCTCTGAAAAAAAATCAAATGTGATGGGGCCTCATTAAAGAAGGTCCACTAGGTAGTTAGGATGTTAGAGTTGTAGTGATCTATAATTAAAGATGGAGTCATCCTTATGAGGGATGTATAAAAGTATATTGTAGTTGGAACCTATCTCATAGGAAAACCTCATCGATAAGGAAAACAAATAGGAGTTGATTCCTTCCTTAAAAGAATCAAGTGTGAGGTTATGAATATCAATAAAGCTGCAACATTTATGATATTCCAACTTTAGGGGAGGGACCAACTTTAAGTGTAATGTTCCAACTTTATTGATATTCATAACCTTATACTTAATTCTTTTAAGGCATGAATCAACTCTTGTATACTTGCCTCTTCGAGGGGGAAACTTCATATGAGCTAGGTTCCAATTACAATATTCTTCCACACATCCCTAATAAGGAGGAATCCATTCCTATTTATAGATCACTCTACAAATCTAATCTCCTAACTACCTAGTGGATGTTTTTTAATGAGGTCCCACTACATTTATTTATTACCATGGTGAGTCGTATTTAATGATAACAAGCATAGTGGACATAGTCCACTTTATATTGAAAGTCCACTTTATATTGAATGACCTCCACTATTAGACTAATGGGTCCTTCACCCCTTCACCCCATTACACTCGTAGAAAGAGGGTCATAACAAAAAGAAAAATAATGCTAATAACTATTGCAGAAAAAGTAACAAATGACACCTAAAAAATATTGTTATTACTTGTGTGGTTAAAAATACAAGATCACTTTTTTAAACTTTAATTAATAATCAATATTATTTTATAATAAATAAATAATAATCCATATTAAATTTATTCTATAAAATAAATTCATTTAATATCATTATTTTATAACATATCAACATTTTTTATATCAAATAATATTAATAAATATAATAATATTATAAAATATCAATATTAATATATTATCTACTATAGTAATATTATTATTTTAATTAAAAATCAATTACAATATATTTTCTTCTTTTTTTCATGTGGTTTATGGTTTCAGATATTCGTTGTTCGCTGCATCCATGGAAATATTCACTCCTAATTTGAAGAACATGGGAAGCCAAGTATTTCTACAAGGCAACCTGCTAGCTCTAATTACAGAGCCTAAGCCAATGGAGACATTGAGACATTAAGTAAGACCATATTACAATCTATAAATAACCACCTAAAGATTTGACCATAATACTTCTGGCTTACCAGAAACAAATCTCAACCATTCAAACTAACTGACCAAACTAAAATATATTATCTACTATATAATAATATTATTATTTTAATTAAAAAATCAATTAAATTATTTCATAAAGCTATTTCCCTCTCAACTTTCAAGCGCATGTTCAATGATCATCACGTATGGGTATTTGAACGAAGAAGATCAAAACGAGCCTCTCATCTAGGAGAGACATTTTCAATACGGCATTCATCACATCTTAACTTAAAATAAAATAATGAGATTTGATGACTAAATTATCGAAAAGTGACAAAAAGTTGTAGACAAATATTCTTAGGTATAAAGATGTAATCATGTCTCGTATATTACTAGCTATAGTGTCTACACATCATCATATTCGTTTATTTACACCTTTTACCCACTCAAATATTAATGACTCCATGACCTATACACCTTTACACATAACAATATTTATCTTCTCGCTCTAGCAAGTGACATCATGACATAACCAAAATACCGAAAATAAAAATAATCATTATAATTAAGTAAAATAATATATTTAACCAGTACTGCCATACCACTATACCTCAATCTGATTTGGGGTCATCGTTTGGGATGAGAAGTAAGTAGTATTTGTAAAATTTGTTTTTTTTAATAGACAATACATGTTCTTTTTAATGTTAAAGAAATAAAACTTTTACAACTTTGTTTAAAGATTATTAATGTAAGACTATCATGAATTCATAATGTGTTAGTCTAGTAAAACTATCTTAATTTAAACTTTTACATCTATTCACATGACATTAATGACATACAAAATTCATACCAATACAATATATCAACTCGTTTGAAAAAACAAAACTGTAAATTCAAAATAAAATTTGATACATTTTTACCGATAAATACTAGTGGAAGAAGGAGACCAAGTATTGAAAAATATAAATACCTTCCAGATATTTAAGTATATGCAATATCCTTTCAGGTTCACCAATTGTCATCTTTGAAAGATCATCCATTGTAGTGTTAAAATTAATTCATGCCAAACTTTTTTTAAATTTGAAATGTACATGTGTTAATAATGCACACATGTTTCTATACAAAAATAATGCGTATGCGGGTTATTTTTCCCTACCCTTTAATTTCTCCTCTCTCTCCATTTTTCCTTGAAACGCCTCCTCTCTAACCTCCCATCTCTCTCTCCTTCTCTCTATATAACCCCTATCCCCTTCCACCCGACCGCTAACTACCCCATTTATCTATCTATCTATCTCTCTCTCTCTCCCCTCCTCCCCTCCTCCCTAGCCCCATCCACTCTCTCTATATGTCTCCTTTCCCCACCCCTAACCATATCCTCTCTCTCTACATCTCTCCTCTCCCCACCCCTACTCCTCATCTCTCTATCCCCCATCCTCACCCTACCTCTAACCTCATATCCTCTTTGTCTATCTCTCTCAGGCTCCCTCC